>NMRA01000838.1:5244-112195 GCA_002633005.1 Phoronis australis
AACTAACAAACTGAACACCTGGACAATGTCACGAATAGATAACCCACAGATATTACTTTTCAACTGGTCAACTCAAATATTAAACATGACTAATAATATAAAGACGACGGGAACATGTTCATTAACACTACAATTATTTGATGAACAAATTATGAATAAAAGAACTTCTGTAAACTCATTGTAACTTTGCAGAGCGGCCTGGCTGCCGGACAAAATTACAGCCAATTTCCCATCGATTCATACTTTGTTCATCAACGCCTTGTCCAGGATGACTGATAACGTCCTTCACCTAACACTACTACAATGTTTGTTCACAACAACATCTGAAGTAAACACATCTTTACATTTTTAGTGTTAAATATTTACATCATTTACTAAATATTGTCAGCTAGACCTCTTTATTTACAGTTCAATTTTGTTGCAGCAGGTTTACAAAGTAAACCTCAAGACAAGCTGGGTGTTTTGATTACAAGCATCTTCATCAACAATAATAAATAACTTGAGGTGACATCTATTGTCAACAGACTTAAGTAACTGAATACTAAAAACAAAATCACTCCATAATGAAAGCACAGAAAACAATGCAGATTACACGGTGCACATGTTCACATATACCTGAACCCATCAACATAATCCCATAAGGTTGTGATGGAAAAATTCCAAATTTGGAACAGCATACCTCAGAAATGGCTCAGCAGATAATATGCTTTCTGCACAGTTCCCCAGACTGCGTTCAGGAATTGTTTAAAATATTACGCTTTATTTAGCATGGGGCTATCAAAAAATAGAACTTTTATGATTTTTGTGAAAGAAAATTAAAAGTTGCATAAAATGAAATGGCAATTTAAAAAAAACAGTAACAACTCTTTTGAGATTTCATCTCAAAAATTTATGTCCAAAGAAACTTGGTCATATTATTAATACCATTGTTTTGCTATGAATGTACCTTTCTTTTTCACCATATTTTACTAAAAGATATGGTCATGTGACCCAATTAATGGCTGTTTGGTGTGAAAAAATTGAATTCTACACACATTCCACATTCAGAAAATACATACATTCACTGTGAGTTAAATTTATGAGTTTTGCAGATTTTTGAGTAAATGCAAAGACTTGCCGATAAGGACCTACATATCAGACTGAATAAAACAGTTTCATGAAAATTACAGGCCATGAATGTAAATTTTACGCTGCCTAAAAATGACTGATCTTGAACACTGGATTAGGATGTACCCTCCCTTGCGATGAACAGCTACGATTACAATGAACAGCGGCTGATTTTGCAGTCCCACAATTTGAAGAACGTAGAAATGCACTAATGCCACTACTGATACTGCATCACTTTTGAATTGCGTACATAAACAGTACATAGAGGTATTGTATTACTGCAGGTCTATTTCTTTTGAATTGCATACATAAACAGTACAGAGAGGTATTGTATTACTGCAGGTCTATTTCTTTTGAATTGCATACATAAACAGTACAGAGAGGTATTGTATTACTGCAGGTCTATTTCTTTTGAATTGCGTTCATAAACAGTACAAAGAGGTATTGTATTACTGCAGGTCTATTTCTTTTGACTGTCATTTAAGATGCAAATGACCTGTAAAAAAACCTACCTTGGTTTATAACAATTCTCATTATAATGTCCATATTTCACAGGTACCTTGAAGTACATTATAACGANTGCATACATAAACAGTACAGAGGTATTGTATTACTGCAGGTCTATTTCTTTTGAATTGCGTACATAAACAGTACAGAGAGGTATTGTATTACTGCAGGTCTATTTCTTTTGAATTGCATACATAAACAGTACAGAGGTATTGTATTACTGCAGGTCTATTTCTTTTGAATTGCGTACATAAACAGTACAGAGAGGTATTGTATTACTGCAGGTCTATTTCTTTTGAATTGCATACATAAACAGTACAGAGGTATTGTATTACTGCAGGTCTATTTCTTTTGAATTGCGTACATAAACAGTACAGAGAGGTATTGTATTACTGCAGGTCTATTTCTTTTGAATTGCATACATAAACAGTACAGAGGTATTGTATTACTGCAGGTCTATTTCTTTTGAATTGCGTACATAAACAGTACAGAGAGGTATTGTATTACTGCAGGTCTATTTCTTTTGAATTGCATACATAAACAGTACAGAGGTATTGTATTACTGCAGGTCTATTTCTTTTGAATTGCGTACATAAACAGTACAGAGAGGTATTGTATTACTGCAGGTCTATTTCTTTTGAATTGCATACATAAACAGTACAGAGGTATTGTATTACTGCAGGTCTATTTCTTTTGAATTGCGTACATAAACAGTACAGAGAGGTATTGTATTACTGCAGGTCTATTTCTTTTGAATTGCATACATAAACAGTACAGAGGTATTGTATTACTGCAGGTCTATTTCTTTTGAATTGCATACATAAACAGTACAGAGGTATTGTATTACTGCAGGTCTATTTCTTTTGAATTGCATACATAAACAGTACAGAGAGATATTGTATTACTGCAGGTCTATTTCTTTTGACTGAAGTCATTCAAGATGCAAA
Organism: Phoronis australis; assembly: GCA_002633005.1. Classification (NCBI taxonomy): domain Eukaryota; kingdom Metazoa; phylum Phoronida; family Phoronidae; genus Phoronis; species Phoronis australis. The sequence continues at coordinate 7,806 of NMRA01000838.1, forward strand.
TGACCTGTAAAAAAACCTACCTTGGTTTATAACAATTATTATAATGTCCATATTTCACAGGTACCTTGAAGTACATTATAACGAGGTTCAACTACAGTAGTTGCAAAACTACTTTTTGCATGATGTAAAGAGCTACACAGAATGACCTCATCAACCCACTATGTACTAACTAATGCAGCACAATGCATCCAAAGAAAATCACAGGTCAGTCATCCCATAAAAGAACAGATACATATTAGATTTCGTGTAAAGCGCTACCTGTTTTGTGCTGATAATACCTATTAATGGAAAGCAAAGATGACCTATCCCCGGAGCTCTGTAACTGTGTTAACCTTTAAACAGTTGGATAGCATTAAAAAATGGCGTCCAATCATCTACAATTCAGTCAGAAATAACCACCACATCTACAAACCGGAAAGATGGGACCAAGGTGAATAACATAAACAACCCAGTTCAAAAGGAGGCTTTCGCAATGTAATGAGGTCTGATTGTGTAATTACTTTATAATAATATACTGACCCCTACCTCATGAGAAGGTAATCAGAATTTTGTTAAAACATCTCAAACACGTTTCTATTCACTGTAACAAATTCTTTTCAGAAACTAAAGAATTTTCCCCTATGCCTACCCCACATATTAAAATTTATAAGTACCTTGCTACCCAGGCAGATGGCAGCAGCAGTCATGGGTATCATGTGATCAGTCAGCAATGCATTAGGCGTCTCTTGCTGCTAATGTTATTCAGGCAAAATTACTACACAACTAATATACACAAGGAGTCCAACTCAACTGAAATTTTGAGCAGATATTACATCTCTGAAGTTGCTTTGTTCATGCACAGTTTCAATAAATTACAACACTGAGAACAATTCTCAGAATGTCATCCACACCTCGGAAATGTTTAACTGCACAGATGTCAGAACATGTTCACACAGCCAAATCACTTCAATGGTCATGGATCACAGACATCTGTTCACACTTCCAAATCACTTCAATGGTCATGGATCACAGAAATCTGTTCACACTGCCAAATCACTTCAATGGTCATGGATCACAGACATCAATAACGTCATATACATTATTTGTGGTCACTGTGCCATAACTCCAGAAGTCCGACATGCAAGAAGAACTTGCACAGGATTGACCACAGCTCCACCTTCAGTACACCTTACATGTGGTCACTGCGCTGTTACTCCAAACACAGGTCCAACACGCAGGAAGAACTTCCGCAGGATTGACCGCAGCTCCAACTTCAAGTCATTCAGCATAATCTCGCACATCATACCATAATATTCAGATGCATGTGACCGGAACTGAAATGTTGAACAAGTTACATCAAGCAGAAAATCATAAACAAGTTATAACACACTGATAATGGTAAACACGTTAGTAGCAAATGGAGGTAGTTAACATCAGATTTGTCACGATAAAAAATAGTACATAATTGTGCAATAATTATGCTCGTAATTAGTGAAAAACAGGATCCCAATGTAAAATGCTTCACCAGGAAACGAGATATACTAACATTAGTAATTCCAAATTAACATCAGCACTTCAATGGACGTAAAGTCCACTGAGTAAAGGTACAACTCTACAAGGGATAAATCTCGGCTTCAGCTGTCTCTTTGGCAACAACACTGCCCCATCGGTCGACAACAGTTTCGCTTCAGAATGAAGGAACTTGATAAGTGCCACCTACCCGATCATCGGTCAGTTGTAGCACCCTGGTGAGGAAGAGCAGTAAGAAACTGGCCCAGGCGTCACGGTGGCTCTCTGACTGAAGGCATATGTAGTACCTTAGGGCCTCACGACAGATGCTGAACGACAGTCAGTGGACTTCAGTATAAAAATGCTTAATAAGTGATCACCAATGACAGAGATTTATACAGAACCTAATGAAAGCACAGTCATGTTAAAAAAGTAGCAGATCTGAGCATGCATAGTTGTGTCACTTTCGAATCGTTTTTCAATCCAAAACGTTTTTAGCCATATTTCGGGGTGTGCATGCGCCACGTCCAATATTTCCGCCATCTTTAACCGGAAGTCAACGATTTTCTGCACAATTGTAGCACATGCGTTGTAGTATATTTGTACCGATTTGCAGCCATGAAGGTCGAAAAATGCGGCCTCTACGAGTATTTGACTGTGAAATCGGATACAAAATTGGCGCCACGTCCGCCATTTTGTATCCGATCATGACAAAAAACAATAGCGTTCCAGTGATTCCCGATCTACATGTTGTGTGCAAATTTCGTGAAAATCGGACCACAATTGCGACCTGTAGAGAGCGAACAAACAAAAAAAACGAGAGCGCTCGGAAGAGCGACACTTGGCGGAATTAATCGAAAAAACGACAATGAGAGCGACGACGACAATCATGACGATCAAGGCCGCAATAATGGATAACAAAGTAACATTCATGTGACTAGCGACGAAATCAAATAGAGAGCATACAATGAACTACAATAAAGAAAGATGGCGCAACATGACGGACGAGCCATGCTTTAAAGTAGGACAGTGCTGGCTGGGTCAGTCTGGGTCAACTAGGCATAACCAAAACAAAGTGAACTGAAAGCCAGCCACCGGCGCGCTTGCATAGGGACAACGGTATCCGAAAATCTCTAATAATTCAAAAAGTAAACGTCGTAGCGCAAAATGGAAAGTATCTTCTGAAAGCCCGTTCAAATCTCTACCTAATGTGGTAGTTTGGCAAAAATCCAAAAAATTTTCGAGAAAATTGAAAATTTGCCGTTTTTTTTGAAATTCAAAGTCAAATAACTCGAAAACGGTAAGTCTGAGAAATACGCTCTCCTAGACTTTTTGAAAGACCATACTTCAAGGAATCCACATCCAAAAATTCACGTCATTTGCTCTACCCATAAAAAATGCGACACCAGAGCGATTGAAACCGTGTGAACATGCCCCACAGCCGCCATCTTGAAGGTGACTTCCGGTTCAATAATTTTTTATAAAAGCTTATTAAACTCAACGAACACGTGACCAGTTTGAAAGTGATTGGTTTGTAATTGCGCCCTCTACAGGAGAAAACGTTTTTAGCCCTATTACGGGGTGCGCATGCGCCAGGTCCAATATTTCCCCCATCTTTAACTGGAAGTCAACGATTTTCTGCACAATTGTAGAACATGCGCTCTAGTATATTCCTACCGATTTTCAGCCATGAAGGTCGAAAAATGCGGCCTCTACGAGTATTTGACTGTGAAATCGGATACAAAATGGCCGCCACGTCCGCCATTCTGTATCCGATCATGACCAAAAACAATAGCGTTCCAGTGATTCCCGATCTACATGTTGTGTGCAAATTTCGTGAAAATCGGACCAGAATTGCGACCTGTAGAGAGCGAACAAACAAAAAAAAACAAAAAAAAACGAGAGCGCTCGGAAGAGCGACACTTGGCGGAATTAATCGAAAAGACGACAATGAGAGCGACGACGACAATCATGACGATCAAGGCGGCAATAATGGATAACACGGTAACATTTATGTGACTAGCGAAGAAATCGAATAGAGAGCATATAATGACCTACAATGAAGAACAATAGATGACACAACATGACGGTCCAGTCTACAGTAGAACAGTGCTGGCTGGGTCAGTCTGGGTCAACTAGGCATAATCAAAACAAAGTGAACTGAAAGCCAGCCAGCTGCGTGTGACCGAAGGAATAATGGTATTCGAAAATCTCGAATAATTCAAAAAGTAGACGTCGTAGCGCAAGTTGAAAATTATCATCTGAAAGCCCGTTCAAAACTCTATCTAAAGTGGTAGTTTGTCAAACACGATAACATTCATGTGACTAGCAAAAAATCAAATAGAGAGCATACAATCAACTACAATAAAGAACAATAGATGGCGCAACATGACGGACGAGCCATGCTTTAAAGTAGGACAGTGCTGGCTGGGTCAGTCTGGGTCTGGTAGTTTGGCAAAAATCCAAAAAAATTTCGAGAAAATTGAAAATTTGCTGTTTTTTTTTTGAAATTCAATGTCAAATAACTCGAAAACGGTAAGTCTGAGAAATACGCTCTCGCAGACTTTTTGAAACGTCATTTGCTCTTCCCATAAAAAATGTGACACCAGAGCGATTGAAACCGTGTGAACATGCCCCACAGCCGCCATCTTGAAGGTGACTTCCGGTTCAATAACTTTTTATAAAAGCTTATTAAACTCAACAAACAGGTGAACAGTTTGAAAGTGATTGGTTTGCAATTGCGCCCTATACAGGAGAAAACGTTTTTAGCCATATTTTGGGGTGCGCATGCTCCACGTCCAATATTTCCGCTATCTTTTACCGGAAGTCAACGATTTTCTGCAAAAATTGTAGCACATCCATTCTAGTATATTCGTACTGACTTTCAGCCATGTAGGTAAAAAAATGCGGCCTCTACGAGTATTTGACTGTGAAATCGGATACAAAATGGCCGCCACGTCCGCCATTCTGTATCCGATCATGACCAAAAACAATAGCGTTCCAGTGATTCCCGATCTACATGTTGTGTGCAAATTTCGTGAAAATCGGACCAGAATTGCGACCTGTAGAGAGCGAACAAACAAAAAAAAACAAAAAAAAACGAGAGCGCTCGGAAGAGCGACACTTGGCGGAATTAATCGAAAAGACGACAATGAGAGCGACGACGACAATCATGACGATCAAGGCGGCAATAATGGATAACACGGTAACATTTATGTGACTAGCGAAGAAATCGAATAGAGAGCATATAATGACCTACAATGAAGAACAATAGATGACACAACATGACGGTCCAGTCTACAGTAGAACAGTGCTGGCTGGGTCAGTCTGGGTCAACTAGGCATAATCAAAACAAAGTGAACTGAAAGCCAGCCAGCTGCGTGTGACCGAAGGAATAATGGTATTCGAAAATCTCGAATAATTCAAAAAGTAGACGTCGTAGCGCAAGTTGAAAATTATCATCTGAAAGCCCGTTCAAAACTCTATCTAAAGTGGTAGTTTGTCAAACACGATAACATTCATGTGACTAGCAAAAAATCAAATAGAGAGCATACAATCAACTACAATAAAGAACAATAGATGGCGCAACATGACGGACGAGCCATGCTTTAAAGTAGGACAGTGCTGGCTGGGTCAGTCTGGGTCTGGTAGTTTGGCAAAAATCCAAAAAAATTTCGAGAAAATTGAAAATTTGCTGTTTTTTTTTTGAAATTCAATGTCAAATAACTCGAAAACGGTAAGTCTGAGAAATACGCTCTCGCAGACTTTTTGAAACGTCATTTGCTCTTCCCATAAAAAATGTGACACCAGAGCGATTGAAACCGTGTGAACATGCCCCACAGCCGCCATCTTGAAGGTGACTTCCGGTTCAATAACTTTTTATAAAAGCTTATTAAACTCAACAAACAGGTGAACAGTTTGAAAGTGATTGGTTTGCAATTGCGCCCTATACAGGAGAAAACGTTTTTAGCCATATTTTGGGGTGCGCATGCTCCACGTCCAATATTTCCGCTATCTTTTACCGGAAGTCAACGATTTTCTGCAAAAATTGTAGCACATCCATTCTAGTATATTCGTACTGACTTTCAGCCATGTAGGTAAAAAAATGCGGCCTCTACGAGTATTTGACTGTGAAATCGGATACAAAATGGCCGCCACGTCCGCCATTCTGTATCCGATCATGACCAAAAACAATAGCGTTCCAGTGATTCCCGATCTACATGTTGTGTGCAAATTTCGTGAAAATCGGACCAGAATTGCGACCTGTAGAGAGCGAACAAACAAAAAAAAACAAAAAAAAACGAGAGCGCTCGGAAGAGCGACACTTGGCGGAATTAATCGAAAAGACGACAATGAGAGCGACGACGACAATCATGACGATCAAGGCGGCAATAATGGATAACACGGTAACATTTATGTGACTAGCGAAGAAATCGAATAGAGAGCATATAATGACCTACAATGAAGAACAATAGATGACACAACATGACGGTCCAGTCTACAGTAGAACAGTGCTGGCTGGGTCAGTCTGGGTCAACTAGGCATAATCAAAACAAAGTGAACTGAAAGCCAGCCAGCTGCGTGTGACCGAAGGAATAATGGTATTCGAAAATCTCGAATAATTCAAAAAGTAGACGTCGTAGCGCAAGTTGAAAATTATCATCTGAAAGCCCGTTCAAAACTCTATCTAAAGTGGTAGTTTGTCAAACACGATAACATTCATGTGACTAGCAAAAAATCAAATAGAGAGCATACAATCAACTACAATAAAGAACAATAGATGGCGCAACATGACGGACGAGCCATGCTTTAAAGTAGGACAGTGCTGGCTGGGTCAGTCTGGGTCTGGTAGTTTGGCAAAAATCCAAAAAAATTTCGAGAAAATTGAAAATTTGCTGTTTTTTTTTTGAAATTCAATGTCAAATAACTCGAAAACGGTAAGTCTGAGAAATACGCTCTCGCAGACTTTTTGAAACGTCATTTGCTCTTCCCATAAAAAATGTGACACCAGAGCGATTGAAACCGTGTGAACATGCCCCACAGCCGCCATCTTGAAGGTGACTTCCGGTTCAATAACTTTTTATAAAAGCTTATTAAACTCAACAAACAGGTGAACAGTTTGAAAGTGATTGGTTTGCAATTGCGCCCTATACAGGAGAAAACGTTTTTAGCCATATTTTGGGGTGCGCATGCTCCACGTCCAATATTTCCGCTATCTTTTACCGGAAGTCAACGATTTTCTGCAAAAATTGTAGCACATCCATTCTAGTATATTCGTACTGACTTTCAGCCATGTAGGTAAAAAAATGCGGCCTCTACGAGTATTTGACTGTGAAATCGGATACAAAATGGCCGCCACGTCCGCCATTCTGTATCCGATCATGACCAAAAACAATAGCGTTCCAGTGATTCCCGATCTACATGTTGTGTGCAAATTTCGTGAAAATCGGACCAGAATTGCGACCTGTAGAGAGCGAACAAACAAAAAAAAACAAAAAAAAACGAGAGCGCTCGGAAGAGCGACACTTGGCGGAATTAATCGAAAAGACGACAATGAGAGCGACGACGACAATCATGACGATCAAGGCGGCAATAATGGATAACACGGTAACATTTATGTGACTAGCGAAGAAATCGAATAGAGAGCATATAATGACCTACAATGAAGAACAATAGATGACACAACATGACGGTCCAGTCTACAGTAGAACAGTGCTGGCTGGGTCAGTCTGGGTCAACTAGGCATAATCAAAACAAAGTGAACTGAAAGCCAGCCAGCTGCGTGTGACCGAAGGAATAATGGTATTCGAAAATCTCGAATAATTCAAAAAGTAGACGTCGTAGCGCAAGTTGAAAATTATCATCTGAAAGCCCGTTCAAAACTCTATCTAAAGTGGTAGTTTGTCAAACACGATAACATTCATGTGACTAGCAAAAAATCAAATAGAGAGCATACAATCAACTACAATAAAGAACAATAGATGGCGCAACATGACGGACGAGCCATGCTTTAAAGTAGGACAGTGCTGGCTGGGTCAGTCTGGGTCTGGTAGTTTGGCAAAAATCCAAAAAAATTTCGAGAAAATTGAAAATTTGCTGTTTTTTTTTTGAAATTCAATGTCAAATAACTCGAAAACGGTAAGTCTGAGAAATACGCTCTCGCAGACTTTTTGAAACGTCATTTGCTCTTCCCATAAAAAATGTGACACCAGAGCGATTGAAACCGTGTGAACATGCCCCACAGCCGCCATCTTGAAGGTGACTTCCGGTTCAATAACTTTTTATAAAAGCTTATTAAACTCAACAAACAGGTGAACAGTTTGAAAGTGATTGGTTTGCAATTGCGCCCTATACAGGAGAAAACGTTTTTAGCCATATTTTGGGGTGCGCATGCTCCACGTCCAATATTTCCGCTATCTTTTACCGGAAGTCAACGATTTTCTGCAAAAATTGTAGAACATCCATTCTAGTATATTCGTACTGACTTTCAGCCATGTAGGTAAAAAAATGCGGCCTCTACGAGTATTTGACTGTGAAATCGGATACAAAATGGCCGCCACGTCCGCCATTCTGTATCCGATCATGTCCAAAAACAATAGCGTTCCAGTGATTCCCGATCTACATGTTGTGTGCAAATTTCGTGAAAATCGGACCAGAATTGCGACCTGTAGAGAGCGAACAAACAACAAAAAAGAGAGCGCTCGGAAGAGCGACACTTGGCGGAATTAATCGAAAAGACGACAATGAGAGCGACGACGACAATCATGACGATCAAGGCGGCAACAATGGATAACACGGTAACATTTATGTGACTAGCGAAGAAATCGAATAGAGAGCATATAATGAACTACAATGAAGAACAATAGATGGCACAACATGACGGTCCAGTCTACAGTAGAACAGTGCTGGCTGGGTCAGTCTGGGTTAACTAGGCATAACCAAAACAAAGTGAACTAACTGAAAGCCAGCCAGCTGCGTGCATACGTGACCGAAGGAACAACGGTATCCGAAAATCTCGAATAATTCAAAAAGTGGACGTTGTAGCGCAAAATGGAAAATATCTTCTGAAAGCCCCTTCAAAACTCTATCTAAAATGGTAGTTTGGCAAACACGATAACATTTATGTGACTAGCGACGAAATCAAATAGAGAGCATATAATGAACAACAATGAAGAACAATAGATGGCGCAACATGACGGTCCAGTCTACAGTAGAACAGTGCTGGCTGGGTCAGTCTGGGTACACTAGGCATAACCAAAACAAAGTGAACTAACTGAAAGCCAGCCAGCTGCGTGCATACGTGACTGAAGGAACAACGGTATCCGAAAATCTCGAATAATTCAAAAAGTAGACGTCGTAGCGCAAAATGGAAAACATCTTCTGAAAGCCCGTTCAAAACTCTATCTAAAATAGTAGTTTGTCAAACACGATAACATTCAAGTGACTAGCGACGAAATCAAATAGAGAGCATACAATGAACTACAATAAAGAACAATAGATGGCGCCACATGAGTGTCCAGTCTACAGTAGAACAGTGCTGGCTGGGTCAGTCTGGGTGGACTAGGCATAATCAAAACAAAGTGAACTGAAAGCCAGCCAGCTGCGTGTGACCGAAGGAACAACGGTATTCAAAAATCTCAAATAATTCAAAAAATAGACGTCGTAGCGCGAGTTGAAAATTATCATCTGAAAGCCCGTTCAAAACTCTATCTAAAGTGGTAGTTTGTCAAACACGATAACATTCATGTGACTAGCAAAAAATCAAATAGAGAGCATACAATCAACTACAATAAAGAACAATACATGGCGCAACATGACGGACGAGCCATGCTTTAAAGTAGGACAGTGCTGGCTGGGTCAGTCTGGGTCTGGTAGTTTGGCAAAAATCCAAAAAATTTTCGAGAAAATTGAAAATTTGCCGGTTTTTTTGAAACTCAATGTCAAATAACTCGAAAACGGTAAGTCTGCGAAATACGCTCTCGCAGACTTTTTGAAACGTCATTTGCTCTTCCCATAAAAAATGTGACACCAGAGCGATTGAAACCGTGTGAACATGCCCCACAGCCGCCATCTTGAACGTGACTTCCGGTTCAATAACTTTTTATAAAAGCTTATTAAACTCAACAAACACGTGAACAGTTTGAAAGTGATTGGTTTGCAATTGCGCCCTCTACAGGAGAAAACGTTTTTAGCCATATTTTGGGGTGCGCATGCGCCACGTCCAATATTTCCGCTATCTTTTACCGGAAGTCAACGATTTTGTGCACAATTGTAGCACATCCATTCTAATATATTCGTTCCGACTTTCAGCCATGTAGGTCAAAAAATGCGGCCTCTACGAGTATTTCACTGTGAAATCGGATACAAAATGGCCGTCACGTCCGCCATTCTGTATCCGATCATGACCAAGAACAATAGCGTTTCAGTGATTCCCGATCTACATGTTGTGTGCAAATTTTGTGAAAATCGGACCAGAATTGCGACCTGTAGAGAGCAAACAAACAAAAAAAAATAAAAAAACGAGAGCGCTCGGAAGAGCGACTTTTGGCGGAATTAATCGAAAAGACGACAATGAGAGCGACGACGACAATCATGACGATCAAGGCGGCAATAATGGATAACACTGTAACATTCATGTGACTAGCGAAGAAATCGAATAATTCAAAAAGTAGACGTCGTAGCGCAAAATGGAAAATATCTTCTGAAAGCCCGTTCCAAACTCTATCTCAAATGGTAGTTTGGCAAACACGATTACATTCTTGTGACTAGCGACGAAATCAAATAGAGAGCATACAATGAACTACAATAAAGAACAATAGATGGCGCCACATGACTGTCCAGTCTACAGTAGAACAGTGCTACCTGGGTCAGTCTGGGTCAACTAGGCATAATCAAAACAAAGTGAACTGAAAGCCAGCCGGCTGCGTGCTTGCATTTAGGTGACCACAGAACTACGGTATCCGAAAATCTCAAATAATTCAAAAAGTAGAAGTCGTAGCGCAAAATGGAAAATATCTTCTGAAAGCCCGTTCAATATTCTATCTAATGTGGTAGTTTGGCAAAAATCCAAAAAATTTTCGAGAAAATTGAAAATTTGCTGTTTTTTGAAATTTAAAGTTAAATAACTCGAAAACGGTAAGTCTGAGAAATACGCTCTCGCAAACTTTTGGAAAGGCCATACTTCAAGGAATCCACAAGCAAAAATTCACGTCATTTGCTCTTCCCATAAAAAATGCGACACCAGAGCGATTGAAACCGTGTGAACATGCCCCACAGCCGCCATCTTGAAGGTGACTTCCGATCCAATAATTTTTATAAAAGCTTATTAATCTCAACAAACACCTGACCAGTTTAAAAGTGATTGGTTTGCAATTGCGACCTCTACAGGAGAAAACGTTTTTAGCCATATTTCGGGGTGCCTATGCGCCACGTCCAATATTTCCGCCATCTTTATCTGGAAGTCAAAGATTTTCTGCACAGTTGTAGCACATTGGTTCTAGTATAATCGTACAGATTTTGAGCCATGTACGTCGAAAAATGCGGCCTCTACGAGTATTTGACTGTGAAATCAGATACAAAATGGCCGCAACGTCCGCCATTTTGTATCCCATCATGACCAAAAACAATAGCGTTCCAGTACATCGCAATCTACATGTTCTGTTCAAATTTCGTGAAAATCGGACGAAAATTGCGACCTGTAGAGTGCGAACAAAAAAAAATACTTGACGACAGAGCAACATACTTGTCGGAATTCGAAGAATTCCGCCAAGTAAAAAAAACTTGCTGTCAGAGCAACATACTTGGCGGAAAAATTCCGCCAAGTAAAAACTTGCTGTCAGACCAACATACTGGGCGGAATTCTTCGCAGCTAACATAATGTTGCTCGTCAATTCAGAAATTTGCCTTAAATTGAATTTTGATGTAAATAAAACACTGTGAGTTGCTTATGACGTGCACGTTATGGAATCATGATTTGCAACGTCACATCTTATGAACCTCTAATTGCATTGTTTTTAACATGTTCTTCTCCCTGACTCCTGAATTTACACACAGCGCCTAATTTGAAATATTTCTGGAAACAGTGCAAGGTTAAACAGGACTTTTTACTCTTATAAAATATAATTGTTATTGATTTCAAAACATCAAAAATAAAATTCCCCAAAATTGACTTTTAAGTAAGCCTTTTGTGGCTTGCAGCTCAGTCTACTTTGCTCGTGTGTGCGCCATTTTCTATTTCGCCAATCCCACTTAACTCTGAAGCGTTTTACCGCGTCGCTGAGGGTTTCGATGGGTGTACAGAAATGGAATCTCGCATGAAGTCCAGTGAAAACAGATATGACGGAGTTTAAAACAGAATACTGCATCTTCAAAACAGCTAACCCTCCCGAAAATCGTGAATCCCGACCTTTGAAACAATAGCCCCGGGTATCGAACAGGACACGTGAGGACTGAAACACCACTCTCAAACTTTTTGTCAAGCATTGTTTGATGAAAAAGTTACTGTGATATGTAGGTTTACGATACGAGAATTTTACACAACTGATGATGGATTGGCGTTCTACGTAATTCTGCTGCTGAAATTGTGGCAAAGATATCTTTGGTTGTGGTGCAATCTTTTGCGTCGACTTTCGGCGCCAAGGCGTGACCTTTGAGCATTGATGTAAAGAAAACAACTATGGCGACTTCAAGCAGCAGACAGGCCTGTTAAGATGCAATTGATGGAAGTCATAACTCTTTAAAATTGGTTATAAAGGTATCGTAGTATACAAGAATATTCTAAAATGCACTTGGAATTCTTTTTTTTTTTGGAAAATTGCTTTCTTCACTGGCCTTTTGTATGCTGTGCTACCAACCAGTCAGATTTGGACTGCGATTGCACCTAATCTGCCGTTGATATCTATCTTTTAAGTCAGCTGTTTTCGAATGACTGGGTAACCATGGAGCTTATCCTTGGGTTTATTTCATAAATCGTGAATTTTATGACATTTGCTGGAAATTTTCTCACTGGGGAAGGAAGTAAATAAGTCTGTAGCAGACGTTGCGATATGGTACTTTCGTCAGGACATGCTTAAAAAGATATTTTTGACGAGCTTTCGTCGTTTCATGCCTCTTTAAAGAACAGGGTTTGAGATTTGGGGCTGGTTAACTGGTTTGAAGGTGTGAGAGTCAGTTTTCGACTCCGGGATATCTGTAACGACTGTATACGAGGTGGGTGTGGATATAGACCGATTAAGAGGGTAAGAAGATCTTATTAAATGGAATCGCATTTTCCCTTCATTATATCAGCAAACCGAATTTCATAACAAATTTTGCACCAATGATCAGTCAAAAAGAGTGTGAATGCGTTGAGTTCAGAAATTCCGACTCCAGTCTTTTGAGTGAATTATTCTGGCTCTCCAGTTAAAAACCTGGAAATTGATTGTGTCGGATATAATGTACTTTCGACAAGTAAGCCGACGAACCCTAAAATGCAGCATATTGCAAAGATGTCTAAAAAATTAACCAACAGTGCCACTCTAAAGTCAAAATAATGTTTTTGTGTTTTATTTTTGAAAATATTTTTGGATAAAATATTGAATAATCTGAGCTTAACTCAATGTTCACCGAGATTACTACGTCTTGAGAGTATAGATTAGGTTGAAATTTGCCCAAGTTGCATGAGTTTTATTGATAAAAAACGTGATATGTTGCGCTTTATTATTGACATTTTTTTGCAAACAATTGCAGCAAAACAACCGGAAAGTACTTGAAGGTGCTTTAGATCAAAGTTTGACGCTACTGACGACGGTCACAGAAAATTAAAAAGTTGTCCAGGTTTCCGGCTGTCCGGGGTCCCTGTTTTAAAGGTTGGGGTTCGTGTTTCTCAGGCTGATTAGCTGTATTGATTGTTTTACATCGGAGTTCCTAATTTGATGGGACACCCTGATAGATATAGACATAAATGTGAACATATAATGCGGCCTTGACATGTGTATGTGTGCGTATGTATGTATGTATGTATTTGTGTATGTATGTATGTATGTGTGTATGCATGTATGTATGTATGTATGTATGTATGTATGTATGTGTATGTATGTATGTATGTGTGTATGTATGTATGTATGTGTGTATGCATGTATGTATGTATGTATGTATGTGTGTACGTATGTATGTATGTATGTGTGTATGTATGTATGTATGTGTGTGTATGTATGTATGTATGTGTGTGTATGTACGTATGTATGTATGTTATGTATGCATGTATGCATGTATGTATGTATGTATGTATGTGTGTATGTATGTATGTATGTATGTGTGTATGTATGTATATATGTATGTGTGTATGTATGTATGTATGTGTGTGTATGTACGTATGTATGTATGTATGTTATGTATGTTTGTATGTATGTATGTATGTATGTATGAATATATGCATGTATGCATGTAGGTATCTATGTATGTATGTATGTATGTGAAATACATAGTCCTACATACATATAAATTACGGCACAACAGTCGAATTGGTTAAAGGTATTAAAGCCATGCATGTGTCTCCAGTTGACCTGAGATTTGAGGCCTTGTGAGTGAATTGGGCCGATAGTCATGTCTTTTATATCTTTGCCTAGGCGGATCCAGGGGCCGGTCACTTGAGTCTGGACACCCCTTTTCCCTTGGTTTTAGTGATATCGAATTTAGAATTTTGTATTGTTAACTTGGACCCCTTTTTAATAAAATCCTTGACCCTACCTGTTTCATAAATCTTGGACCCCGCGCCCCTGCTCTGCAACTGTGGAGTGCGTTCATATTTATCTACGTTCATATTTAAAGGAAACTTTCCAGCTAAATGTGAAGCATTCCCGCGGGATAGCCTGGATCCCTGATTATTGTACAGTGATCATGTCTATCGTTGTGAGGTCTGCAGGATACTGTACGGGGGCAGGGCTCCCAGCTCCCTGTGTTCGGGTTGGAACAAAAGAATCCGCCAGCATGTTGATTTTTGCGGAATAATTTTCGTCCGTGCCACACCTCCAGATCAGTGAAATAGCGCCATATATAATATATAAGCATGATTCACTTGTCTTAGTAAATGTTTGCTATGAAACGCGGGAAATTGCAGAACCCCCGACGATGATTTACGTAGTTTCCATAAATAGCAACATGAGCAGTCTCAGTGGGCGTGATTATATAGCATGTGACACAAAACGCTTTGTTGATTGGCCACTTGAGGAGCTGCGGGGGGTCTTTGCTGTCAGACGATCAATCCCGCCACAGCATCACTTGACGCCAGAGCATATGGACGTGTCTTTCAACCCAAGTGGATTTTTTTCATTCTCAGGTTTGTAAAATCATTTTATAATTTTTTTGTAATTAACTTTTTACCTTTTTCGAAACTGATTGCAACGTCAAAAATAGGCAACACGTAGCCTCTCAGCTGGGGCTAAGGCAATGTAATGCCTTCGTCAAAAACTGTTATTAAAGCCTGTCTGAACACAACATATGATCAGTAGGCCTACTTGTCAATTGTCTCCTGTTTGTCCGTTTTTCTCGCCCTCTTTGACATCATCAAAATGTCCCGCTTTTGGACATAAGGCTTATTATGACTTGCGACATTAAAAGTGAAAAAAACAAAAAAAACGGGGAGTTTGAGAGCTTCGACAACCGTGAATTTCGGTTTCGAGCACAAAAAGCCACTTAGACATTCAAAACACTCTGCAGACTGGCTGGCGAACGTTTCAAGCACCCGTTTCGCTTAAACACAAATGCCCGCTTTTATCAAAGTGCCCTGTTTTCCGTACTGAGCTAATTGAATACCGGCATACCTCCCCGAGAATCAAAATTAAGTCTATCACGAACCCTGTTCAATTCTAAATGTTCCTCAATAAGCAACTGCGTATGTCTTACGACTGACTTATGCTGCTTGTGTTGAACTTCTTGCACGCTTGTGCCTCCGTTTGCACGTCGGCGTTGTCCGAATCTTGCGATTCTGACACTTGTTTTAGCATGAGATGACTCAATAGGCTTCGTTTCATGAAACTATTTTAACTTAAACCAAAATATCAATGCTGTCATTCCACCACATGTCACGTTGCGATTGTTCGACAGTGCTGTTGACGCCATCACAACAACCAAACTTGAGAATTTCATGAAACGGAGCCCTGGCCTGAGTTCAGTAACTCCAGAACCTTGCTAAAATCTATCCAAAGTCACGTGTTCTCATTTAAAATACACGGCAATATCTGGCGTAATCTCACGAAGTCTAGCTTTTTAGCTAGGTCCCAGCGTTACTGAACTCAGGACAGCTTTGGGTTTTTGTACAACCATTTCTCTGTCGTGAACAGAAGGTTAGATATAAATGCTATCTGGGTGCACATGCAGCTTGAGTGTCTCATATTTTGCAAAACTAATAATTACTAATTTGGTTGTTCAATACACAGTCTCATCTGTTGGTTGTTATCATGGGATTTATTTACCCAGTGTTCATCAAGATAATATCCTGTATCTTAGCTTCTAGACAAATGTAACGGAGGTCACAAACAAGTGCCTGCCCTTAGACTGGTGACTCACCATTTCCTGGTAACTAACAATGGCCTCTTTATTTGGGCGCTGTGGTACACTGTCATTGGGGTCTTAAACGCGTCGTTTTTATGAAAACAAGTTTTTGTTTGTTTTGTCAGCCAGAACGGATACTTTTCATACAAACAACAGGTCTTAGTAACGGTGCACCGTAGCATGAACAACAATGACAGTTTAATTACGGTCCAGTTGAGTGAACGTTTTGAAGGGGTACATTTTGAAAAGGCGTGACTTTGAGGTCCCTGGGGCTTATTCAATTAATTGTGCTCTTAGGTTTTCAAAGGCTGGTACTGAGGCCCGATGTCACTTAACGTTATAAATTAAACTTACAGTTACAGGCAGTTGAAATATGCTAAACATAACTTAAGTGGATTCATTGGCTTACTTGGTGAAATATTTAATACGAGAGCGCTCGGAGGAGCGACACTTGGCGGAGTTAATCGAAAAGACGACGATGAGGGAGACGAAGACAATCATGACGATCAAGACGGCAATTACATGTATGAATAACACGATAACATTCATGTGACTAGCGAAGAAATCAAATAGAGAGCATACAATCAACTACAATAAAGAACAATAGATGGCGAAACATGACGGTCCAGTCTACAGTAGGACAGTGCTGGCTGGGTCAGTCTGGGTCCAACTAGGCATAACCAAAACAAAGTGAACTGAAAGCCAGCCAGCTGCGCCGGTGTGACCGAAGGAACAACGGTATCGGAAAATCTCGAATAATTCAAAAAGTAGACGTTGTAGAGCAAAATGGAAGCTATCTTCTGAAAGCCCGTTCAAAACTCTATCTAAAATTGTAGTTTGGCAAAAATCCAAAAAATTTTCGAGAAAATTGAAAATTTGCCGTTTTTTTGAAATTCAAAGTCAAATAAATCGAAAACGGTAAGTCTGAGAAATACGCTCTCGCAGTCTTTTTGAAAGGTCATACTTCAAAGAATCCACATGCAAAAATTCACGTCATTTGCTCTTCCCGTTAAAAATGCGACACCAGAACGATTGAAACCGTGTGAACATGCGCCACAGCCGTCATCTTGAAAGTGATTTCCGGTTCAATAATTTTTCATAAAAGCTTCTTAAACTCAACAAACACGTGACCAGTTTGAAAGTGATTGCTTTGCAAATGCGCCCTCTACAGGAGAAAACGTTTTTTGCCATATTTCGGGGTGCGCAGGCGCCAAATCGAATATTTCCGCTATCTTTAACCGGAAGTCAACGATCTTCTGCACAATCGATCTTCTGCACAATTGTAGCGCATGCTTTCTAGTATGTTCATACCGATTTTCAGCCATATATGTCTATCCCTTGCTCCGGGATATTCACAAAAAACGGGTATCGCCCGATTGTCCCAGGATTACAACCCGAAGGCCCACAAGTCCGAAAATTCGTAACACAATGTCATCAACAGCAGAGCAGCAGAACACATTAGTGGAGAACGAAAATATAAAAACTTTAACCTCCGCAACAGCTTTAAAAAGCCTTGTTTCGAACAATTTAAAGGGTATTTGCTTGGCGGGCAATTTGTTTTAAGCAAGTCTCTAAACTCCAGAACTTTTTGTTCTAAGGTACTCTTCAAAACCTCTTGTCTGACATCGTTTTTGTTGTAAATTTTTAAACAAAGACAAAGATTTCGCTTTCGCATGTAATTTCACGTTCAAGAGAATACTCCACTTTAGGTTAAAACATTCGTAACTATAACAATATTCAAGACTTCGAAGAGAATTAAAGCACTGCCACTCCCGCCAACGCCCTAACGTTTGAAGCAAGTTTGAAAATGTGTTGTGGCAAACGTTGTTAAAGCTCAATAATTGTGAAGCAACAGTTTCACAAATTGGGGGGAAATTATTCAACATTTAGTGATTTTTTAAATAATCCAACTGGGCTCTTAGGAATAATGTATATCAGTTATTTGGTTATTGTAGCATTAAAATGAGATTGTTCGTGTATAACCATGTGATTACCAAAAACATTTGTCTTCTGTCTTCTGTCATCTGCTTGTTAGTTTGTTGATGACATAGTATGCGATTTGTTCCGGTCATGTTTAGTTGAGTCAAAGAGTTGGTTATTAACAGTTTTTCTTTTCAGAAGTCAAACAAAGGCTGAGAGATTTTAACTTCTAGACATACTTTTTTGTTGTAGAATTTACAAGTAAGATTGAGTTTTGCTGATGGGATATGTCTAAGTTAAAGTGAGAAAAGTGTTTATTTGGAGACCTGACGCGCAGCAGCAACAGCAGAAGCAACAACAACAAGTACTTTACATAGGGAAAATTAGATGTTAAGAACGGCAGAAGAAATGATCTTCAAAGAAGTGAAAATTTTTGCAACATACGTAATACAGGAGAGATAATTAGACAGTCGTTCAAACAAATATTTTCGTCGAATCTTACAGGATCTCAATTGACTCATGGAATTTCATCGACCCTCAATCGACTGTAGAATATTTTATAACTCCTAGGAAGCCTGCAAACTCCTGGGGTCGATATCGACTCTCTTAGTTAATCACCAATAAAAACTCAGTTAAACAGGTACGTGACTGAAGTAGAGAATGCGACTTAATTCACATGTTTGCATTTATTTCAGTTTGTTCCTGTTTCTCAAACTATCCCATGCTCGCGCGTTAACACCACGATTAACGAGACGCCATGGCCGGCCTGGGGATGTCCCGCAACATGCAGAGTGAGTA
Source organism: Phoronis australis (assembly GCA_002633005.1). Lineage (NCBI taxonomy): Eukaryota > Metazoa > Phoronida > Phoronidae > Phoronis > Phoronis australis. Next base: position 26,541 of record NMRA01000838.1, read on the forward strand.
AATAGCCTCTGGCTGGTATGTCAATTTCTGGGGAAACAATTCTTTTAAGAAGTGTTGTAAAAAGATCAATGTTTCATCAACATGAAAGGTTTTGTATTAATTTGTGCTTTTCTTGATCGGGCACGTAATTGGTAATCAGTGGCCGTAAACATTCGAGCGCTTGAACAATAAAAAGAGGGAGACATACAACAAGGTCAATTGATCCTGGATAAACGCATTGACTTTTTCAAATTTGGTAGAACTAATTTTCAGTGTCTGGGTGATTTTTTAACATTACAATGCCAAGGAGTTTCCGTTGAAGTTTTATAAGAATTTAGAGTTTTATACAAACGTTTGTGGTATTACCTTTTAGATTAAATGCTGGTGACACGAATGTTCAAATTTGACCCAAAGTCAATGAACTACATGTATGTAATACACAGAAAATAGTTGAAAAAAACATCAAATATGTCGCATAGTTTTTTCTAAGTATATGGTGTAATTGGTCAATTTTCGAGTCGGGCCCTTATTATATGAACACGTCACGCCTGACTCACTGTCTTAGTTCAGTGAATGGTGAATCTTTTATAACATTACAGATTTTGACATCATACAGCCGAGCCTGATACAACAAATGAGAACAATTTTGGACCAGTATCCAGACGACGGCCAGATTCTCAAGGTACCAAGCTAGTTGATATTTTAACCTGCAGTGAACCCGCGTTCTGTCTGTTTAAGTTATGAAACGGATCTCATATAACTTTCAAAATTCGGCTGTAGAGTGTTAAAAATGCAGACAACGCTTCACTGAAAATTCTATTGCTCACGCACAATGCACCTGATTGCATTGAGACCCGTTGTTTTTGAGGAAATTGAGAATAAAAATAAGCTGCTGCGGATGTTTCGAAATCATGGAAGTGAACACGGTACGTTTGCTATGGTTGATGGGGCATTTGAGAGAGAAATCTGTCAAGTGACTTTGGAAGGTCACCAGGTAGCTGATTGTAATATGTTACTTTCTCTGTGGATGGATGTGTGTTGGGCTGTTAGTGAATCAGTTTTTGTAATTCGAAACCAAAGGGCATTTGCATCTCTTCTGTAGGGATGAGATAGATGACACTTAAATTTTGAGTGGCACATATATCCATAAGGATAGGCAAATACGTGAAGATTCACAGAATGAATGCGATATAGAGTAGGCGATTACAAGTCGACACTCTGTTTTTCTACAAAAGTAAACCTAAATTGGATTGTTTGTTCCCACTACATGGAGGACCTCGTAAATACAAATAACCACGCGTTATTTAGGCCTACTGGTAGCGGAAAGAGATATGTAGTACAGACTTTCCAATGTTTTTAGATTTACGGGCCTCTATTGCAAGGGAATTAATATAGGATACACAATATCAGCAGTGATGAAATGAAAGAATTGAAGCTGAATCCAAGGTGATGATATGATCTTTGTCTTGTAAAGTCCTAAGGGGTCTTGAAAGTATTTGCACTTTGTTGAAGAGCTCGATACAAATGGTATTGAAAGTTAGCCTGTTATCAACAATAACACCGATGTGAAACCGGTATTACGGCAGTTAAAACAGGTAGTAACTAACCATCTACATATAGCATTGGTAACTTCTGACAAAATAGAGCGCTAGACTGATGCTTATAATTTTAGCAAATCTGTAGTTTCGTTAAATGGATACTGAACTCGGTTTCGCCGATTTCCCTGAAAATTAGTTCTCATACATGCGAATTTAAACTCCTTGGAAGACAAAACTGTTGCGTCACGAAATTGATCCTGGAGTTCTAAGTGGACGAACTGTTTCATAATATTAGCCATGCTTGATGATTCAGCGTAAGGGGTTTTTGGACTGAGAAGGGTCATGTAGCGAATGGACGTTTTACTTCAAAGATTAAAATTCATCTTGTCTCTCGTTCAAAGGTTAACGACGATTGCTGCTGAAGCATTCACGGAGCAGTTTTAAGTCGTTTAAGTTAAGCCTCCACACAATTTGATAAATCCATATAAAAAATCCTACACGAGTCTCAGATTTATGACATGAGCACATCTTTTTCGAAATTTCGACAAAATCCCGAGAGATTTTGCCTTTGTCATCAACATGAGACGAGTGCAGGATTTGTTTTCTCACATGAACCGTAAAAACGATCTTTTTTGCCGAGGAGCTCGATTTGCCTAAAACTTTCAAACACATTAGGCAACCTCTGTAAAAACAAGCTTTTGTAATGTAAAGTAAACCCGGTTACTTGTTGTTAACTGTTTTATTTTAAACTTAAGAATTGTAAATTTCATTCATCTTTCGTAACAAATATTCAAGTTAGAAAGTGATACATAGTCTTTGAAGTTGTAATATTAAAACTTAAACAAAAACAGTCAGTAAGGCTTCCCCACACGAGCACTGAATTGACCTTGAGACAGCACAGCTAGAGTCTCACCGCGTTTCTTGAAATGGGGTTCGTCTCCGTTTGAATGAACGTGGATATAGAATTCGCCGCCGAAGATGGGTTCGTTTAAGACGTTATTTGCATGTCCTTCCTACAGAAAGTGCGTACAGTTGCGACATCCGACTTGTCAATGATAACCTTGTCACTTTCACGGGATTCCGGCATTGTTTGTTTGGCGCGCGTTTAGTCGTCTTTGTGTTTTGCAGACGTATGGATTTCTACTTTGCACTACTTCGTAATTTGCCCGTTTTATATAAAAAAGATTCCGTACTCGGTGTTCTTAAAGGAGAATGCCACCCGACTTAATTAGTTTTTTTACCGACTTAATCGGTCTATATCCACATCGCCTCATGTACGGTCGACCTCACCTTTCCGAGAGTTATAGCGTTAACCTGTAAGGAAGGTGAGAAAATACGCAGCGACGTCAGTGGTTCGTCTGCAGAGTGAATGCCGCTATAATTCGGTGCATCGTTCTCGCTTGTCCGAACTATGAAGCTGCGAAGAAAGCGGGTATATCGTTTTTTTCGACTTCCTCGAGAGTCCGAAATACTTAGGAAGTGGCTTGCGGTAGTGAAGAATGAAAGGGACGCTGTTAATAGCATATTAATGAAGTAGTATGAAGCCGTAGTGAAACATCTCCGTGTCAGTGGCCGGTATTTCGTCGACAGTGAATTCTCTGACGAATTCCGGCTAACCAAAGAAGTATCCATACGTTCTGTTGTTTGTGCATGTTCACGGCGCCTCTCTAGTATTTCTTGATCAGTGCATTCCGGTTCGAGCTGATAGCCTGTGAAACCTAACGATCCAACCCGTGAAGTCTTCGTCGTATGAGCTCTTGACTAAGTCGGGATTGGCGCCGGGCGAGTTGCCAAGTAGACGTTTATTACTCTGCGTTCTGTTTCAAAATGAATCATTCTCATCCTAACCAATGCTTATATGAAACTGAAACAAAGTCTGTCTCATTAGATACAATTTGTAACGCCTTCGAGCGGCAAATGTTTTGAGAAGCCAGCAATGAATGAACCACTGCGTTACCGGCTTTTGATGCCGACAACAAAGGTAATTAAACGGGCTAATTCAGTGTTTGGTGACGGAAAGCTGTTGGGAAACAATTACTCGATTTTATATGCTATGGTCAAATGTTAGGGGAATCTTTATTTAGAAATACAAATACAATATTCAAATCATTCATACTGTACAACCTTTGCCCTGACGGTCTGTGGAAGGGGAACCCGAATTCGCGGCCACTGACAAGTAAGTAGATTTTCAGTTTCGAGGCTAATTCACGTAAATAATTACGTGCACGTTATTTCTTTGGCTCAGTCTTTTATACCCTGTTCGTGATTGAAGGTTTAGTTTCCAACTGAAACTGGTTTATGTTCGTGCCAGTCACGGCGGCCGCGACCGGCTTGATCGGGTTTCGAGCCACTGGCCGGGATACGAGTCCAGTCTATCTGGCCGCGACGCCGGGCCTGGTGATCAGGTTCCGAGCCACTGGCCGGGATAACAAGCGTTTTGTGTGTTTAGAATTCAAAAAAATCACAAGTATAAACAACACAGATCTAGGTTCTCCTGTCGGTTGTATTTCACGGAAGAGTACTTCTAATTTATCTCTGAACAGACCCCAAACTCATGCTACGGACCTTGATAAATTGGCCTGGCGAACTTTGTAGGCTACGGTGTGTCCAAATGCCAGTAAATCCGTAACAGCGAAATAAAACAACACGTTTTTATAAGAACTCGGTGTATTTTTAAGGGTTTTACATCGAAGTTTGGTGATTTATTGGTGTTAAACTATGAATTCAAGCGATGACCTGACACCACTAACCCATGTTGTGAACTGCTGAACAGACTGCGTGTGAAACCAATTACGTCATTGGATAATTTCAACACCTCCGTCTGCCGTCAGGTGTCAGGTAATGCAACCGAACGTGCCGTTATCGAGAAGAACTACTGGATAAATTCAGTTGATACAAAATAGGTTGTTTTGGGATGGCATTCTCCTTTAACCAGTCGTGCCGTAACACATTCTAGGGCATGTGAGAAAAATCGCTATGTCAAAATTATTCATACTGTTAGCAGAAAACCTACTCTGGGCCTGACTGTGTCATGGCTACGTTTTCGACGCTTTGGTGGCAGAGGGATATACGAGAGTTCACAACAAAACACACTTAATAGCACAAAGTTTGAACATTGTAACACCTGCAGTAACACAAGTGTTAACATCGTCATTTTGTTATGAGAAGCATCATGGAGCTCTATGAGCATTTATTGTTTTCTCAGGAACTCATTCAAAATGCTGAGGATGCCAAAGCAAAGACGATCAAGTTTTTATTTGACAAGTCGACTTATCCAGCAAATACGGACCAACTGGTCCATCCAGAACTTGTGCACTTTCAGGTAAGCAGTGTGGATAAAATTAAGGTGACGATGTTTTGATTAATTAACTGTATTTTAAAGCAGAGAACTCTACAGTTCTATGCTTCAAGTGAAATTGAGGCCTGAAATTGTATCAAATAAACAAAGCTGAATATTATTACACAAACTAATTTCTGGCAGCACTTGAATAGAAACTTGGAAATACGCTTTGCGTTCATGTGGTCTTTTTTGGAGATTTTTAGTCATAAAAGTCTGCAGCACGCATCTTTTTCGTTTACTTATGTGATAAATCTTTCAAGCTCTTGTACAATGACAGGTTGGCTTCAAGATAATTAGCTCCATGATTAATAACAAGTGAAAACGGGGAAAAAGCCAGTTGCGGATTTGGGGGGTCAAGGCACACATGGTCCTCTCTAAAATTCTCTCAGCATCCATTTGGGCGTTCGTGGGTGCGAATGTCTGACGGGCAAAATCAAAATCCTGGCTCATACTCTGCCCTCCCCTCCCCAACTCAAAATCCCGGATGATCCCCTGAAAGCTGAGTTTGGAATGTTACCAAAGCCAGAAGATCCATAAGGATTGACTTCATCTGACACATAAAAGATGTTACTTGATCGCAAGCATTTTGTTTCGCATGGCCTCGTCATTATGCTCCTCTTCAACTGATTCCGATTGGCTTACGTTGTTCAACTGTTGTTATGAGGACTGTAGCACTTACCACTGCTTCAAGTAAACTCGCCCTAGAAGATTAACGAGAAAAAGAAACACGTCTTGCTTTCCAAAATGATGTTTTCCCGTTTTAATATTTTTAGCGTACCTTTACTGGTGCAGCGCGCTGTAATCGTGTATTTGAATGGATTTTGCTGCCCAGAGAGACAATTATACGGCAGTGGCAACGAGATTCAAAAACTGACAAACGCTGAACGTACGCACATGCCCCAATTTTTGTAACAAATATATGAAGACATTCACTCGACTGTATTTCTTCATTAGCTGCTGATGCCCGTCCCACATTTCACTCGAACGTCACACTTACAAATTAATTGGGAACCTTGGTGTTACGTTTATCGTTAGGTAGCCAGAGTGGAAGGAACAACAATTATTCGAGTGATAATGAAATACGTCTATTCGTGACCGTGGTTATACAAGCAGTGAACGTACAACTACAAACTGATGGTGAAACCATCACGTGAATACATAACATAACACGTGTTCTCTAAAAATAGTACATGACGTAAACTAAATCATTCATACATCACACTCTTTCCTCCTGAGCTGAAACTACATATCGTTAGCAACTAGCATAAATACAACACTACATGAGAATCTGTTAAACAAATGTTTGTCACAGATATTACATGTACAAATCCAGTCTCTCTGGTTGTTTCACAGTTCGCTTTGAACGTCTCGGTAAATTGCATAGTCTCAGGTAATTGCACGTCTGGCGTTTTAGCTTCCACCAAGTCTGAGATGTCCGAATGCGATGCAGGCGATTCTGCTTCGGCTAACTCCGGTTTACTAACAGCAGTTTCCGGTGCTGTCTCAGAATCTCTGTTGACAACTGGGTTAAGTACCGGTGGTACTCCAAGTGTGTCATCGTGTTGATCGCGATATTTGGACATGTCCGATGACAGATATCGTGTGCACATCTGGTCTACATGTCGTTTCCACACTTGACCGTTTTCCAATACGACAACACATGACTTCGGTGCGGGTTTCTCCATCACCGTAGCTGGCTACCATTTTTCTTTTACTTGGAAATCTTTGATAAACACTTCTTCACCGACCACAAAGTCCCGTTGGTGGCATTTCATGTCATAATAACGCTTTTGACTCTCCTGCTTGTCATGCACCTTTTCCTCCACGCTGGAGCGTATTGCAGATAACCGCGTTCTGAGTTCGCGACCCAGAAATAAAAATGCAGGAGACTGTCCCGTAGTGGCGTGTGCTGTCGATTGGTACGACAACAGAAAACTCGCAATCCGTTGTGCAAGCGACTTTCCGGTTGACTTGCTCGTACTCAGCGCACGTTTTAACGATTGTACCATTCGTTCTGCTGCCCCGTTACTCGCTGCGTGGTACGGTGCAACTAGCACTCGCTTAACCGCATTCATTTTCAAGAAATCTTTGAACTCTTGGCTTATAAATTGCGGACCGTTATCATTAACGAATTGTACTGGTACTCCATATCTACCAAATAACTCTCGCAAAACCCCAATGGTCGCATTTGACGTAGTGCTGGTCATATGGAGTATTTCCGGCCATTTTGAGTGCGCGTCAATCACTATCAGAAAGTGTTGACCGTCCTTTTCCGCGAAGTCCGCGTGAACACGGTGCCAAGGCTTACTTGGCCACACCCAGGGCATTAGCGGTGTCGCAGCCTCGTTGGCTTAAAATGATTTTTAAGCAAGGTACATATGTCATTATATATTTCGTCGCCGGACATGCGGGAAATGCTAAGCATGATTTTCTCCACCAAATTCGACCTTTGTTTTGACCCATTACGGTCATTTTGGCGATTGGGTCGTTTTGGACCAATAGGAACTATTTCGGCAAATTAGCTATATTTCCAAAAGCGATTGGTGGACTTTTAGTCTCCTCGTGTACCACCTGGAGGCTATTTTAATTTTAGTCTCGACTAGTATTTCGCGAATAGTTTTCAAAAATTAACTTTAAAAGCTATACAAGATCTAATGTAAGTCCTCAAACCATCACATGAGCATCACAGTTGATGTTATCCGCTATCTTGACTTAATAAACAGACTCTTTTAGATCTAGCGTGTTTTTGGCGCTGTTATGAGCCAGGATTTTTGTATTGTCCGAGTCTATGACATGATTGTAAACAACATAATGGTTCGTAAAAACTACCTGTTTGCATTATAGCACGCTGAGCACTTCTGGGATAGCGTGAAGTGAGGAACTGTTTTCATGTCGGTTTTTTGTCTGGTCGATGCTCACGGGACCACTGGGCAATGACAATTAGGACTGCCCGGTTTACCAAGCACCAAGTTATAAGTAAACTCTCTTTCAGATAACTGTTCATGAAATTTAAAGCTAATGATGGGTTTACATTATGTTTCCGGCACCCATGACAACCTCATTTCAGACTACCGTAACTGTTACAAAATTAACACGGCAGTCACGGTAATGACGAAGAACCTAGTAGGTTGCAGTGAAGCGGGAGTAGGCCAAAACGCGACTGTACGTGATGTACCGTAAAAAACTTGGAGTGGACGTATAGACATGTATTGCGTTTCGTCTCAAAGTTTGTTCGCCTTTTGTATCGGCCTACTCACGTGCGCGTTTTGTTACGGTTCCTTAGCGTCTTGTCCCATTTTGCCCCGTTTTATGAAGGTTCCTATGGTAAGCTAAGTTGTATGGTTGTCGTTTCGTCGCGTGCGGTCAAGGCGGGTACCAGGCATTTACAGGTTTCGTTCTACTAGAATCTGACATGACCGTGCTGTCTGGGAAGTCGTCATATAGAAGAATGTGTTCTCGATGCAGTGGCGGATCTAGGACATCACAAGGGTAGGCCAACATTTGGTTCCTATGGTAAGCTAAGTTGTATGGTTGTCGTTTCGTCGCGTGCGGTCAAGGCGGGTACCAGGCATTTACAGGTTTCGTTCTACTAGAATCGGACATGACCGTGCTGTCTGGGAAGTCGTCATATAGAAGAATGTGTTCTCGATGCAGTGGCGGATCTAGGACATCACAAGGGTAGGCCAACATTTTGTCCTTAAAAATTTGCTCAAAGCACGATTGTAGATGCGCATAGCACCGAATGGGGGGAGGTCGTGAGGGGGGTTTGCCCCCCTCCCGCCCAGGAAATTTTTCCGCTATTTCCTCTAAAAATCAAGCAATTTCCTTGATTCCCGAAGTATTATCCAAGATAAAAAGGCAAAAAGGTGTCAGACAGAAAAAAATGTAAGTGCGACAGACTAGAACTGACGACCAAGCGGACACAGCGCGCGTGCTTTACCACTGCACCACCACGATTTAACTACTAATTTGATACTAAGAGACCTATTTGTTTATGGTCCACAACGTTTGCGCGTGAAACCTCCTTCTTTTTCTAATACTTATTACATGTTTTTTTATTTTGTGCAATCAGTTCGTAACAAATTTATTGTATTTAAATAGTCTTCAATTGCTCAAAAGACCAAATCCGCAATGACGCGTTACAAAATGAAGTAATTTTCTTTATTGCAAAGTGGAGCAGACGACGGAAACGGAGTCGTAGTGCCCAGAGCCACTGCCGGTCGCCTGAGATATCGCGAGAGAGCCTATACTTATCCATAGTTCCGTTACGACTGCGCCCTGTTCCGAATTTGACACTTGAAATTGGAACTGAGCCCTCTCCCCCCCTCCCCCAAACATTTAAAACTGCACACAATTATATCTTGTTTCAGTCGTATAATTTTAATTACCGGGGTTAATTAAGAAACTCAACATTTCCCTACGCTCTCGCTGCCTTATTTTTTGCGGCAGCCAAGGGGGGCCCTACCCCCCCCCCCCCTAAATCTGCCTATGCGATGTCTCACGACACAATTATCAGTGACTCAGTGACGCTTTGGACAGACGTCTTAATGCCGTGGGCACAAACAAACACCAAATCAAGTATTTTTCGTACGCAGAAGGCTTTGGCAGAACGTGAAAATATGCCAGACTTTGGGCAGAGCATAAGAAACGTGAGGCCGCATCAGAACGGAAGGGCCGGAGAAGGAGAATATACGGGCAACCGTAGTTGGCAGAAATGCGGCGAAAATTTGAAGCGGAAATCCGTACTCCCTAATTTCTTTACGGTCTGTGTTAGACAACAAGAAAACGTAGCGAGATCTAACATAACTTGAACACGGAAAAACATTGCATAACGTTTGTGAACATGACGTAAATCTAGCATTTTATAGCCATGTCTACTATAGGGACCTGCACTCTATGCCTTCAACGACGCCACCTTTGGTGAAGAAGACTGGCTGGGAATTCGAACCATTTATGACAGCTTCAAGAAAGAAGACCCGATCAAAGTGGGTCGCTTCGGACTGGGCTTCAAATCTGTTTTTCATTTGACAGGTATTTTGCTAGTTCATTCAAAAGACCACTTGCAAGTTTCCCAACTGGCACTTAAGATGGCTATCAAATTGCATACACTCGGATAAGTTTTGGAGCTGCAGACAGTCTTACAAACGGTGCTCGACATATATGTGTGTGTGTGTGTGTGTGTGTGTGTGTGGCTGTGAGTGTGTGTACCTATCTATCTGTCTGTCTGTCTGTCTGCCTGTCTGTCTGTCTGTCTGTCTCTCTGCTGTCTGTTTGTCTGTCTGCTGTCTGTCTGGTTGTATGCGTATTGTAGTACTGCATACAACTGTGGTTGTATGACGTGAGGATTGTTACATTTCAAGCAATCTGTCGTCAACAGAAGTGCGACAAATTGTTGCTTTGCGCTAAATCACAATTATTTAACAAATCCTTACGCATGCAAAGAGGAAGGAGGTTATCTCCTTAGTTATGATATACAGTTTTCAAAATTGAATAGCAGTGCTAGCTTTTATGTTCTCTGTGATGTATCTTGGTGTTATCTAAAATAATGATAACTTTTACAGTGAAAACTTAGGAGTTGTTCATCGATGGCACCATTGCTCAAATGTATATTCGAGCGTGAAGTGATCGTGCAACATAGCTTATGTAATAAATGGGCTCGTACGGTTATTTTATCGTGTCCACACCACGTCACTGAACGTACACCAGTTTGTGTTTATGTTCTTTTGTAGACTTGCCTGGCGTTCTAAGTGGAAACATGATTGGACTTCTAGATCCACATGAGAGGTATTTCCACGATGACAGAAATCGTCCACTGAAAGGAGCTTGCTGGCATCTAGCTGATATTGGCGATGATCAATCAGGGTTTTACACCCCGTTCACTGACCCTAACCTTGGTCTCGTTTTCAACAAGACGTTCGTCAGAAATAATTACTATCCTGGCACTTTATTTCGATTCCCGTTGAGGACAACCAGTAACAACTCAGAATTATGTACCGGTGAATATCCTGTAGATAAGGTGAAAGTTCTCTTTGAGCAGTTTGAGCAGTACTCATACATGTGCTTGCTCTTCCTCTCGTCACTGGAGTCAATAGAGTTGTATATACGCGAGTCTCTCGACCACAAACCAAAGATATTATTCAAAGTGGAACTAGCTGAAAAGACCAAATCCACTATAAGACAGAAACGACAGTCGTTTCTAGCGAATATTGATACAAAAAACTGGTCAAACATTCCTGAATACTTGAGCCAGGAAATGATAATTCATTCACAAAGCAGTAAAAAAGCAAAACATCGTTGGCTGGTTACAAATTTTTTCGCAGGTGGTGATCGTCTGCCAAGACTAAAGCAACTGTTTCAAGAAAAGACATTGTATTATCTTCCCTGGGTAGCTGTTTCAATGTCTTTGGATCTTAACTTGCAGCCTCAACACCCTCAAGGTCACGTTTTTTGTTTCTTGCCACTTCCTGTGGAACAAAAGAGCCAAACGGGCCTACCTATCCATGTGAATGGATTCTTCGCCATTGATCAAAATAGGCGTCATTTGAAGTGGCCAAACGCCGAGCAACTGAGATCTGAGTTGACGGACAGGAGCTTGCTTTGGAATCAAGCAATGCTAGAAGAAGCTGTGCCTCTGGCTTACACAGAGCTCATCCGGGAAGGAACAAGAATCAAGATTCCCCAAAATCTTATATACCAGGCAATTCCGTGTTTGGGAGTTGTAGACAGTAAATGGCTTCAAATGGTACATACTTTTCTAGATTACGTTACGACTATTCCTTTCCTTTACACCATACAAGGAGGCGGTCAACACATAACACTTGATCAAGCGTTGTTCAGCTTCCTTTCTGAGACGAAGCATCCAGACACGATTAATGCCATATTATTGAAAGCTGGCAGACATGTCGTCTGCGTTCCAGATCATGTGAAACTTGCATTGGAAAGATTCAACAAAGAGGTTGTCACTCCTGAACATTTGAGAAGAGCGGTGATGGACATTCAAAATACAATGGAACCATTTCCAGAAAGTGAATCTCATTGTATGGAGATCTTGGCCTATGCAGTAGCAGATGAGAATTACAGTGGCGTTGTTGACCTCAAGTTGCTGCCATTGGCAAGTGGACTCTTCACGGTATTCCACAAACAATACAGTGAACGAGACAAGGTTTACATTACAACACCCGATCACCCGGCTGAGTTATTTCCAGGACTTGAAAATCGACTTGCTTGTCACATGGTAGACCACAGGCGACAAATTCTAGAAGCAATTGCTTCATCTGGTAAGTTGACTTATTCTAAGCATTGCATGAACTGCATGTAATGAACCTTTTAAGTTTGCGAAAAAACTGACAAGTAGGCCTACGTCATTCTGTTACTCGCATTGTTTGTTTCACAAGCTTAAAGAGTGCATTGTTGCCCGATTGACATGAAACGTATACACAGCCTAAGTTCGGAGAGATAAATGTTTTAAATAACACGGAGATATTGCAGATAATTAGAATTTCATTCACAACACGTCATTTTCCATGAAGTTTTGAAAAAATGTCAGTAATATTAGTGGCTTTTTTTCAGGGAAAACAAACTTGGTATTGATGACAAGAGAGGACGCCTTGAAGATGTTGTCTCTGGTCCTCCATTCGCCTGAATGTATGTATGTTGAATGGGATCTTGATAATGAAAAGCACATCACACGAGGTTGGATTGAAAAGTTGTGGAACTACCTAAACAAGATGTTCTTCGACGATCTTTGTCCTGTGGAAAATTTAATGCTCCTGCCGCTGAGAGCATTAAATGGTACATGGTACCTGAAACGGCTTACCAAGAGGAGTCCAGTAGTTTACAAGAACTCCGAAGACAACGATCTTCACGCTTCTATATTTGATTTCCTAAAACACGTAGGCATCTTCGTTGTAGATGAACTGTCGCCATTTGTCAAACGCCACTCGATGATTTGCGAGTATGTGAATTCGCTTTCGGTTTCTGGTATATTAAAGTGTCTGTCCTTCCTTGACCGTGATACGGTCGTTACAAAGATGACGTCACTCCTCCCGGATATGGTGTTAAAATTTCGCAAAGAACTTGCAAAAGCCGATGATTGCGTTCTCAATGATAACCGTGAATTTCTTAGATCATTACCGATGTTCAGAGTTACAACAAACACAGTTCACTCTGTGGCAGAACGGCTCTATTCCATTAACGAAATTGGAACAATGTCACCCGTTGAACAATTTTCGTTTAAATTACCTAAGCCTCTGATCGTGCCAGAAGACAAATTCACGGAGCGTTTGTGCTGCGTGCTTAAAATTCAATCACTTTCTCTGAGAGACCTTTTGGTTGACATGATATTTCCAAACATTTCGTTGTACCCTCACACAGAAATGGACCAACTCCTGGCCTATGTCATTAGAAACCACACGGCGCTAATTAACAGAGATACTGCCCTGCAGAATTGTATAAATGGAGGTGATCATTTTCTTTGCAATAGTGGCGTGGCTGCAAAGCTTAAAAGTCTCTACGATCCGTCAAGTCAGAAACTTCAGCGTCTTTTCTGTGGTCAAAAAGTCTTTCTTTCGGGTGCTTGTGCATCAGCTGATATTCTTCCTCTACTACGCGAACTTGGCTTGAAAACTTTGAAGGATGTGATGCCCCAGGACATTCTGCAAGCCGCTCAGCTTGTTGCTAGCTTACCCTATGACAAAGGCGTTGAAAAGGCGAATGAAATTCGAAAATTTCTTTCCACCCAGGTAACGACACAGATTGTTGCAAACCCCTTGCATCGGAATTTAGAAAATATCCATTGGATTCCTGTAAAAAAGCGCCCTGTTAAATATCCGACCTCTTTAGCATGGTTTGGTGAAAACAGCAGTTTTCAGACGCCATCTCTGCTGTGTGATGTATCGACCAGCAGCCTGGTGGGATCTGTAAGGGAAGTTGCAGACATGAAGTTGGTGGATGGAATGCGTTATGCCGACATAACAACTGAAGAGGTCGTTGCTAACCTTTCCAATGTGGTTGATGCAGCAGAAAGAAGTAGCCCAGACGAGTGTTCACTCTTCCTTCCCATCGTGGAAGCCATCAACCTGTTTTTACAAAACCAGCTAAAAAATGAGTCTAATCAAGTGAGCAAATTCCGAATGATCTTTGAAGGAAAGAAATGCATTTTCATTGCCGGCGTTAACAAGTTTGTGACACCTCGTGAAATTTCATTTCTAGATGATTTATCTCCGCTTCGATACATGGTGCCAAGTGAAATGAAGCTACACTTTCGCCAACTTTTAGAAGCAATGGGTGTTGCACAGAAATTTGATGTTGAAGAATACTGTAATGTTCTGTCTGAAATCAAATCAAATAGCAACAATCAGCCTCTGAGCGAAGACATGCTTAATCTGTCGAGAACAGTTGCAAACTGCATTGCAAATTCCGTAAAAGGTAAAGAGTTTAATAGGGACGTCTACTTACCAGATGAAGCTAACAAAACTATGCAGTTGTCGTCCACTCTTTGTTTTAATGATTGCCCTTGGATACCAGACTCTGATATGCCATTTGTAGACGTTAACATACCGTACCCTGTAGCACAAGTGTTAGGAGTGAAGACGAAGCGTAGGAAAACAATAGAAGGATCATCGTTTGAAATTGCATTTGGCCAAAAAGAAAGTCTTATAAATAGAATTAAACGCATTCTTGATGGATATCCTGGCCCTATTGATATATTGAAGGAAATGCTACAAAACGCTGATGATGCACAGGCAACTGAGGTCCACTTTTGTCTCGACAGTCGCTATCATCCAACTGATCGAATCTTTGAAGACAGTTGGAAGCCTTTACAAGGCCCCGCGCTTTGTGTTTACAACAACAAACCTTTCACTAAGGAAGACGTGGAGGGTATTCAAAATCTAGGGGAAGGTAATAAAGGGACTGATCCCACGAGGACAGGGCAGTTTGGGGTTGGCTTCTGTGCTGTGTACCATCTAACAGACACTCCGTCCTTTCTCACAAAAGTTACGGGAGAAGGCGAGAGGCTGTATGTGTTTGACCCGCATTGTGCTTATGTTCCTAATGCAACTCCACTCGCACCAGGAAAAGGTTTCAAAGACTTAAACGAGCTTAGGAAAACATTCCCGCATGTTTTTGAGTGCTACGACAGTATCGTCACAGAAGACCATATGGTTGATGGTACACTATTCAGATTTCCCTTGAGAAGCCACAAAATGGCAAAGAAATCCGAAATCAAGAAAACTTGCACAACTGTTGGAGACGTTCGCACAATGATGCTTGCATTTAAAGAAGAAGCCAAGTCGTGTCTGCTATTCCTTAACAATGTTAAAAAGGTTTCTTTGTACGAAATTGAAGATGACATATCTCAAATGGACACTTTCACGGTGACGGCTGATCATTGCAAGCCACACGACGTAGAGGAGCTGAATAGGTTCAAATCATACCTGAATTCAGTTTCTCGTACAGGATTGCGTTTACTTCTTCGGTCGCAGGAAGTAGCATATGAGACGACGATCACGGATTCTGAGGGCAGTAGTAAGAGTTGGCTCATAGTTCAAAAGTGCGGGTTTGAAACAAGTGATTACATATCTGAGCGTATTCGCCGTGCTGTTTCTGCAAATGAATTGCCACTTCTGCCGCGTGGCGGTGTTGCTTGCGAATTAATGGACCATGAAGCTTTGAAACCATGCAGCATATTCTGTTTTCTCCCATTGCCTCAAACAACACATTTACCTGTCCATATTAATGGCCACTTTGCATTAGACCATGAAGCAAGGCGACGTGTTTGGGAATCTGCAGACGAAGACGTGAAGACAGAATGGAACAGATTGATAAAACGTCTTGTCATTGCTCGTGCCTATGTGCGGCTGGTGGAGGAATTCAAAAAGCGAGTAGTTTGTTCTACAGATTATGGTACTACCACATTGACTCAATTACGAAAATATCTAAATTTGTTTCCTAAAACTAGAGACACCTCTGAAATAACTACATCCATTGTCCGAGAGTTTTACAGAATCCTCGGTGACAAAGAACTTGATGCTTTACCGGTAGTCTTACGTAATCCCAACATCCGTGACAGTTGCTCTGTGACTTGGCTACCAGCACGTGACAAGGGAGTGAACGGAGCCATGTTCAATAACCTACGAATATCTGCATTTCCTTTGACATTGTCAGGAGAAGCAGAAAATCTTTCTCCCAAACTCGCCTCCTTGTTACTTAGGTGTGGTGTGAACCTCTTATGGGAGCAATGCTCGACGCTCGCAGATGAATTTGAAGCAAGCAAAGTGAAGATACTTAAGTCGACACCTGAAAGTATTATCGACTTCTTTAAGAATCTTAGTGTGGACACTGAAACCTTACTAACAGTAGACGAAGTCATTGAAATTCTCCTGTACTGTAAACAAATTGGACAAAGTTTTGTCAACCGTCTAGAAGGCACACAGCTTCTTGTAGTTGAATCAGGAGACATGCAAGTCTTCTCCAAAGTCGTTCCGAGATACTTGTCATTGAACACGTTTTTGGTAACGGAGGATTACCTTGACAAATTTGTTCACAATGAACTGATAAGACGCGTGTTTTCTCCACCTTCCCAGTTTCTTCGATCACCGATGTTCAAAGACGTTTCTCTTCATTGCTTATCACAAATGATGCCCAGCGAGTTAAAAGGTAAACCTGAGATACAGTCGGTTGAGAAATGGTGGCAATTGATGACCCGATTTTGGACTTTCGTCGGCGTGAAAGAAAAGAATGATCCCTATATGTCCCTCAGTCCTGTAGCGGATTTCTGTCTCATACCAGCATATCGCAAGACAAATGATCGCATCCTTGTCCAAATTAAAAGAGCAAAAACTGTAGTACTTCGTGACCCTAACATATCTTTTTCACACTTTGGAGTCCAATATTGTTTGGAATCATTGGACGTGCCTTTTCTGATCACTGACGCCAAATTTNACGTGAAGACAGAATGGAACAGATTGCTGACACGTCTTGTCATTGCTCATGCCTATGTGCGGCTGGTGGAGGAATTCAAAAAGCGAGTAGTTTGTTCTACAGATTATGGTACTACCACTTTGACTCAATTACGAAAATATCTAAATTTGTTTCCTAAAACTAGAGACACCTCTGAAATAACTACATCCATTGTCCGAGAGTTTTACAGAATCCTCGGTGACAAAGAACTTGATGCTTTACCGGTAGTCTTACGTAATCCCAACATCAGTGACAGTTGCTCTGTGACTTGGCTACCAGCACGTGACAAGGGAGTAAACGGAGCCATGTTTTATAGCCTACCAATATCTACATTTTCTTTGCAATTGTCAGGAGAAGCAGAAAATCTTTCTCGCAAACTCGCCTCTTTGTTCCTTAAGTGTGGTGTGAACCTCTTATGGGAGCAATGTTCGACGCTCGCAGATGAATTTAAAGCAAGCAACGTGAAGATACTTAAGCTGGCACCTGAAACTATTATCGACTTCTTTAAGAATCTTAGTGTGGACACGGAAACCTTACTAACAGTAGACGAAGTCATTGAAATTCTCCTGTACTGTAAACAAATTGGACAAAGTTTTGTCAACCATCTAGAAGGCACACAGCTTCTTGTAGTTGAATCAGGAGACATGCAAGTCTTCTCCAAAGACGATCCGAGATACTTGTCATTGAACACGTTTTTGGTAACGGAGGATTACCTTGACAAATTTGTTCACAATGAACTGATAAGACGCGTGTTTTCTCCACCTTCCCAGTTTCTTCGATCACCGATGTTCAAAGACGTTTCTCTTTATTGCTTATCACAAATGATGCCCAGGGAGTTAAAAGGTAAATCTGAGATACAGTCGGTTGAGAAATGGTGGCAATTGATGACCCGATTTTGGACTTTCGTCGGCGTGAAAGAAAGGAATGATCCCCATATGTCCCTCAGTCCTGTAGCGGATTTCTGTCTCATACCAGCATATCGCAAGACAAATGATCGCATCCTTATCCAAATTAAAAGAGCAAAAACTGTAGTACTTCGTGACCCTAACAAATCTTTTTCACACTTTGGAGTCCAATATTGTTTGGAATCATTGGACGTGCCTTTTCTGATCACTGACGCCAAATTTTCTTGCAATGTTCTTTGGTCAGCTGTAAGCAGTATAGACAAGCCGTTAGATATATTGCAGGTTGCTGAACAATTGCGGAAGAGTAATGCCATCCAACGTAAACTCACAAGAGATCAGAGAACACGTTTCCTACAACATCTTTGCTCCATTAAGGAGCATTTGGACAAGGACAGAATAAGACGCCTGCCACTATTCTGTACTAAAGGTGGATCAGTTGTGAGTATTGCGAATAAAAGAGCTGTGGTTCTTGGATCCGACATACCATCCATAGATGCTCACTTGTGGGAAAATAACGCCAGTGTTGTCTTTCTGGACAGTACATTAAGTCAATCAGTTATAAAGTATCTTGGAATTGAGACGATGGATGGCTCTGATCTGTATGTCAACTACATTCTACCACACTTTGGTAACATGTCGGGGAATGGAACACTTGAACATCTAATTTTCATTAAAGATGTCATCAGCAGAAACTTGAGGAGAGATTATGAGAAGCGTGAATACTTTTTATCACAGTTGAGAAATGTGCGTTTCATTAAGAGTAAAGACGGGGTACTGTGTAAAGCTAGCAATTTCTTTGACTGGGAACGAGACATTTTTACAGAGATGTTGCAGAAACACTATTTCCCGCCAGAACCGTTCAAAAGCAACGAGTGGCATTCGTTTTTGGTGGATCTTGGACTGCAACAAAATGTTTCAAGTGATCAGTTTGTTAAGTTTGCAAAGGAAATTGCAATGCTTGACAGCAAACTTCAACATAAAACCAAGCTTAGAAAGTCAAAATTGTTGACCAATTATCTTGCGGAAAATTATCAAAAACTTGGACCTGCCATCAGCCGTGTGAAAGACATACGGTTTGTTGCACAAACGGAAATGCCCGCAGGTATACTTAAAATGCAGGCGCGCTATAGTGACGAAAACTTCGGAAAATTCAATGGAGCTGTTCTTGGTAATATTAATGTTCATTTATGTTGGAGCTCCGCAGTTATCTTAGAGAGTAATCCACGCATAGACGAGAGTCTGGCTCTATCTTTGGGAGTATATTTACAGCCACCACCTTCTCTTGTCATCAGGCACTGCTCTAACCTGTGCTCCTCATTCCAGAAGCATAAGCTAACTGGTCACCAACAATCCTGGGGTACTGGTTTAATATCACGCGTTATGGAGGAAATCTATAGATTTCTTGAAAATTCTGCCTTAACAGTTTCTGAGCAAGAGCAGCTTCGAAGTATTGCTTTTGTACTTGTTAGCGATCACAAAACGTTTGTGTTACCGCGGCAAGTGGTGGAAGACATCACGGAAGAGCAGCAGATTATGCCATATCTTTTTAAACTACCTAGAGACTTAGATAGATATCACCGTTTATTTCTTGAGCTGGGGGCCAGTCGGAGCCTTAATGTGGATCTGATTGGAGAAGTGCTATACGAAATCAAGAAAGATGCAGGTGGAAACTCTCTTGACTGCGGAAAGGAGAAGAAAGCACACAAAGCTCTCTTGACTTTGTTAAGCTCTACGAGCACAGACATCCAAACGGCAAGTTTTAGTAGAGGCCTTTATTTACCAACGCGTGACATGAAGATGGTTCTAGCCAACGAATGTGTTTTCATCGACGACGAGCGAATTTACGAAGACGTCAAAAACAGCCTCCCCTACCCAGTACTGGCCGTTCCCCAATCAACTAACGTTGACTATAAAAACAAGATAGCCGTCATTAACGAACATTTTAGGCCGCTGATGTTATCTGATATCATGCATATGAAAGTGGAAACGGATGGCAAGTTAGTTAGCCAGGACCAGTCGAAGAATGCATTTGTTAAAAAGATTTATGCTCGACTGACAAGTGGCTTGTTTCATCGTGCAGTCGCTAGACTTATGTATCATGTCAACTTTAAGAAGAGACTGCCAGTCACAGGAGTCCTGAAAACTATGCAACAGAAATTTAGCACAGTTAAGGTTTTTGAAGCTGAAAAGGTCAGAGCGTTTTATGTCGACGCCGCTAGAGGAAAAAAAGTTTGTGAAAACAAAAACTGCACAGGTGTATCCTTCGATCGTGGCACAGGATTTCCCTTGAAGGTTTATATCCAGTCAGATGGGCAAAAATCGGAGGTTTATAATTCTCTGGTAACCGGTATTGCACACTATTCCGGAGTCGATTTTGGTATGCATGTATTACAACTGTTAGAGCTTGTAAAACTTGAAAACTCGCCCCGTGATTTTGATTTCCTTCTGGACAAGTACGAGATTCAGCGACTTCCTGCAATGGAAGATTCAGAACGACGTACCAAAACACGACGTTGATTGATGGGTTATGGCACTCACAGTCGACGAGACAATGGCCTACGTGTATGCAATCAATGTAGCTAGAATACACAGACTCCAGCGAGAATGGCAGTGATGGTTAACCCTGATATGTTTCCGAAAAAGTGAGTGTATTTGCATGCTATCGACGGGTATAAATTATGACGTTCCAAAGATTAAAAATCATTACAAAAGTTCCTCAGATGAAGAAGCTGCCATGCAAATCATCCATTATCGGTTACAGGAGAATCACAAAAAATGACTGATGATCAGATCGACGGATTCGTGACAATTTTTATGCTGTGGTGACCGAATAATAACGTTTATAAAGTCTCTCGTTGCTTAGAGACCAGATACAAAATGTCTTCTCAATAGAGAGCGCATCTACGTATGCTTTGTATAGTCACTTCGAATAACAGAGAACGAGTGATATTGAGGTTCGTATAGTGTTCATCTGACTGGACTGGATGTAATCTGAGCTCTTCAATAGCACGGGTGAGAAACAACATGACCGCTGGTCCTCTAAATCGGACTGACTCACCCAAAACAGGACCTCCGGGGATCAAATGGGACCGTCGCACCAGAAAATGGGACTGACGCACCTGAAAACATGACCGCCCCACCAGAAAACAGGACCGCAGGGGACTGAACATGACCTCGGGGGATTGAAACCGCATATTGTCCGGCGGTCCTGTTTTCTGGTGGGGCGGTCATGTTTTTAGGTGCGTCAGTCCCATTTTCTGGTGCGACGGTCCCATTTGATTCCCGGAGGTCCTGTTTTGGGTCAGGCGGTCCGATTTAAGAGGACCGGCGGTCATGTTGTTTCTCACCCGTGAATAGTACATGGTGTCTTCTCGATTCCTACCTGGTGTCATCTCTGCAAGAGTGGGGTTACTCCAATGAGTCTCCTAAAAGACGTTGCATGTGTTGCAGTATTAAATGCGTGAGAATTTGGCATAAGTCACCGCCATGTAAAAACATTCATACGCGCATTCACCCGTACATGAGTGTAAATTACGCACACGCATACACGTCGCATATATGCATGCATGCACAAATACAGACACACAATAATGTACATAATACATACATACAAACATACATACACGCATACATACTTACGCACGTACATACACACGTACATTCTTATGTACGTACGCCTTTGTGTCTGTTTAAGATGATACTTATATTTTTAAGTGCGTGAAACATACTTTGTTTATTATAATTTTATAGTTATTATTGACGGATTTCAGGCATGGACTTTCGTACGCAAGAAACCCTATTCTTAGTTGTGGTTCTGTCTGGTGTTGAAGCTATCTCAGAGGATGACGGCAATTCTAATGAAAGTTTAAAATTTACACTGAAACTTGTTTACCTCTTAAATTCTAAATTTTCCTTAAGAATTGTGGTTTTAGACTTGCCATGCCTTGTTTTTTTTTTGTTTGTTACTTAATTCATGGTAATCTGTAGTTTAGTCACCGAATTGCGCGGTTTCATACCTTCCAGTGGCCATCAAGAATTGCCACTGGTCATGCTCCAAAACCACAGAGGCATGTGCTCGAAGCACAGAATCATAGTCCTGTGAACTACAATGCCAAAGGTATGCATGCGAACTGCACAGTCAATTACATTCTTTCGTTTGGTTCTTCCAAAAGATAGGATGATTTTGATTTTACGTTTGAACTTTACTTGAACATCAGAATTTGCGGTTTGTCCACTCCTGGTTTCTCAAATACAGATGATGTGGTTCGCACGTGTGATTCAATGTTTCGAATGGATTATTCAGTGGCTGCGGCGTGCAATTCGAAAATCTTGCGTTGATGTATTTGTATTTGTATTATGGTTTTAAGTATTTTTTTCCCTAGTTTTCTAACACCTAAAATCCGGTATTAATGTTCGTCAATGTAGGGGTGGATGGGCATGCGCACGATTAATAGGTCGTAGTGTGTAGAGAAGTGCATGACTTCTCGTCAGCTTTGAGATTTGACAAGAGATATTCAACGGCGAGTGAGCGACTAGAATTCGGATATACAGAGATGTGTGGTTGAAGAGTTCCCACTACACCAATAACTGTGTGCGACGGAATCGATGAAAACAACATATGACGGCCGTTTTGCATGCTGCGTGGATACCTTTGAAGTTGCCGTTGCACCCTCGCCATGACTTCTAATACGTTTTCATTTAGGGTAGTTTATTTAGAAATGTTTTGTGCTCGGTGGTAAACAAGTGTGTCATGCATGATTCGGAAAACTGGTCATTTGGTATTACTTCTAGAAATTGTTTCTCTTCATGACTGTCTTTGATGCCAAGGTTCTCTGTTATCAACTGATCAAAAGTGAGTTTTACGCAGCCATCTTAAATTTTTGGCCTGCCTGTTTGTTGCACTGCATTTTACGAGACGTTAATATCATCTGTTTCAGCGGACATTGAATCTACATTGAATTCTCCAGTTTTAATGTTGTAAGCAAAGTAGCAATAAACCCGAGCTTGTTCCGTCGAAGAAACTAATTCTTGATTTTGTCAGGTGCTGCCGTAAAGGTGGTCTCAACTTGTACGTTACTAAAGGTGAAAAGTGATTCTAGTTCGTGCAAAAGATTTGGTAATCGGTAGAAACTCAAAATCATGCTTTGTGAATAACACAGTAACAAGTCAACTTGAAGAGCTCGGTCTCGAGCGATAACACAATGCCAGTTCTTTCCAAACTAAAAATCTTTTTTGAGCAAGAAATGTTTTAAGAATAATTTCATAATTGTAAATAGTGTTAATCAAAGGTTGATTTTTGTGACGGAGGGTGGCCGAAATGAGTGTATGACTCCCGTATACGTATGACAGTTGTTCCGTTCTACATTGTAGTCAGGAAATTTTTGTGTGGTTGTCTGATTATTAAAATAAGACGTGTTTTTATTCATTGACATGTACCAAAATGTGTTTTGATTTGCTGTGTTTTTGTGATATATCCTCTGTACTCATTGTCAATTCTATAAAGGAGATATAATGTACGCGCTAACATTCTGACAATTTTCCTTATATGCTGCTGTACGTGACTGTTTTACATGTGTTTGCAGGGCTATTAAAAGGCTTTGAAAAGCAACTGAATGACTTTGTATATTGTACTCAACATTTTCAGGAAAACTTTAATTCTCCTCATCTCCTCACAAAATCCCAACGTTATTCCCATTTCAAGTTTCCTCCGGACAAAAATGACGCCTCCTGGATGATGTTTAGAAGACTTCGCGAACATTTTTCCTTCGAAAATTGTGGTTGGTTGCGATCATAGACATCTTAATACTATGTTTGCGACACCCTGGCAGTAGCGTGCAGAGGTTTGGTGACTCTGGGCGAACTTTTATTGGATTCCCCTCTTCCCTCTACTCAACTGGACCCTACTACGAAGAAAAATGAAAAAAATAAAACATAAAATATCGACTTTATTCAACTTAACTGCAAATCAGTCACAATTTCAAGCAGTTTCGTAGTGATTGGATGGATCCCCCACGATGTGGATGCCCGGGGCCCTCGCTCCATCCCCCCCTTCTACACGCTACTGCATCCTGGATCCGTCACTGGGAATTACCTTCGCTGATACGATTGATGCCACCTCAGCCTTAATAAACAATCATACCTGCGGAATGCTTTGATCAAAATAAGAGGGCAACAGATTTCTAAAAAATTGGGGTGTGCATCATTAATCGGACCCTTTGATAGGACGATGATTGACAATGAGTTACTTATGTAAAGGAAACTAGCAGATTAAAAAATAATCATATTCTGATGGTAATGATCATACCAAGTTTCACGACCATCCTACAGGACGCATGAAACTTTATTTGCGGAGGTTCCACACATTTCTCCAAAAAGACGCAAAGTAGTCGTTGTTTACGACATAGGAATACATTACAAGCAATTTTTTAGAGTTGACCAGGGTTACAGGTGACGATTTTGTTTTAGAGGGCTTGTCCCTGTCTATTAACAGGCCAAAACCGGGTTTAGTATCCATTTAATAGAGAAAACGTGTTGAGTTGTGTTTTTGTTAGTAAGGTGTTAAGTCCTACTTTGAGGAGTTAGACCTCATGCATGAATTCTGATCCTCTACTAAGGCCTAAGGATAGGTTTTGAGTTTTTTAAACATCCCTCTGACTTCAATTTTGCATACGTTTTTGCAACCGTTTTAATAGCTTTTTGAGTAAATGGATGTCTGCAACATTACAAAACACAATTCTTATATCACATCTAACGGTTTACTTTAAAATTCGACAGAAGCTTTCGAAGGTCTTTGTGTTGACCCTGTCTTCTTCTTCTTCAGTGTGGTGACGCTGTTTGTAGTTGTTCTTCTTGATCTTAAGTTCTCGTACGCGCGAACTTGGGATGCAATAGGAAACCTCACACGACAACGTTCACGTTGAAAAACATTTGCACTGCACTAAAGCAAAAATCATATTAATAAGAAAATGTAAGTTTTTGACAAACCTACGTTGTTTTATTTTCAAGTACTGGCGATCTTATTCACCAAACAATAACTTATTAACCATTCACATATTTTTCCGATTTTACTTTAATGATTGCTTGATTCCAAGTTCCCGCATACGCGATCTTGAAATTAAGCAGGATGCGAAATTCCTGTCATAAGCGCGGAAAAGTGTTATTTTCATTTGTTAGCAAGTGAGAATAACGCAGATAGCATGAAGATGATGAATCCATCTCCATCAAAGAAATGTGTGTGGAATGAGCGGGGATGAAGGAGGTTATAAACTTCTCTGCGTCTACATACGGCGCCACCTACGCTAACGAAGAAGGCTTAGTCGTCACCAAGGCCTTCGAAAACTTGTGACGATTTTTAAGGTATATCCTCGGTAGCCTTGGTACAAAGCTGTATACTAAATATGCACCGATGTAGGTAAAACAGTGGTAAGATAACATCTGACACAAATTTAGTGTCATTAAAAACTACAGTCTTCCTTGAGTAAACTAAATTATTTAACGGTGTGGCCAGTTTATTTTCAGCCAATTTTTCAATGAACTGTTGTTCTTTCACGAGGTTGCATACAGGTCATAACAAATTATCGGAGCTGATTTCACTTCATTATAAGTTTTTTAGAATTTTGATACCGAAAAACCGAATTTCAGAAGAAATTTTGCTGCTGCCAAGCTGTCATCATTTCCGGAGAGATGTCACAAAAATTTAGCAAATGGCGGGTGCGCGTGACAGGAGCGTACTGTTTTAAAAACGACGGCATACTTTTCATTGTTAACTAACGTAGAAAATAAATCTGAAACTAAATAAGGAGATCCAGATCCTCCCAATAGTCTAGACGAATTTCTGGAAAAAGTGCATGTTAGAGGCATTTTTTAGTAAAAGTGGAGAACCTATCTTTTTAGCATAATTATGGTGTGCTGATTTTGATTATGCCTGTTCCCAAGATGGATTTTGAGTTTTTGACCATCTAATTTGCATAAACAAAATGGCCGCCAAACCAACAAAATAAGAAACATTCGTGGGACCAGGAGTACAATATGTGACGAATAATTAAGAAATTTTTGCTACAAAAACATAGTATAAATGTGTTTAGATCACTTAAATTTAAGAGCATATTAATGAACATCATTAAATTCCCCAATTGTGCTAATTAGCTTCCGCCATTACCGAAAAATTCAAATTTCGGTGTAACTGTATCAATTTGCAGGCAAATATGACAAATGAAGTGTCTATACCTATGTTTTGAAGGTCTAGAAAAATCATTATGACACATGTGAACCTTTTTATTTCTTCTTCATTAAGTTACAATTTATGCTCATTAATAAAGCCTTAAAATTAAATTTGAAATCATAATTATCAATGCTTTTTTGCGAACATCTCATTATTTAGATAAGACATAAAAGTATTGTGAACATAGCAACATGACTTTTAAATACTGTTGTAAAGAGATGCATGGCCATGTCGTCCCATTTTGGACAGGAACATACCATCCTCACAGTCGACCAAGAACTCTGCTGCAGATTAATGGAGCTTACGTGGTCGGTCCCAGAATACCAAAATATATTAATATAGTACCTCTTTTAGTGGTTCTTCACGTATCAATGAATTTTATCAAGGCCATAGAAGATCACATGAATGATTCCGGAATAGCCGAGGTGTGCATAGAGAGTGCAGTACTTGGTCAAGGCCTATGGAACTGGTCCTCAGTGGAAAGTCGTACAGCAAAGCTACAGTATGAGGGCACACAAACTGTCTTTGTAAGCTCTGTAGCATCTCCTGCATGTGCCAAGCCTTCTCTCGTTTATTGCAGAAGTGACTGTCATGCTTGTATTACCAGTATGTCTGCAGATGATGATCCACAGAAAATTCCGTAGTTGATAACATTTCTCAATTAGGATAAGTTCAGGAAACTCCTGGGCATTTTGTCAACAATAGTTCTGATGACGTGAATTTCAGCTTCTGGTGGAGTCACATGTACATGGTTCCTATATTGTTAAAGTACACATGCTCTCAACGGGATGGTATTTTGGAACTGCATCTTTATTCATTTACTCTCATGCTGCCCCACCGAATTATGCCCGAGTGGGGTGCGGTCTTTTTATCCGAGATGCGTCAGCTTCCACAGTCTGTTTGGTAAGAGTTTCAAGCAGGAAATTTTGTAGTCAAGTAATCTCCTCATATGTTCTGTCAGCTATATTCTGACCAGCGGGTAAATGGGGCAGGCAAAACGGAGGTGGCATCATCGGTAATACCAAAACCTCGTCAGCTCTATGGAGGTGGACACTCTCATTTAATCTGAAATCTCATATAGCTGAACAAACTTACTGCTGTGGGAGTACATATTTTCATAACGAAGCCACGTGGCAGCTTTCGAGAGTTCCCTTCTTTACGCATTCCATGGATTGAAGGTCTTCTCGTCCGCAAGGCCTTAGCTGCTACAAAGTCTTGCAACAAAAGACCTAGCAACAGCACTAATCCAAGAGTCACTTTTGCATGCCAAGGAACTTGGTCAGGAACATATTAAGAAATTTGTTCGAGACCAATTATCACTGAGCAATGCGATAATTCAGACATGTCAATTCACGCACCTATGCGCAAAAATAATGCCCCAACATTTGCCAACTTATATGATTTTGGTGAAACAAACCAAAGACAAAGACAAGAAAGTAGTTCTTAAGGCAGATAGGGATGTACTTTGCTGCCTTCGGCTTATGAGGCCAGTTGATTTGCCATCTGTGCTCAAACACGAGCTTCTTCCAGTCCATGTTTTCTTACAGAAACGAGTGGCACATTGCGCACTGGAGATAAGTCTTGACTTGCCGAAGTATTAATAGTTAACACATTGACTGTCCTGAAGCAATTCAACTTCATGACACGCCCGCTTGCCTCATTATTGATGGCGAAGCTTTGCTGGTAGCTCTTGGGAAGCCTGATGGTGATGTGACTTTCGAGAACCTGGTTAATTCATTCATGAAAACAGTGCTAAACACAGGTTTCGATATCATAAATTGACATTGTAATTGACAGATACAGTCATGAAACTATGAAGGTCACAACAGGAAAACAGCACAGTAAAGGAACACAGCAAATCAGGTGATCATTTTTGGAAGGCCATGGTCTACCTCTTCCTCAAAACTGGTCAAATTTTCGGGCACTGGCTGAGAATAAAGCAGATCTAGCACATTTCTTGTCAGAGAAACTGTGTTTGTAGACACCTGAAGATAATAGGTTATGGTTGCAGGAGGGTTCAAAAATGAGATGGAAGTAAATTAAATCATCTAAGGATGTAACTGATTTGAGGACTCTGAAATCCACACATGAAGAAACAGATGCAAGATTGGTACTGCATGCTGTCCACAGGCCGTCGTGTTTTCCAGGGACACCCGATGTTCTACTGCTTCTGGTATCGCCCTTCCAACAAATGCAATGTGAGCATATCTGTATGATGTAAGGCACATCAAAGAAATGACGATATATGCATATTGAAGCACTTTTCAACAAACTACCACGAGACTCAGCAACATCCTTGTTTGCTTTTCATGCCGTAACCGGGTTTGGCACCAACTCGTACTTTGCCAATCACATGAAACAATCATCATGGAAGGTGTTCCTAGAGCATCACAGACTGCTTAAGAACCCCTGCATTGGTGAACTCACTGAGCAAATTACGATGGCTTCAGAAGTATTTGTCTGCAGAATATACAACACGACCAGAACAGACCTGTAGATGTAGCACGCCATTTACTATTCTCCAAGCCCGTGAACGCAGAAGTCCTTCCCCCAACGCATAATGCCCGTTGTTTCCATCTGATGAGAGTGCACTATCAGGTCAAGGTATGGCAAAATGATAATTGTTCCATACCTGAGCTCCCAGCACCCTCTGATATGGGAGGGACACAAAAACTTATGCTTGCACCCCTTACTGATGACACAGAGTTCTATCCCAGACAGCTGCCTAGAGATGGTATTGTGTGCATGCCAGAAACAACGCAGCAGTAGATAATGCAGATGCAAGAAATCTGGATTTCGATGCATATCATTATGCACATGCCAGCAGTACATTCATGATCAGATTCCTTGTATGCAAACAGTTTGATTTGCCTGGCTTCAGGCATGTTAAAAAGTACCAAAAAGTGAATGCTAAAACTGTGTTCAGCAGGCCTGAAAACTATTCATGAAACTGAGAATCTAATGTTTTCAATAACAATAACTCTATTGATTTTTTATGAATGGAAGATAACGGTATAGTGCGAACATTTGTCCTATATTCCATCAAAATAGTGACACCTTGCTTGACGAGCATTGCAGATTAAAGACTATTTTTTCCACATTCTGTAAGTATACATCTATAACTCAATAAATATGAAATCAATTGCTCCAAAAATGTCTTTAGTGTTTTTGTTGACCATGATAATATAAGTATAAACACCTCATTTTTCAAGTTAGCCTGCAGGAACACAAACTTGTGACGCAAATTACATTGTATGGTAAGTGCGGCACCTAATTTGCATAATTAGTTTTCAGAGTTGCATTTTTTAGTTTTCATAAGTGATGTATTGCTCAAGAAGTATTTATAAGAAGTGTACAGGTGAGACATTTCATCATTTTAAATGGTATATGGCGATTTCTATTACAAAAATACATCTGAACTTGACAGTTTGGCCGCCATTTTGTTTATGCAAATTAGATGGTCAAAAATGCAAAATTCGGCTTGGGAACAGGGTTAGTTGAATTCGCCATACCTTGATTGTGTGAAAAAGTCTTGTTCCCAACTTTTACTAAAAAATGCTTCTAGAACCTTATACAGGGCTCTTTTCAGGAAATGCGTCTAGACTACAAGGATACTATAGTTTCACGAAATGTAGAATCAATGAAAAATATAAATAGGTAAATAAAACAACAAGAATGGATCAACTGAAATTTTTCGGATGTAATAACGTCCTTTGTCAACAGAAACAGAAATCAGTTGATCCATTCTTGTTGTTTTATTTACCTATTTATATTTTTCATTGTTAGAAATTGCGGAGAGTTACGCAAGAAAATGACGTATATTGCATTGTTTTTCACTTAAACGGCTGTAACGGGCAAGGCGAATGTCGGTTGATTCCCAGTTTTTGCATGAACCCCGTCCGGTCTTTAGCTTTACATGTTGATAAAGGATACAAATTTCACGACAAGGTGACAAGCAGAACTACCCTGGCTGTATGCACTTTCGGGGTCAACCGAAGAAATACACACAGTAGTACCTAGCTGTATTTTGATGACAGTCTTCATACAGCTAGCTGGCTGGCTATATCCTTGGATGCATGTTGACTGATAATCAAACCTTTACAACCTTTGAAGTGTAACTGAAAAGTGACTTTGTATTCTTTATCAAAAATGTGCTGTGGAGTATCTTTTGTCGGATTTTCATTGTCCGAACACTTGTAAAACTCATGAAAAGGCTATTGCATTTCTAGAATTACGGTTTGGAGCTAGATTATCCTTCGATCATATACACCTGACTAATGTTCAGGGTATGGATTTCAAAATGTAGGCACAAGGATCGAAAAGGAAAAAAGCACGCGGTAGAGCGGCAGCGGGATAGTGCCACGAAATTGCGAAGATGGGCACATGATCAGGGACTTCCGTATAATTCAATCTAATGGAAACGAAACTGTGTGGCAAGAGCTTTTGTGCGTGATAAGAGTTTTTGCGGTGCGTGATAAAGGTGCGCACACATAGGAAAATTTAGTTTCCACCAACTAATTATTATGACAGACATAACTGAGTAAATTACAGCCATGTTTATTGCACCCCCCCCCCCTCCCCCAACGAACAAGAGCTTATTTCCATTGGCAAGTGAAAGATGAATGCGTTCAACTCTATTTATTGCGTCTCTCCTGCTCCACCTCTCGTCTGCAAATTCTGGTTAATTCCAGGGTTCTTATAAAGTCACGCAGCGAAGCTTCTTTTCAGTTTTACGTGCTGTCAGCACTTCCATACTATCAACTGTGTCAATTCTTATATCAAAGAAGAAAAGATAGGGAACAGTAGGTCCGTCCTGAATTACACGGCGATAGAACTCTGGTTTGTCCCGAAGATAAGAACGTTTTGAAAATCTGGCAGGATTTCGTGTCTCTCACTGATGTCGGGAAGTCGAAGAATTTTACATCATGTATCCACTAGTATTTGTCCAGTTTATCAAACTTTCTCACGTCGGAGTTGCAGCTCACAGCACAGCA
Source organism: Phoronis australis (assembly GCA_002633005.1). Lineage (NCBI taxonomy): Eukaryota > Metazoa > Phoronida > Phoronidae > Phoronis > Phoronis australis. The sequence goes on from NMRA01000838.1 coordinate 57,479, forward strand.
GTAATACTTCATTTGCATTGGAGGGGCGTATAGAATAATGCAACCGAGAAAAAAATAACAATCAGACAACAACAAATAACATGTGAAACTCCAATGGCGCGAAAACGAGACAGCAAATGTGCCCGACGGATGTTTACGGCATTGTGGGTAAATACCTCGAGATTCAAGTGTTGCTGTGTAATCCGGGCGTGCATTCAGTAACGCTAGGACTACGCTAGGACCTAGCTAAAATCTAGCCAAAGGCGCGTGATCTCATTTAAAATACACAGCAATTTCCCACGTAATCTCGCGAAGTCTTGCTTTTTGGCGAGGTCCTAGGCTTACTGAGCGGGAGGCTGGACTGCCCTACCGGAGGCTTTCGTTACACCCTAACAAGTGAAATCGTGGGTACTGGTTGCAGCCATGCTAAGTGATCGAACTTGATGAAAACTTATGACGTTAATCTCATCTGATAATAAAGCCACTTGTCAAACAGCACTGCAGAAATTGTTTGCCACGACCGAGTTGGTTTCGACATTCGGTTCGAATCGCCAAATTTAAACCTCCGATTGAATAGGAGTCTGTATAAATTCTCCGGATGTTTTAATTGGCAACAGAAATACTGCTCTATCATGGCATCAAAGAATTTGGGATCGGTTTTGCAAGGAGTTAGTCTTTTTTTCTTTTTCAACAACTAAGCTGAAACTTAGTAATTCAGTTTTAACTGGATAATTTCCTAACCTTGTTCTATGATTTTATTACGTACTCGGTAACATCCCGTTTTCCATTAATAACAGCCATCCGTTACCCCAGGACGTTTAACAAAAACTAATCCGTTGTAAATCGTCGTTATTTAACGCTTACCTCTTTATCGATCTAAATTCATTTGTTAATTTGCAACTGTTTTCTCCTTGAAAGATTTGGCGTGGAGTCAGGTGACTTCATGACCTTTCCGTTAATTTCTATTGTATCTGAGAAATGAACGCGGTTCGTTTTAGCCTTAACTTCCTTGTCATCATTTTCATCTTGCAGAAGACCGTCTGCTTTGTTGTTTTCGGACTTTTCACCTAACCCCTTATCATCATCCTCGTCCTCATCGTCTAAATTTTCTAAAATTTTTTGGAATTCATCAGATCCTTCAGGGACTATTTTCATCGTTACTTTTCTGTCCAACTGGGGACTGTATGTTTTAATGCAGAAGTCGATATATTGTCTTACGCCATCTTGTTTCAGATGGTCTGCTTCATTCAGGTTCCCCAGTAAAGCTTTCTTTGGCACACTTTGAGCAGATTCTTCAAATGGCTGCAAAAATGCCCGAGGGGACCTAGGACTTACGGACGGAGAACGCGACACGTTACCTCCACCTATGGGTGGTAAGTGCATGGATAAGGAATCGGAAGGAAATCTCCGTCGACCAATGCGGGGAGATAACAATGCACTATTCGGCCGCCCTCTACCCACTGTTTCATTATAATGCAAAGGGCTAAGCCGTGGTCGAAACGTCAAGTCAAGGTCGTCTCTGCTTCCTCGTCGAGGTCTGTGGTTTATGGGGAATTTAACCATGCCCGAGAAACTATCCACGAAACCGGATTTCTCAGCTGCATGCTTACTTGTTGGTTCCACCCTTAATCGCTCTCGTGGAGAGCGTTCTTTGGATCCATCTGTTTTTCCATCATTCTTCTCGTTTTTTCTTCTCGGAGAGACATTGGACACATTTCTAGGTTGAAGTCTTGGAGTCGCAATGTGCTTCACACTGTCATAGCGGCTTGCGTCATTCACCAGCGTGTGATCAACATTATCGACACCAGGGAATCGGTCACAGCTGTTCGCCTTCTTTAATAGTTTTTTGTGCGGACGTTGACAGATGGACAGGGGAGACGAAAAGAACCTCCCACCGTTTTTTGGGTGTCTGTCATTTCCTCCGCCATCGTCTTCGATCTTTTTTACTTGGGCCATTGAACTCCCTGTGTTCGGATCTTTCTTCGCATTGGCAATATCCTCCTAAAAATCAAAACAGTGACGATTACTCAGCAAGCTGATCATTCAAAATTAACACGTTTATGGTCATTATCTTAGGTGCACTCCACAGCTATAAGAAAATCAAGTCCAGCTGTGAGAATTTGTCATGAGATGGACACTACATCCGCTTTGACGACACCTGGAGATGTTTTCCCAATTAAAACTGAGGAAATTAGGCTGGGCTTGTGACTATTGATCTCTCGAATGCCATACGTCAAATATGTCTGCATCACAAACAGTAATGTGACACATTATAGTAATTTGTGATATCTCGAAATGAGCACCTTGCTGGAGACGATGTTCCGTCTTAACTTACCTTTGGTAAGGCCCTGGGTTCGCCACCATCGATGATAAGAATAATATTAGTTTTCAATCATTTCCTAAAATGACGTTTAATTTCTTGCTAGTAGCGGCGAAGGGAGGCATGATACCGTGGACACGACGCAAATTACAGGTATAAATTATACACTAAGACGTAGGTCAATCATTAAACAACATTGATCGAGTGACTACTTTTCCAATTGATTTCGTAGTACGTAGTTGAATCACATATGTACTTGGCAAAACACTACTGAGAGATAAAGGTAGCGTGTGTCGGTATTTGAAAGTTTTTTTATAGACATAGATACAGGTATAACAAAATACGCAAGGGCTGAATTACTGAACATTGTTTTTTGTCACGTGGTGTTTGAAGATGCATGCGCAACCATTTAGAGTAGTCAAATCAATGGGTCGTGGTTTAAAACAGGAAAACATCGCTTGTTGGTGTTCACCGATATGACGTCACCACGCCGTGTACTGCCACTCCTGACATCACTGCACTAATTAATGTTAAAGGGCAGTTACTTCTCAGACTACATAGGAACTTCATAATAATTCACCAAAAAAAACTTGATTCATATCACTCATTTCCATGATTCTATGTTAATGCTATGATGCTATAAACGGTTAACAGGAATTCCTACTAAACTACTGGATATAATTTTCAATGCAAGGTTTTTCGTCATTTGTGAATGATAGGTTGACTATTCATCATCAGCCTGATAAGAATTCAAATTGACCGAAAAAGGGGTGTACGCATCGGATAAAATGCTCATTACAAATCACAAAAACTGTGTTTCTAATATCCCCATACCACGATAAATATTTATTGTATACAGGAAGAATGTCAAAAGGCCATCGGAGTTTGACAAGGGTTGCCTAACTTCTTATCAGTCGCACGTGCGCTATCCATGTTAATACGTGTAAAATCAAATGCTATCATGGCGAGGAAATTTTAAGACCATTTTTTGCAATTAATCGGTTTATTTCATGATGTCTATGCTTGGGCTTTAAGAAGGAAGGAAATGACATAGATTCGGGATGTGTTCTTCATTGTCACCATTCTGCATTGTAGTGTTCTAGGCGCGCCCATCATGGATATCCTAAATCAATGAGGCAAAGAAAAACGCAGGATCCATGTTTAATAGCAGGCCGAATAAACAAGAGGTCAAAGTCCGCGTGTATGTACTGGCTTAAAGTTGTAGTTGAGAGCAGTGCAAACATTGTTTTGTTTAACTTCGATTTCCTTATGGCACTAATAGTTATTGATCCTAAAACCACTATTCAGGGCTATTTTCTGTATGAAAAATATTAAACGTTCAGGAGATAGTATACAGAGCATTAATTTGCTTATTATTTCATGTGTTATTCTACAGAATTATGAGCTGGCGGAATTTATCCGAGTACTAACTTTCGTGCGCGTGAAATCACTGTGGTTACTGCACTAATATCAAACTCATTTCGAGAAAAACAGGTACTATTCCTGTCAACTTATAACAACGTTCTATATATGCAGGAACATTCCAAACGCGTGTGCACGTGCGCATATCCGTATGCACATGCACATTTTGCAAAATGATTACTAGGGTTGCAAAGAACTGACATAGCGCTTGTCTGTGTGACCATGTGCACGGCCCATAAAATGGCACTCGGTGACAAGCCATAAAGAACCGTCAGTTCCCTCGAAACCATGCTGAAATCATTTCCCATTTGACTAGGGAAACGTTTCAGATCAATTTCATAACAGTAACTGATCTAAATCGAAATATGATGTTTATGACTGAAAGCGGGTTTAGTGCATCTTTAAACAAAAACCCACAAAGCCTTCCAGCCACTTTTAGAGCTAATTGTTTCTTTGTTGTTTTCAGTGGCCTTTACTCGTGCTTTGTTAAAAAATTGTAAGCGTAAGCCAATTGCAGCTCAAGCGTTTTCGATGCTTTCTAAGTTAGACATCGAACCGTTCCCATAGTGGTCATTAAAATAAGTATCTGACCATTCACGGGCCCGTTTGAATTACTATCAAGCTCAAGATATTTGATAACCGTTTTTGCAAAACGCATGGTCCAACTTTGTCTGATCCATTGATTGATTTCGATGACGTCAACGTTCAACATCTTAGCAAGACTAATGAGCGGACTCAAACGTCATTAACTACCTGAACACACTATCAACAAAACAAGTCTGATGGGTTCTTATTAATTAACCTTTTTATTACTTGCACTGCAACAGGTGACGCTGGTGGAGGATAGTGCTGCTTCGTGTTAATCACTTCACATGCACGCATCCAATCTTAAATGAGGTGGTGTCAAATGAGAAATGCGAAATAAAATGCATAGGAGCGTTTGAACACAAAATAAAGACAATACGATTGTAGTTGTTTTTAGTCTACATTCAAATGTTTTAATCGTATCTCCACCGTCCATTTGATACAGGTTTATAGAAATCAAGCTATTAATGACAACTGAGTTTACTGAAACGAGATAATTCTAAACAATTTGACAGTTTTGCGGCAAAAAGTCCCTCTTCATGAGTCTTTATGACTAGAGATTGACAGTCCTCACGAAGACGAATCTTGTCGCTAAGTTAAAACTTAAAAGGGTTGATTAAATTAGCTTCTTCATTCAGAACTAGTTTTCTTTGAATGCCCTTCTCCCCTCCAGGTCATTATAAACTCCAATAATGAGTTCACTCAAGCGGATATAAATTTCCTAGACCCCGGTCAGCTTCTCAGCACGTTCTACTTTTTCATAATGAGCAATGTCGACTACCAACCAATGTGTATTAAGACAACTTACAGGTGATCTTCACGCTGTGTCGACAATTCGTCAACACCGACAATTTTACTCATCTCATTCGTGACGTGCACGTGCACTCCCATTCCGTTCCACTGTTACTCACCAGCGCTCTCATGCCCGCCATCCATGCCGTGTCAGGAAGTTTTCAGTTGTCATACCTTAGTCCAATGTAGGCTGTACGAAATCCCAGCCATTATTAACTAATCGTCTGCCTAAGCCATCCTGTCTGGTTTTAACAAATCAATTGAACCCGATTGACGCCGGATATTTACAGCTCCCTTCTAAAACAATCCATCAACTCACTTTAGCCATTTTTTACTGTTTAGCGATAACATGGCATACAATAGTGTTGAATTGGTATTTGCTGCGATTACAATAATTTGTTGACGAGGTTGAGCTCATACAAAATGCCTTTATAAAGCCTTGTTGATAACTAGTCAAACAAACACTTACCAACAGAGGAATTTTATTCAGCACCTCTTTTCATACATTTGTTCCCGATCAGTGAAACGGCAGTTATCAAAGAACCTAATAGGCGTACAATTTACGTCTTTCAAAACGCATATACGCATGAAACCCAAACTCGGGTTTACGTAAGCCAAATCTTCAAAATTTGCTGATCAGATTTAAGGAGCCGTCTGTAAATAAACACTGTTCGTTCTGTAAATATGCCACCTCAGTTTTGGCAAACAGACACGATGGTAATATATAAAGAATATCTTGCCAGTGTAAACAGGGTATAATGCAGACAACGGCTCATCTGAAACAGTCTCCCAGGTGTTGTTTGGGGTGTGTAAAATGACCTACGGTCAAGCACCCCGCTGTTATCCAGCTGACAGCTTGTTGTGCGACATATAGACCCCGTTCATAGATTCGTCCGTTTTTGTTTTGTTTCGTTTTGTTTTTTGTATAGGCTACGACTGCGCGTACGACGCGAGAATTCGAATCGGACCACGCTCATTCGATGCAATATTTCGTCACGCGACGTAATTATGTACATGTAGGCCTAATGTACACGACAACGTCACACGGAAATGGACGAACTTATTATCGAACGAGCTTGAATTGGAGCACTTGACTCTACAGTCTTGTTCATAGCAAAAAATGAGTATGTAAAACAGAGTTTTCATTTTGAGTAAGGCTAAATGATTAATGTCCATGACATTGAAAATTGAATGCAGGGTTACACAACGAGAATGTCCTCCATTCTCGAAGATTTTTGTTTATGTGCGCTTGGCTATATTAAAAACTAGTCAATCTGAGATTTTCTTAAAATTTTCGTTTAGTTCAGTCATACGAAGGAAGATAATTTTCATTAATTTTCCAAAATTACTATGGCTGCATAAACACAAAGCATTTCTTTTAAGTACAAAACAAATTTAAAATCAAACAGGTGACTTAAAGCGTTTTACTAGAAGATCCATACAGTGTTAACTAAAGCCAAGTGTAACTAAAAACGTTATTTCTGCGGTTCCACCCTAATACAAACCAAAAGAATTGTTTTCACACGTGGCCTGCGCCGCTTTGGGATTCAAGCCCCTATATTTTAATGCATGAAGAGTTTCAGAAATTAGTGATTAGGGTCATCGATAGAATGATACAAGGTTTAAAAATGCAACATGCTGCGTAACTCAATATTATATCTAAACAAGGTCAGATGTACTAGAAGCGATAAAATATAAATTGCAAAGCCTGGAAACTCGTTGTAAGATTTTCCCGACTTTGCTGATTCCTTCTATTTGAACAGGAGTCGTTCATTTTGCATGCGCGCTCTAGGTAGTGGACCTAATACTGGTTGGCGACTTTGTTGTGACAAGCTTCGAAGGAATGTAGGTCTAACAATGATTTAGCTATGTCCGACTAAGGAATACAAGAAAAACAATCTAGTCATAACAGAAATATTCTATAAATGACAGCTTAAAATATTTGTTACCTTAAACTGGTTCGCTTCCGTTTCCAAAACTGTATCCCTCTGTCCTCCCGTTAGCTGCTCATAGACAATTTTTGAAACCTTTAAAGAAGCTTCACTTTCCGCCATTTTAGTCGAACGGACGTCAGTTGCTACCGTCACTCAGCGCGTATATTATATGGCGTAAAGTGGATGCTTCATATGTTTTCATCCAGCAGCTCAAAGTTCACGAATCTACTTCGTATATGATATATTTGTATGGCTACTTAACACCACCTCGATATGAATAAGATATGTGTTTATTGTTTTCTTAAGCACTGGAGTGCCGATCGATGCAAGTGTCATGTACAGTCTTGCAGCAGCAATGGTCTTTGAATCGACCTCGTCTCTTTGTTTTCCGTTGCTCACGCATACCGCTCTATCAAAGTGAAATGTGTGGGATTGAATCGGAAACCTCGTCCCGAGGACTGTCATCTTTTCGGGAAACCCGCAAATTTGAAATGTGGGATTTCAATTGCAATATTAAAGTTCCCACGTAGTATGTCCAGCCTTGATCTTTACTAGTACAATCAGCCCCCGCCACGAAATTTTCCCGAGGGGGTGTAAAAGTAAATTGCTGAAAATGAAAATTAAGCATTCTGAATAAGAATATTCTACCACCAAAATGAATGCGGACTTTGAAATTATATCTGGATTGGCTAACCAACCATTAACCTGTTCGCACACGAGTGCGAATTTGTACCTGAGCTTCGTGTGTATTTTTGTGGTCTGTTGGAAACTAATCAAGTGGTTACGTAGTTTGAAAATTGTTGATTTTCCGTTTTGTAATATCGCGCCTTAGCAAACTTCACAATAGCGTCATACTAAACAATAGGCTAACCCAAATATAGACATTTTGTGTGACTTAATTCAAACGGCAGTTTTGAGTTTATGAAAGAACGAAGTTCTTGTCTCAGATTGTTCCCATCAATAGAACATATTTCACAATGCGCCACCTAGTGAAATACAGTAGGAATTCTATGAGCTGGGTAATCGTGATTTTGAATTTGGCGCGCTTTTGAGGTCAAATTACGTGTATTTGTATGTGTACGTGACAATGTTTGCACCAAAATACCTCAAAAAAAAAAAAAACGAAATGGATCACCCCTTATAAACTGCTCTCAGCTTTTATAGCTGAAAGGAGACTATTTGATTCATGAGAAACAGCGAAGGTTCCGAGCGGGAAGTAATTTGGGAAAATACAAGGTCTGTTTATGATACAGTGGAAAATAATGTCCTTGGTCTTGTTATGATGGTCTACTTAGGAAGAGCATTGGATTTTTTGTCGTGAAAACATATCCATAATACATTTTAATTTCGGGCAAGATATACAAACGGGGATACATATTCTACATCGGGGTTCGCGAGCTTGTATATTACAAAACGGAATGTCCTCAAGGTCTTTCAAGGTGTTAATTTTAATTATCAACTGCTCTGGTATAACTCTTCGATTAGAATGAACAAAAAGTCGACGTTTGTTTATCATGGAGTGATAGAGGAGTAAGACTTGACTATGTAATACTGGATTATGACGGATTTTTTTTAGATTACTAAACATAAAAAGTTTTCCTCTAGACCTATGATAACAAATTTTAATTGACTTAGAAAAGCGGCACTGTCTGCCTGGGTCGGTGAGAGAAATTCAAATATTAGTGTTGTATTACGTTTACCACATTTCCGGGAGTGTTTTAACAAACAACACAAATAAGAAAGAATGTAGAACAGTGCATGACACGTTTATTCGAAATATGAGAACAAAACCGATAGCACAGGATAAATTGATTCCTCAGATTCGTAATCAATTGAACACGAGTTAGGAAACAATGCACTTAAATACGTTTGATTTTTTTCCATGTTAAAATAGAATAATTTCAGTATCGAGTAGTTCATAGAATGTTATGTCTAAGTTCATATCTTCAAACAATAGGCGTCTCGGAGTCTTCTGCTTGTACATTGTGTAAACAAATCTCAGAAACTTTTTTTCATTTATTTTTGTATTGTGAATTAACTAGAGCTTTTAGGGAAGATGTTTTCAAGCGTTGTTCCAATGACAGTGGTCGGAAACAGTGATGAACGGTGGTGATCCTTTTGGAATTAACTATTTGTATATTCATCAAGAAATGTAATTTTTATTCTAGCAAAGTATCGCATATACCGTTGAAGACCATTGACGTAAGACGTGTGCCCCCGCTTCCTAAGCCAGTGAAGATTGAGGGCGCTTGTATGCTTTTGCGAATATTTTAAAACAGTTACTCTGTACCACAGAGAAATATATTTTTAGTAAAGACANTTGAGATTTCATCTCAAAAATTTATGTCCAAAGAAACTTGGTCATATTATTAATACCATTGTTTTGCTATGAATGTACCTTTCTTTTTCACCATATTTTACTAAAAGATATGGTCATGTGACCCAATTAATGGCTGTTTGGTGTGAAAAAAGTTGAATTCTACACACATTCCACATTCAGAAAATACATACATTTACTGTGAGTTAAATTAATGAGTTTTGCAGATTTTTGAGTAAATGCAAAGACTAGCCGATAAGGACCTACGTATCAGACTGAGTAAAACAGTTTCATGAAAATTACAGGCCATGAATGTAAATTTTACGCTGCCTAAAAATGACTGATCTTGAACATTGGATTAGGATCTACCCTCCCTTGCGATGAACAGCTACGATTACAATGAACAGCGGCTGATTTTGCAGTCCCACAATTTGAAGAACGGAGAAATGCACTAATGCCACTACTGATACTGCATCACTTTTAAATTGCATACATAAACAGTACAGAGAGGTATTGTATTACTGCAGGTCTATTTCTTTTGACTGAAGTCATTCAAGATGCAAATGACAAAACCTACCTTGGTTTATAACAATTCTCATTATAATGTCCATATTTCACAGGTACCTTGAAGTACATTATAACGAGGTTCAACTACAGTAGTTGCAAAACTACTTTTTGCATGATGTAAAGAGCTACACAGAATGACCTCATCAACCCACTATGTACTAACTAATGCAGCACAATGCATCCAAAGAAAATCACAGGTCAGTCATCCCATAAAAGAACAGATGCATATTAGATTTCGTGTAAAGCGCTACCTGTTTTGTGCTTATAATACCTATTAATGGAAAGCAAAGATGACCTATCCCCGGAGCTATGTAACTGTGTTAACCTTTAAACAGTTGGATAGCATTAAAAAATGGCGTCCAATTATCTACAATTCAGTCAGAAATAACCACCACATCTACAAACCGGAAAGATGGGACCAAGGTGAATAACATAAACAACCCAGTTCAAAAGAAGGCTTTCGCAATGCAATGAGGTCTGATTGTGTAATTACTTTATGATAATATACTGACCCCTGCCTCATGATAAGGTAATCAGAATTTTGTTAAAACATCTCAAACACGTTTCTATTCACTGTAAAAAATTCTTTTCAGAAACTCAAGAATTTTCCCCTATGCCTACCCCACATATTAAAATCTATATTCAGTACCTTGCTACCCAGGCAGATGCAGCAGCAGTCATGGGTATCATGTGATCAGTCAGCAATGCATTAGGCGTCTCTCACTGGTAATGTTATTGAGGCAAAATTACTACACAGCTAATATACACAAGGAGTCCAACTCAACTGAAATTTTGAGCAGATATTACATCTCTGCAGTTGCTTTGTTCATGCACAGTTTCAATAAATTACAACACTGAGAACAATTCTCAGAATGTCATCCACACCTCGGAAATGTTTAAATGCACAGATGTCAGAACATGTTCACACAGTCAAATCACTTCAATGGTCATGGATCACAGACATCTGTTCACATTGCCAAATCACTTCAATAGTCACGGATCACAGACATCTGTTCACACGTCTGCTAAATCACTTCAATGGTCATGGATCACAGACATCTGTTCACACTGCCAAATCACTTCAATGGTCATGGATCACAGACATCAATAACGTCATACACATTATTTGTGGTCACTGTGCCATAACTCCAGAGGTCCGGCATGCAAGAAGAACTTGCACAGGATTGACCACAGCTCCACCTTCAGTACACCTTACATGTGGTCACTGCGCTGTTACTCCAAACACAGGTCCGACACGCAGGAAGAACTTCCGCAGGATTGACCGCAGTTCCAACTTCAAGTCATTCAGCATAATCTCGCACATCATACCATAATATTCAGATGCATGTGACCGGAACTGAAATGTTAAACAAGTTAATCAAGCAGAAAATCATAAACAAGTTATAACACACTGATAATGGTAAACACGTTAGTAGCAAATGGAGGTAGTTAACATCAGATTTGTCATGATTAAAAATAGTACATAATTGTGCAATAATTATGCTCGTAATTAGTGAAAAACAGGATCCCAATGTAAAATGCTTCACCAGGAAACGAGACATACTAACATTAGTAATTCCAAATTAACATCAGCACTTCAATGGACGTAAGGTCCACTGAGTAAAGGTACAAATCTACAAGGGATAAATCTTGGCTTCAGCTGTCTCCTTGGCAACAACACTGCTACGGCGGTCGACAACACTTTTGCTTCAGAATGAAGGAACTTGACAAGTGCCACCTACCCGATCATCGGTCAGTTGTAGCACCCTGGTGAGGAAGAGCAGTAAGAGACTGGCCCAGGCGTCACGGTGGCTCTCTGACTGAAGGCATATGTAGTACCTTAGGGCCTCACGACAGATGCTGAAAGACAGTCAGTGGACTTCAGTACAAAAATGCTTAATAAGTGATCACCAATGATAGGGATTTATACAGAACCTAATGAAAGCACAGTCATGCTAAAAAAGTAGCAGATCTGAGCATGCATAGTTGTGTCACTTTCGAATCGTTTTTCAATCCAAAGTGCTTTAAATTGGTCTTGGAACCCAAGACTAACTTCACCGTCAAAAGTCAAAGACATCAAATGAGAGCATGAATTACTTAAGTTAAAAGCACTTTATAAAGTGGAGGCATGGACTTACTAGAAACATTGTGCAACACACAAATTGTCTGTTTTGGAAGAGATGACATTCTGTGTAACCAGCCTGTTCATTTCCTGGAGTTAAGGTCAAGGGCAGATCCAAAAATAGGAGGGGGTATGTTACATACCAACCTCTCTATAGGAGGGGGGATGTTTCTTACCAACCTATCTATAGGAGGGGGGCGTTACATACCACCTATTTATAGGAGGGGGGGATGTTACATACCAACCTATCAATCCCTGTCTCCTCACAAGTGCTTGTTCGACCATCTAAGCCTCCAGATTCAGGTATGACCATTGCACTCACACATGGGAGTTAGATCCAAGGGAAGGGTGTTGCCTGGGTACCCATGGAGGGGGTAGGGTTACTTGGGTACCCAAGGAAGGAGTAGGTGTCGCCTAGGTACCCAAGGAGGGGGTAGGGTTACTTGGGTACCCAAGGAAGGGGTGCGGAGTTGCCTGGATACCCAAGGAGGGTGGGGGGTTGTCTGGGTACCCAAGACCCTAGCTACAGCCATGAATGTTGCAATAACCAGTGCACTAAAGAGTTCACACAAGGGGGTAGTACTTGGACCACCCAAGTCCCCCAGAACCAGCCACGGCGACCTCATTCATCGGCACACTATGGAGTCTATCTTACCTGATCAACCTGTCCTGTATGGTCGGCCAGTCACTTTCCCTTGAACTGTCCGAGTACATCCTGAACAGAATGCGGAGGGCACACGCTAAACTCTGAGTCTCTTGCTTTAGCAGGTTGGGTTTGGCTTTACCTTTGAAACCTATAATGGGATTGTGGTGATGAGATTACTACTCTACTCACTGTTCAAAGTTTCATAAAAGACACTTCAAGTTCGAATGTTGCAGCCTTGTTCTAAGTACCTGATATTGTCACTCAAAATTAAGAACAAAATTTATGAATAATTCGTACACAGCAGAAACCTGGAAGTAATAATCAACTACAAAACGTAATGTATGTTCTAAGTATAGTAACTGCAAAAATCTAAAAACAGTGTTTATATAATGTACTTAATTCTCCGAGCACTTTGAAGAAGACATTTTTACATGCACACGAACATGTCATCTCAAATATGTCCACATAATAAAAGCTGTGGCTAATGTTGTAAGTAGTGCCCTCTCTGTTGAAGCAAGGACCAATCTCACAGGAAAAGGAATGTTTTCTTAGAACTCGGAAGAAATTCTACAGAAAGTTCGGGGAAGAGCAATATGGAATTGAAGCCAACTTGTGTGAATGTTTCGGCTGCCCTTGAAATATTGTTCATCTCCAGTTGACTAACAGTCACAGCTCTGAGATGGATAGGTCCATAACTAATTTAAACAATTTTCCCACTTTTTATTCTCGCGACGTGCTCATTTTTGAGTCACCGACATATTTTACAATCAGTCACGTGAGCGGAAACATTTTCATTTTTATTCACACTGTAGCGCCACTTCCTCAATATCAACCTTCCAAACTCCATGTTAAAAAAGATTAACTTCAGAAAACACAGTTTCCGCTTCCTTTCGTGTACTCTGATCAAGCCTATCCACAATTTCATCAAGCCTATCCACAATTTCATCAAGCTTATCCACACTTTTCTTCATTACATCATCACCAACAACGTACCGGCCTTCCAAAGAATGTTTCGCTGCTCATGGTCCGAGTTGAAGGCCTTGGCGAAGTTGTGGGACTCCAATAGACAGTCTACTAACTGAAGAAGCTGCGGTGTTGAGAGAAAGGAATACATGCCGTGCTCCTCACTCTCCAGGTGTGTCTCGGGAACGTGGTAGTCAGATGATGACTGACAAACAAAAGACATAATAATGCAACAAGGTCACTGTGTTGTCTCATTAAAGCTGCAATAGTCACCAACAAAAAACACAACTTTTATTTTACACCTCCAACAGTTGTGAACTTGGTTCCTGCATGTAATCACTCTTACGGGCAAGTTACTGTACACATATATTAAAATGTAATGCAAAATTGATTAAACACATGACACTTTTCGTTGTTGATGGTCTTTATTCCATTTCGTTCACAGACTCAGAATAAAAATCTACTCTCAACGAAACATATATGAAGTGACTGAGCTAGCGACATAATTAAAAAGTACACGTTATTTCGAAACCTACTTGTTTCATTCTTAAGTGAAAATAAAATGATGCAGTATATTTTCTATTTATTTTGAACTTGATAAAGGTAATCTTGTATATAACATTGCTGTATTTGTATATGTGTATTTATTGTGTCCATAAATATGTACATTCATCTGTAAACTGATATTGTAATATTTTGACGAACAGATATAATGCTTTCCAGCACTTTCTGGGCTCAACTCTTATTCATTATTGTACGTTGAACTTTTCGTAATAAACACATAAAAACTTGGTCCAGACTTGTCGCTTACTCAAGTAACAGATGACTCGAGGGTTTGGAAGGAATTCACAGTTAATTATTTCTTGAGATCAGGCAGGTCACTCGCTACATGCGCCAATCATGATCTTTAACAATAAGCCACTGTCAGGCTCAACAGCAATGGTCTCGGACAATAAGCATCTGCCAAATATTTCCAAGCTGAGAGACCACTTCTCATCTGAGTATGTTGCTACTTTTATAGAGAAAATGGTACAAATCAAAAGTTAGCTTCGTTGACAGTCCAGTGACCAATATGTGCAGACAGTAGAACACTAAATCCTAAGAGGCCTGAGTTCAAATACTTTTAGCATATCACGAATTGAGATATAATAACACACTTGGTAGAAACATGTACGTTGTATAACATATTTATTCTATGCATCCCACTGAGGATTCTTTAAGGAAGCGGGTTTACACAGATTCCTCCGCTTGTTTTTGTGTCGTTTGTCATCTTTTATCAATGATGATCGCAGATTGCGTGACACATATACGTGCACTCGATATTTTTATGAATGAATGTTTTGCAGCCTGCATGACACGGCAGTTCAAGTTGTATTTTACAGCAGCTACAGGCTTGGGGTACATATCTGCTATTTCCATTATTTTCGTCGTAGATTGAGCTAAATCTATTTCTAAGTTAAAGTTTGCTTACATTTCTGCCGATTTTTCTTGACTTTGTTGAGTAATATCTGTGCAGGACACCCAGACATGGCTGGTGCACATTCAGACGCTTCTTAAAAATGCTCCTTGAGTGCAGTTGTCATCGATTTTAGGTAGAAAATATTAAGAGATTTTATCATGAAATTGTCAAAAATATTGTGTTTACAACAGTTGTAGTTTGCTTTTGGGCTCGACGTATTTTGATTTGTTTTGAGAATGATTTGAAAATTTAACTCATATTTTACTGTACAGAACCTCATCTGCTGTAGAGCAATAGGTGACCAAAAGGAGTCATGCATTGGTAATGTTTACGGCTTTCCTAATCCTAAATATATTGTGGCAAGTTAGAGACTTTTTGTGACTGAATGTTTTGTTCGGG
The DNA here is from genome assembly GCA_002633005.1 of Phoronis australis. NCBI lineage: Eukaryota > Metazoa > Phoronida > Phoronidae > Phoronis > Phoronis australis. Next base: position 72,984 of record NMRA01000838.1, read on the forward strand.
TGCAAAACCATACGTAATATTAAGAAAAATTGGCAATAATGTTTTTATTTCACGTAATTGTTTAGTTTTAAAAACACATATCATAGTGGTGACATGTGAAAATATTGCGCATGAAGCTGAACCTGAAGCATATATACAAACATGTTGCAAGTGATTGTAGTGAATTGTGTGCGAAATAGGGTATTTTGACGAGAAAGAAGGCGTCCATATTCAACGCGTGTTGAGATGTTGGGTGTTTTGATACTGACATACCCATTCAATGCCAGCCACTCACCTGTGCCTGAGCCAAATTCTCTGCATCATCCTTTTTACTGGTGGTGGGGAAGAAGACGATATTGTCGATGGTCTGGATCAATTCCAGCTGAACTACACACTTGATGAGCAGGGCAGAAAATAGCTTCTGTTCAGGATTCACCAATTCTGAAATACACATATAAGGACTTGTACTTTAAAGGCGTTAGAAAAGAGGGACCAATCTGTGAACAAGTGGAAAAACATTGAGGCTTGTTTCAGATCATTCCACTTCTTCCTAAACCCTCTTCATAATCAAATGTCTTAAACTTCATTGCAAGTGCATGACAAACTAGACTAATTTTGATGTCCTGCCAACATCCACTACCCACCCCTCTCACACACGGGTCACTCACTAGATTGTGGTATCTTGTGCTCCCTAGACTCCACAGACACTTGACTGGCCAGGCTGTTCTGGCTACCGTGGCGACCATGACGAGGACTAGTCTTTCCTGTAGTGCTGTCCAGCGACGAGGTGGACTTATTGTCCTGTAACACCAGTAGAGGCGATATGAAAATAAACAAGATTTAACAAACGTATGTCCATCACTCTCTCCCAGTCTTTGAATCTTGACGAATAGTCCCAGTTAATCTTATCAAGTGAGACAAAAAGTGACAATATATACCGAAGTCATAGTCAAATATCTTGCAAGATGATAAGCACCAGTGATATTAACTGGATGATATTCATAATCAGTATCCAGATAATGTTCAACAACGTATCACAAATCATACTTGACGTAAAAAAACCCTAAAATTTCCACCAGCTTCATTACCAAACAAATGCAGGCACATCCATCAAGGTGTGTTGGAGATACAGCAGTGGATGGTGGGCAGCCGGAATGAGATATGATATCAACATAGATTTCTGGGCGTTTAAACAATGCACTAACATCCAATTACTTGTGGCTAGTATCTTGAAAGTGTAACACAAAATCTCACTAGGATTTCATTGAGTGAGCTTGTGAACTAACAAAATGGCGTCGAGTGAAACAGACTACATGGCTCCACTGGAAAGTTGAATAAGCCAAGATTTTTCCCGGTAACTGCAACCAATTTGAAAGTAAATTCCATAGCAAAATAATGAGTACAGCAGTCAGTATATATCAAACTAGTCACATAACTTATTAATGACAAATAATTAATAATTTTTACCGTATCTGGAGACGGCAGGTCTAACTCATTTGAAGACGGTCCTTGCACAATTTGCTGTGAGCTGTCACCATCTGGTTTCCATGACAACAGACTGGAATTTAAAAATAAATGATAATCAGGACATTTTAAATGAATTACAAAACACAAGTATGGCCACTATGTTGGAAATTAAAAACATTAAAACTGGCTCATTTACTGGTTGCAACAGGAAACTGAACTTCCTGACAAACCAGAGAAGTACATATAATTATATGTTAATCATCTAATGGTTCACCTACTTCAATTAAAACTGCATTTGGCCCTTGCTTACCTGTCAATATTGAATACTTTACTCATTAGCACATTGAGGTTTAAAAACATAACCATGCCCATGCAATCTTGAATTATTGCCAAAGAAGCCGGCAACTCAAGCCAGTCAAATGCAATGTATGCAATTTGTGCTGATTTTCAAATTCGCAATTTTTGGGTTGGCCAATACCAATGAACTCTGAAGCATTTTCTTGAGTCGCTGATGGTTTGTTGGTAATGGAAATGGAATCCTAACACTGTAAAGAATGTTATGATGCCTAATTCCATTTTTGTTTAATATCCAGCAAAACAGGGCGAAATGCAACTTTGATTGTTTTTTAATGCGTTTATTGTATTCACAGCAATGACATTATAGAATTACAGTGATAAGCATCTATGCATTAGATACAAAATACACCTTTTATTAATGCATGGTGCAAATACACAGCGTACTTTGTAACAAAACATTCACCCAAGATTCACACTGGAATCGTACATACAGTAGCCAAATGAATAATTATAGCATTAACAAACAATAACACCGTCTACAGGGATCCTCATCCAACAATTTCTAAATTGTTCAAAATTCAAGTTTTTATGGTAAATTACTTTTTCTATATTATAAAATTCAAGAATTTCATTTTTCAATCACTGCAAACAAAGAGGTATGGAAGTCAACCCTAGCTTTTGGCGTTTGTCTAAAAAAGCAAATTAATAAAATTGATTGTACGTCCAATTCGCACTTTCCCCAAAGACGACATCAGTCAAGCTTAAACAGAATCTGTTTTTGCTGTTACCCAAAGAACTTTTAATTAATCTGTCTTTGCCCTTTATGGCCATCTAGAATAGGCACAACACAGCAACACTGACTTAACACAAAAAGCTGACAACAACCTTTCAGCAGCAGGGCAACTCATTCAGTACAATCCAACACCTGTTTCCAACCATTTACCAAGAGACTGCCTCTTTACTTGACAATTATTACCTCTTCAGTCAGGGTTTAATGAGGTCATTTATTATCCAGTAATAACTGGAACCGAATGGCCCAGCTGGTTATCAAGGATATGTTGAAGCTAGTAAATGGCTGCTCCATTTAGGAAAGCCACAGGATGTGTATGAGACCTATAAATAAAGTGGATGTGTCTCCCTGCACACAAGGGGGAGTTTTAAAGGATTTTGTATGAGGAAGGGTAGATGGTGAAGTATGACGTCAATTCACAGCACGTGCTCAGCAGCAACACAGTGCCACAGTAGGTATATGGGGACATCTATTGAATGGAAAACCAACTGTTTGTAAATTGTGTACTTGCTAATTATATATAATTAATCAGTCCTGAAGAGCACATACCCTAAAAATAAACCTGAAAATTGATATAATTGAAGCAGCGATAACACTTTTTATGGAATTGCATGTTGTTGTTCACGATACTTAATGCTCTTGTACATATTACTCGTAATCAAAACAGCTAAAAGAAATGTGCGCCTACTCTACGACAATGGAGTAATACCTGAGAACTTGTAAAGCTTTAAAACACACACAAGTTTGGATAACTGCCTGTTTGCTGGGTCATAGTCCCACAGGCTCACTTCTAACAATGTTGTATTCAGATTGTCACAAACATACTGTTATCAAAGAGCCAATACAGTTTGGATTTACAAAAATTTCTTCAGACCTTGCCTTATAACCCGTATATAACCAATATAAAACATATCCACAGTCTTGTTTTACTTCTATTCAACAATTACTTTACCCTCCTAACTTGTCATGGCATATCACAATTCATGATCAAACTACTCACAAACATAAACCAGACAACAGTACTCCTCTCATAAATGAGATGTACCTGAAGTAATGTGGTCTGGTCATGGTGACATTCATTACATAAACTTCAGTGCTCAACATTTCACATAGTATACCGTTGTACCTTCACAACTATGTGACCATCAGCCCATCTATGTGACCATCAGCCTGACTGTGCAGCCATCAGCCTAACTATGTGACTATCAGCCTAACTGCGCAGCCATCAGCCTAACTACACAGCACATGTTGAGAAGTTAGTTCACTTACATACCTCTGTGGTAAGGTTGTTGTGAAGATATTTAACATGCACTGACAGGTCTGGTCCCAGACAGCTGAAGAGAACTTGTTGCCATTGGAGATGACCAGATTCTCTAGACAATTGGTGCCTGAGCGGGCCAGCTGTTCATTGTCTGTAAAAGTCAATCACAGCCTTATGTGTGACACAAAGTTAAGAGGACAACTATGTAAATAGTCCATAACAATCATGCATTTCTTATACAATAAAACTCACTGTACAGTAAAATATTTTTAATTCTTTTTTTTTTCTGGAATACATACAAAGGTTTATCAACACCACAATGAATTTCTAAGTGGAATCATTCTATTGATTCTAAGGCTGGATTTGCAATTACAGTGAATGCAAATTTCTTCAAGTTTTGCATTTGGCAATTTTGAGTAATTTATCTTCAAACGATATTTTATGGAAATGAGATGAGCAGGAAAAATGCAACTGAAAATTAAACGGTTCAAAAGGAATATGTGAGAGGTAAGGACAAAAGCAGGTCAGCTGACTTCTTCAAAGACAGCTAAAAACTCCACATTAAAATAATTGTGGTGAGTTTTGCCCACATGAATAGTCAAACTCACGTACATGACACATTTTACTTCTTCCCTGATGCCCAGCGTGCTACACAATCATCAGTTTAAGTGAAACAGTCCTTAAATAACACACCTTGCCTATCATTTGATGATTTTCTATAAGAATGAGCACACGCCAAATCATTACCAGCAGATATCACTAATAACATTTAGCGCCCCTACCTTGTTGAACACACCAGTGCAGTTGAACATAGAGCTCCTCCAATAGGATCTCATGCAGGCTATCATAGAACTGTGTGAACACATCAACAATGGCGTAGAGGGCGTGGTTACACGTTGTCGTCATCCACTCCATCTTCTGCGAAAAAAGCAAAAAAATAACATTCATATTCAGAATCAAATGGATACTAGACCGGGGAAAAATTGGCAGTTTAGAAGATTTAGTTGAAAATACAGAGCAAAAATCAAATCCTACAGGTTTTAATTTGTCCTTCCATGGCGTTCAATTTTAGTTAAGCAGACATGTGGCTAAATTCCCAGACTTGCAGTAAATAAGGTCTTGAAAAACCTTAGGAATAACACAATTAAACCACTTAACTTATTTGTGATGAGACAGAATTGAAAACCACGTTACCCTTCTCCTTCACATGGAACCCATCAGAAGAATGTTTGGATATTTTATTCACAACAGAATCAATAGAAAATTAAGATTTAGAAAAGGACAGATACAAGTACTAACCTGTGTCCTAACACTTCTGAATTAAATAATCCGTAACTTCAAACAAAAAACAGTATTCAAGAGCTTATAAATTAGTCAGATATCAGTCATTGTCATTAAACAATGACTGAGTTAAGGGTTTTTGACAAACTGTATCAAACCACTTGCATTTCTTTTTTCGCTTTTCAGCAGCTTAACATCAAGGAAATGCAGTATAGTGACAATATGGTCAAGTGTCAAAATATGGCAAGTGGTGTCAAGCAGCTTTAAATAATTTCCCCAAATAGCCAGAAGAGGTCATTAAAAAGCAACCTAAACACATCAACATTAATCTATAATAGAAGTCCAACTGTAACACTGGCTCAGTAGGCAAGACAATCAGGGAGGTAACAGAGCCCATGTTTACACTGTAGCCATGGCTACCACCTTGTTTACCCAGATTACCTGTGGTGTGTAGTCATTTACAGGCTAGTTATTTAGTGACACTCTGTTGGATACAGGTCATCAATTGTCCTGTATTATTGGCTCATTGGTATAACAAGGACAACAGGGTTGTTTGTGCAGGGATACAGACTTTTCTGTTACACTCCATCCAACACTGAAGAACTGTTATAGGTCTAGTCAAGTTAGCATGGTGTTTAAAACCAGTCATGCAACTTATACAAAGCTGTTCAAGGTCATAGTAATAGTAGTTGTAAGAAGTGCTGTCTTCAGTTTGTTCATCTTTTATTTTGCCTTCACAGTTTATCTGATTACACAAAAATTGTCTTTATAGCTATACGTATTGACTATCTGATGTTTTTAGTTTGAAGTAGCCACTTTGATTTCACCTAATTGTCCCACTAGGTTGATTTAAGCTCTCCTTGTTTCTCACTCCAATAATTAATTAAAGGAAGTTCTTTGAGTACGAATTAAGTAAACTATGATCATTAATTACAAGCCAGTCAGGCAACAATATGAGAGAGCAACTAGCAGCCTAAAGGAACACAACACTAACTACAGGAGCACACCACTAACTAAAGCTGCAGGTGGCATCTCTTAATGAGAGGAGCCAACAGAATTAACCTTCTGACACCATAAGCACCCCAGTGGCGTGAAGTGTACGTCGTCATTAGCTGAATAGCTTGGATGATTCTAAATTTCCTCTTCATTTAAAACATATTACATATTGTATGAATCTAACTATTCTTTGAATTTCTCAGATCATTATTTTTTGCTCTGGAAAATTTCAGTCAAGCTTCATTTCTAAGATTATTACACCGCGTTAAAATACCCATGACCATCCTCACAATACCATTTGACAGACTAAGTTGAGACTAGATCTAACCAATCTTCAGTCCATTGTCTGAAACATTCTCGCTGTAGCAACAGAAAACAACAAACACTATCCAAGTCCATTAGAAGGCATATTTACCTCAACTTTTGGTAAATAGTCAATTCTATAAACATACTATTCATAACAGACACAAATTTATATCTACAGTCCATTCTAACTCCACATACCCTGACACCAACACACAAAACCCAGACCCACCACCTTAATAACTAGTGCACAACGTGAACATACGTTTCTAACTATTTCCTCCCAGGCAGGGCCCTTCTGAAAAGGAAATACTTGTCAAATAAGTGAATGTGCGATGCATAATTTAAACACACATTTACTGCAGCTCTTATTAGTGTGGTGATGATGATGACGAATATGATTATGAAATAGCCTCGTACTAAGCAGACAGTGAAACATAAAAAGGCGGACCTTTATGCAAACTTTGCCAATTGGGGGGGGGTGGCTCGTTTGAGCCCCTGAGCCCCCCTGGGTGCGTGCATGCCACAGATAGCCCTCGACAAGATCCATCTCCAGTAAACAGTCCCTAGAGATGCCCAACTTATACCTCAGTACAAAATATGAACAAAATCTAAAAGTTCAGTCCTGAGATATGGCACCAACATAATTGACGTATGCAATTACCTCACAGATCAACGGGACTTTGATCTCAAAAAAGCAGACTCAAAATCAATAAGAATTATCTGCAAATCAGGTTCAACCCCCATATGAACCTCAGACAGCAGTAGCAGGCATTCAAGTAAACAATCAGTGCATAACAGTAAATGTTACAAAATGTGTCCTCATATTCATCTCTACTATATCCTGGTAACAAATCTGACTCGCTTAACAACCAGAAGACAGTACACTACTGCAAAAGTTTTCCTATTTGGGACAGTGAAATATTAATTATTTTGCTCAAGGTCGGATGGAGCTTGTCCCAAATTCTTGAAATAGACAATACTGCCTCAACCAAATTCAAGAATCATCGCAAAGACGGCAATACTACCCACTTTCTAGACTGAAAACACATTGTTCGACATTTGAGAAATACCTAGAATGCCAAAATTGCCCTTGTGCCAAATTCATCAAGAAAATTCAATTTCTGCGGGAGTTTCCGTGTCCCAACTTCTAGAGACAATCCCAAATTGGAGAATATTTACAGTAATAACCATACATCACTGCTTTTATAACAGATATTTGGCAAAAACTAATCAATTTCAATTGGGCAACAACTTCAGGGATGTAGATGCCAAAAACTGTCACTTGCATTATATGCTTACCACGGACACTCCAGATTGAACACGTATCTTATGACGAGACATCTCTTATCATGAGCATTTAGCAGAAACAAAAAGAAAACTGGCCATACCATGTCAAAAATTCTTAGAATTTGTCAAAAATTCTTAGAATTTGCCAAAATTTATTGAGGCTGTTTCCATAGATGGCACTAAGACTTATCTCTCCTATTCAAGCGCTGGCCTGCCATTGTGTGATAAAATAAAGATTTCAAAGGAAACACAAAACACAAATAAAGGAAAGGAGAATATAAAACAAAAATTGTAAGATGAAATAAATTAACACACAACCATCTTACTCCAAAACAACTGTGATTCATGAGTCAGCCGTTTATCAAACCAACATAGGTCTCATCCCTTAACTAGCAGAAAGGCACGCTATATTCAGAACCCATGAAAAATTTCTCCACACCAGGGGTCAGCTTCATCAAAGGTCGTGAGTTCAGCCACAGCTAAGATGGTCGAAGGTGCATTATTGCAAATGCATCATGAGAAAAGTGAAAACATTGCAGTGAAGTTTAGTTGATACCTTTTCATACCAAGACTCAACCTTGACCTTCACAACCAATGTTACGGTAAAATCTCACCAATTTCGTACAAAAATGATGGTCAGAATTTATCATTTTCAATTTTCAAAAGCTTCTGTCATTGTTTCAAAGGTCCACACTTCCTCAGAAACATTGTCTGAGGATAGGTATGGCATCATTCTTTAAAATGGTAATAAAAGTGCTTCTTATCTTTTATTAAAAAAAAGAAAACATTATTTTACTTGTCGGCCATATTGTGTCATAAATAGGTGAGAATTTAGATTATCAAACAGTGTACAAATTAAAATTGAAAAGTTTCCACCATCTTTGGTAAGACAGGACTTACAGCCTTTGCTAAAACGGACACCAGGTGCTTGTAATGTGTAGGCCTTCCAGTTACTAGATTTGCATGGAACCTGTTTATTGGCTGCTAAGGAACTGTTAATCATGCACATTGCACAAAATTAACATAATATAAGGTTTTGTTAACAAAAGCGCATGACATCATTAAGCTTGGGTTACCATTTGCGGGAGGGAAAAAGAAACCAAGCAATGCTTCCAGTCAGCATTGATCATAACATGCAGTTATGTAGTAAATTATGCAAAAAATGTTCCAAAAAGAAATATTTCACTCAAAACAACAAATTCCACTTAAAACAACAGATATCACATTGCAAACAAAAACTGATCGACACGTTGGACAAGATCTATAGTTAAAAACAAACGCAGCAATCAAAAAGTTTTCTAACCAAAAACCTTCAATTCCTTTTTTTTATCAGATTTTTTCACATAATCTGTGGCCCTAAAATGTGGTTAGTAGCAGTGTAGGTTAGTGACCAGTTACACCAACTAGTCAGTGGACCATGCAAAACCAGAAACCAAAAGACCCTCACCGTTTGTTTTACCTCACTCTGCTGCTCTGGAAGTTTCATGTTGTCGAATATTCGGAAGATGATGCGGAACAGATCACGCCACCAGTGTTGCTCGAACGAGTCCCCGTAGGACTTCATGATCTCAAACATCACTGTCAGACCCCTGTGGTGAAACAGTGAGACAATTTACTATTAGTTGGTTATATTTGAATACAGCAACAATCACTACAAATGTTCAATAGATCACATTTGTCTGGAGCAGATTTGGGTATTGACACTGCTAAGCCGCCTCTGACAATACCAAGGCTCTGTTTCATAATTTTTCATCTTAGCGATGAACGCATTGTTACGAAAATTGTACCGCAGAATATAAAACCAATGAATCAGATGTTATTATCTACTATAAGGACACTAAGTCATGACACCTGGAAAAACAATATTAAGAATCCAGAAATATTGTTCACAAATTCACCTGGCCTTTAGACAATTAGAAATCATCCCAATGATGATAAGCAATGTTACATCAGGCACACGATACATCCCTTTCCCAGTACCTTTCCATATATTTGCAGAGGGGTTCGATGTAAAACCATTTTCTACACTGCCATGGCCATAAAATTACTAGGCAGAAGATAATTGACAACACATAAATTTGGTATATGGAACATAATACCAACAGGTTAAACACATTGCAGTTTTTATTAACTGATTACTTAGTACAGAAAACTTGTGTTGAACGAGCAAGCGCCACACGCTGGCTCTGTTTTCATAGTACGTTTATATTTCTGCACTGCTATTGGTTTACATATAATTTACTTATGACCTCTCATCACATACTATTCTTGTAACTCTGTGTTATTTTATTTATACCCACTGATGAGACATGCACAATCTCAAAACATAGCTGCATTTTAATCATTAGTTTTTATGTCTCTTGGCTGTCTAACAGCAATGAGTAAATATTGAAGTCACACACGACAAGTAAACAAGTAGGAGTTACATTGTTCAGGAGAGCTATATTCAGTAGCAAAATGCGTAACATGAAAATAAACAGAGTTACATGATCTAATGGGATCACACTTGGTTACTCATTAGTGGCCAAAACAGCCAACAAAATGGGGGGATAATTGCAGTGGATGACGCAAGAACCTCTTTCCTGCAACCCAATCAAGGTCAATGGAACATCGGTTACAGAGTCAATAATATAATGCACCTTACTATAATTAGCATCCATCTGAGGATAAATGACACAATACAAGCTTTGTGCACAAGCAATTAACATGCAGCACTGATTAAAGTTTAAACAATAGTTCTGATTACAATCATCAACAGCTTTAACACAGCTCCAGGCATTAAATGGTCAGTAACATCAGGTCAAAACAAGGACCCTGAGTGAGGTAACAACAATAGACCAAGTCACCACACTTCCACTAAGCAGACCAATGCCAGGAGATGACAACAGAAATAGACTCCACCCCTTTTCCAGATTAAATTTCTTCAGCAGGCTTACCAGAGGGTCCTGACTGAAGCAATACAACAGTGGAGATAGCCACACCCTCTCTACCCTTCTAAATGTCCTCAGCAAACCAATCAAATTCAAAGGGAACAGGATGACACAAGAACAATGCACTTTGTCTCCACCTCCTTTTACCTTCATTATTTCTTAAAGAGGTGAGAAAACTTGACCCAAGGCACAAAGACTCTGAGGCCACCATGTGTGAGAGTGTGGTTCACTATAGTTTGGACACTACCAGAGTTGGGACACGCTTGGCAGTTCTTTGTAGTGCAAAGACTGGGATGGCATGAAAAACATCTGAGGCACATTTGACGGCTGACTGGAGGTTTGTTCCCAAGTTTAATTCATATTTAAAATTTATTATCGTGGGTAAGTAATACTTTTGTGAGATAACAAAACTAAAGATATTTCATAACTTAAGTCAGTGCTCACCTAAAACATGAGATTTAGCATTGAAAATGAAACCAAGCCTAAGTTTTGAAATGCGCACACGGCTACACTGCAAACAGTGTGCTCCTAAGGGTGGTTAGTAGTTTCATGTAAAACTGATCAGACTGGTTTAGCCATTGACATATCAAAGCTGAAAATCAACCAGTGTTGGTGCATCCAAGTCATACACCTCTGTTAAGGACCATAAAAAATATGTCAAGTTATAATTACAACAATAAACGAACAATAAGTATATTGTCATAAACAAACATGGCCAATAGGGGTGCTATGGTAGTCCAACCTGCATCAAACATTATAAAAATGGCCACCAGTTGACGTACACTAATCAAATCCATCTGAAAATGGGAAGGTGTCATTGCCTATGTAATAGAAACCTATTTGCCAAAATGTCATGAAAATCTGTCAAGAAAGTTCAAAGATGAAAAACAGAAAAAAACAATAAAATTGTCACTAGGAGAAACATCATCAGTCTGTCTTATAGTTTAACATCATCAGTCTGTCTTATAGTTTAACATTGTCAGTCTGTCTTATAGTTTAACATCATCAGTCTGTCTTATAGTTTAACATTGTCAGTCTGTCTTATAGTTTAACATTGTCAGTCTGTCTTATAGTTTAACATTGTCAGTCTGTCTTATAGTTTAACATTGTCAGTCTGTCTCATAGTTTAACAAAGATCCTGCAGAGGTTTAGGAGATTCAGCATCGGACGCAAAAAATCCTACTAGAGGAAGTCATAGTAGTCAGAGCTGTCTGAAAATAATAGTTGTATTCTAAGCATTTGGAACAAGTATGTCAACTTTCAAAATGATCCTCAGAAACATTAGGCCAGGAAAGAGAGGCAGACACCAAGAAACAGACTCGAAAACAGTACAAATGGCCACAAGGTTGCGCACAATATGTCGAATCTAATTGAAAATAGGCAGGTGGTGTCATCTCCCAAATAGGTACATATCTGTCACATTTCATGAAAATCACTTAAAGAATTCTGAAGATAGAGGTAAACGTAAAAAAACTAAAATTGACACCCAGTGGAGGCTGGACATACGAATGGAGTTGATGGCATAACACATAACAAGGGTACAGGATAATCTTCACATTGAAAGTAATTTGGAGCTCACAAATAAAAACATAAAAGTAAGATGTAATAAATATAACATTGCAAAGTAACACCTCGCGTATTTTAATGACTGTGCCTCAATGTTTAAGACAGGTTTGGCCAACAGATATCCTCACATGGGTGAGTAATAGTGACTGCATAGTCTGGCCATTTGTTTATCCAAACAATTTTAGCAGGATAATGACACTGAGTTGAAGTAGTGGCAGGTTTTAAACCTGTGATACACGAAAATAATGAGAGTTTCAGATACCGTAAACAATTAGCCTTTCAAATTTAAGACCAGTAAAATTTTAGCAAGTAATTGACTATTCATCCTTAAGGAATGAATTCCAAGTGAACAATGTACAGCACGTCAAAAAAAGAATCAACCTGTTCCTTAGTCTTGGGATCATCGCTGTATATACAGGGATTCATCACCATTAATAATCTCGAAAACAAAGTCTGAGACAGCTCAGACTTGTTTCTTGAGATTATCACGTTTTTTAGTGCACAAATAGGCTGAAAACACTGGCATGAGTTAATCACTATATTAATCTTGACTGCCCGTGAACAAGTCTATTCAAAGAAATAATGTGATGTTTGTTCTATGCTCCAATCAGAGCTGCGAAGCCTTGACTTGTGACAAACTCCTGAATCACTGCCAGCAATTGTTACACTTTGTAGATTGAATAACTTGCTGTCTCTATAGCTGGTTCTCTATTTGACTAACTGCTGATTCTGTAAATACTGATTTTGGAACTGTAACTCTGTACCAATGTAACTGACTCTCACCAACTCGTGCCTGAGTATTTATAGTCTCTTACAATGTTCTGTCACCAATTCAAGCACATTCTAGAGCTTAACGGAATCTACACAATCATTCTACAAAAACATACTAGGCACTAGAATGTTCTAGAATATGGTTCTACACCAATCACTAATTTACTGGAATCTACTGGAATGTTCTCTGTTTACAACAAGTTCATTTCTTCCTTACAGTGAAAATAATGTCCAACTCTACATCGCTTGGCACAAACCACACATTGGGTTTATACACCAGCCCTGAAATGCGAGCGGTGGAAATTACTGCCCTCGTACTGATGATCATCGTAGGAACCATTGGTAACCTGCTGATCATTGGCGCCATCTTGATCCAGCGAGATGTGCGTCGCAAGGCTGGCAACATGCTCATCATTAATCTGGCAGTGGCTGACCTCATTATAACCTCCATTACCATGCCAACGATTCTTGCTAACGTAGTCTATGGCTCCAATGTGCTTGGTGAAGGAGATGGATGCAAGATCGTCAGCGGGTTGATGACCAACAGCATGGGTCAGTCTACGTATTTCATTGCTGCAATCGCTGTTAACCGCTACATGGGTGTCTGCCACAACCACGTGTACAAGAGAGTGTTTAAGAAGGTGAACACTATCATCATAATTCTAACCATCAACCTTAGCATGCTTCTCGTCACCACTATACTGCCGTATACTATCAAGTATTCCACATCTGTGTATACATCCATCATAGGCACTTGCGCTCCCTACTCCCGACAGTCAGGCTACTACGCAATGATTGCCATCATAGGCTTCGTCATACCCTTCACCGTGACAGGCATCTGTTACGGCATGATCTTCTGGAAGATTCACCATACCCCGGCCCCCGTTACCAGCAACAGCAACGGCAGTGAAGACAAGAAGGTGAGGGCCATCAAGACCCTGTTCCTCATCTTTATCCTCTTCATCAGCTGCTGGCTGCCATACACCATGTCCTGGTTCCTGGATCCCCAGCGCAAACTGCCGATCCGGGTGCTCCGTTTCTTGGCATGGCTTGCACTTGGCAACTCTTGCATCAACAGCTTTGTTTACGGCATGCGTTCAAAGCAGTTTCGCAGGGGTTATAAGATGGTTGCATGCTTCTGGCGCAAGCGACAAGAAGTAGCGCCAAGCACTGTAACTCCAAACACAGCAAAAGAGTCGTGAAAGCTTGCTGTTTGTCTGTATCATTGGCAAAGTTATTTTAGTTCATGTTAAATGTATTGTCACAACTCGCTTATTTTTAATAATTATCCATAATTATTTATAGCTATTCACATTTTGTTTTAACAACTATTCAAGCCGCATTTTGTCTGTTTAGTTGGCTAGGAATGAAAATCGAATTGGGCATCTTACTCTCATAAAATAGCTCTCATAATATACCTCACCATGATAGGATTCTACTTCCTTAACCTACAAGAACATCAAAACCATCAGTGACTCAAAAAATGCTTCAGAATTTATTAGGGTTGCTCAACACTACAAGATGAGCGTGATGACGTTTTAAAACCCCACAGCGCTATGGTTAAGAATTCAGAATTGACGGCAGAACAGTGGTAAAATGCAGTTTTAATTCTATGTTTCTCTGGACATGTTGCTTTCTTGTTATAATAAAAGTACCAGATTAGTCTCATAGAATGATTTTCAAAGTTATCAAAATATAATATGTTTACTCACAACTCGATATGCTGCACCCATTAACAAGACAAAAGTTTGGTAACAATAGACTGTCTGTAACATGTACAACATGCTAAGTCAACTTCATGTACGCCTGTTCCAAGCAGTTATAAAAGTTCTGTACGTAGACAATAAGCTGCTTATGCCGACGGGCAGCATTGACATTCAAGACTCAAGACAGCAGCATAAATGTTTATTCACACAGCATTTGCCACCTTTATTTTATTTCACATTCCACGGTGTATTTGCATAATGTTTTGCGCATTTTTTGAACAACTGTACATTGTGTCTAATCACTTGCTGCTGTGAAAAGGTGGATTTCTGTTCCTACCAGTACCCTAAAGATGGCATGAATCACTAACTATAACGTCAGGTGAACGTATACAGCATCACTCATGCACATTGTTCACATTTATGTCTTAGTTCAGTAGTTTTATTACATATAGTAAAACCAAATATCAAAATACGGATTAACTTAAAATAAAACTGTTTTATAGCATGTTTACATGGAGCTAACCAGCTAAATGTCCATTTTGTTCATCCGTACAGTAGTCACCGTCTTGCAGCCATTGTTCTCACCCTGACTGTTGTCTCTTAACAGTGTTTAATTTTACTGTATTACTTTGATTAGACTGTGATCATCATTGTTACAAATCAGCCATGTTACAATGCTTATCTGACAGTAGCTACACAAATAGGTGTCACTATAAACATGAATGAATGTCTGTACCTTGATCATGTCATGTTGTTTTGCTTATTCAAAACTAGCTCCCTCTGGTGTATATACATGACTGCTATTTGTGTCAAAAATAGATATCAGCTTGGTTGAGACTAGATTTCAGACAATATAATGCGTCGTAACCATGGCCGAGGCAATCACCTTCTGTCTCCTACAAAACCGGAAGTAATTTTGCACACTTCCTGTTGATGTAAACTACTGCGCGAGATGAGTATGTTGGTTTTGTAATAAAAAATCCAATAAACATGTACCCTGGACTGCACTATAAAACCAAAAAAGTGAGATACATTCCTTAGTTCTGCTGTGATAGGGACCCTTCTCAAAGATCCATTAATATACATTTTGAAATGTCAGTAAGTTCTAAAAAAACATTAGACAACTTAACATACACCTGAGGCTTTGTTTTTGTTTCATTTGTTGCTGTTTAACTAAAGAAGTGTTATATGTGCATTGCATTGGATGCAATTTTGTTAAGTAGTGAGAAAATAACTATGTTTTGGTACTTTAAAATCATCCGATTTGTCTCAATTTTCCAATTGTGTGTCGTTCCGTGGTTAAGTAATGCTTTAGGAACTGTTTTTGCACAAAGCTCTGTTGGGAAGTGAAGATAAACACTTTAAGCTTCGTTGTTATATAGTGAGAGTTTTCATTGTGCAGAATATTTTGTTGTATGATGTGTATTAGTGCAATGTAATGAGAAATATAATTATACAACTGAAAATGTTGTATGTAATGAGTAATATACAACAGTGTCAGTGAAACTGTTGTATTACGTCTGCTATTGTGATCTTATGGGTGATAAATACAGGAGTGTTAGTGACACAGGCTGTTGTATTTATCAGCTGGTAGTCAAACCCCAATGTTAGGTACACTGTTGTAGAAAAAGAAACACTCAAATGACCCAAAACCTTAAACACTAGATAATAAATGCGTAAGATAAGTATCTTGAGCATCAACCAATGAGCAATTTCTAAAAGATTAATGGCAACTACATTAATCCCAGCAAGTTTTTCAATTTTTGATAAGTTTTGTGATTTCCAAAACTTTTTCCTTTACTGCCCCGATCATGGTGTTGACCAAGCTTTACCTTCTATCAAATGTGGTCATAATTTGAGGCTAAAGGGGAGACAACCACAAGATAATAACAGACAGACGGCCAAATTGTGTTTATCAGTGTCATGACTATGACCACGCTCACCTGGTCCTGACGTCTAGTTTACACCTGTTGATAACACAAGACAACTCGAAGAGCACTGGAAACCAGCCTTTCACCCAGACTCTGTCATGTTCGGACACATTCACCTCTATGTCACCAGCATGTTCTTGGAACATCTAGAACAGGCAAATGACATTAAAAATAATAATAATAACATGATAACCATTAATGAGTGTTTAAGATCATAATACTGAACGACCAAAATCACACGTTAGGCATGAAGCCATGCACAACCAAATGCAGCTTTTCAAAGAAGCTGATGTGGTTGGTTCAGTGTACAACATACTAGCGTTTAAAATGCCATCTACTGAAAGACAACACACTGATAACGATTTCAGCCACGTTGTCAGATGGTGAAACAGAAATTTACATAATATTTGAATGGAAAACATTAATCTTCAGAATTCCAAGTTAACACAAGTTTTATATTCAGAAGGCACAATGAGGAATAAATCACAGAGTGTCAACTAGACTGATTGAAAACAGTTAATTTTGTAAAATTCGGTTGCAAAATTAAGTAAATCTTACAGTAACACTCCATAAAGCAGTTTAAATATTTCTTTCCACAATAGACAAGTGCCCATACTTGAGATTTTTTTAGCACTTTGACATTTCCTAGGCAAACTATGAAACATATTAATTGACTATAAACAATTAACACTGATATGACACAAAGTCTTTATTGCCCAGAATCAAATGAAGATAATAATCACTAGCTTTCCTGCAAACAAAACTCTTCATAAGCTGAGATGAAAGACCTGTAATGAGTGCAACCTCTTCTTCACAAAGAGCTTGATCTGTTCCAAACTGAAGTTTATTTAATTATGGAGAGCGGATAGTTCCAACAAAGGCAGTTAGGCCACGCCTACCATAGATACTGTTGTGGAAGTCTGACAAACGCAAAGTCAATACGATGGAAGTCCTTTGCAAGCGTGCTACACCAACTGCTGGAACTGTTGCAATATGGAATGGCAATACCAAGATGGTTCTTGTTGAATCAAACTAACTGGTGCAAGCAGTGGTACATGTATAATTACAAGCCACTGACGTGCCACGCTTCATTCATCAGCTGTCAGGTCAATTCAAACCGACACCATGGGTGCAGTAGCCATTTTTCACACTGTAATCTTTACGTTCACCACCAATGTTAGTTACTCGGGTAAGACATTCCATAGCACAACATAATGAGAGTGGGATAATAAAACCTCCACAACAACATGACTGCATTTGAATTTTTTTCCAGTATTAAGTATCATGGCTAATGTTTCCGTTAGTCATGTTCCCATCCGCACTCACAACTCCTCATTAAACAAAAAAAACTGAATTATTCGCAAAACATTTTGCAGGGAGTTTCCTTCAATTCTTATTTGTCTATCTACACATACTTCCCAATAACAGTCTCAGACTATTATACAGTCTATCCAGACTTATAATATTCATTTCATTTTGTCCACTCTACTACATGCTCTACCAGTGACAGCCAATTTTCTGTTTTCCTTCTCCCCATACTGCTGGTCTACATCACAAGTGTCCTCATGTGCATTGTAAAACCATCTTAATGTCTTTGTTCACAACTGAATGTTTCTAGGACAAAGAAGGTGGACTATGGTTGTGTTCACATGTTCCTGTGACCTGATAGGCTAGAATTATAAGCTTGACTGACATGTCAGAAATATCCACCATGATGGTGCATACTATATCTTATTTCATTGTCATTTACCCTTCTACAATCTCGACCAAATATATTAAATTTGTAAACAACTGACAGACATTAGACATGCATCAGAAATTTGACTGCGTCTTCCTACCTGTGGTTTCTCTGCCACATATTTGGCACAACTTCTGATTAGACGGATAGCTTCCATACTGGTATCGGGGAAGGCGGCATTGCACGCAAACTCCGACAAGCATTTGACAGCGTCTTGGAAGGAGTCGATAGTTGCAGCAAAGTATTTCTCAAAAATGTTTGCTAAAAGAAACAAAAAATTCTTAAAGACGTTTGCTGGACTGTTCAAAAAGGAGCATTACAATCTCTGCAAAGTGATGTAGATTCATTCAGCCTTAAATAACTCAAAGTCTGCCATCAAAAGAATTAAATACCAATTAGTGACCATTTACATTAATTTTCCACTGATTCACAAAGTCAATCCCTTTGAACAATAAAAAGTACATTCAACTCCCAAAACAACAGCAAATAGAAAATAAGAAATTTGGATTACAAATTATAGATAGTATCTTGCAATGTTGTGACAGGCCACCACTAGATGGAGACGCAAAACTTCTTCAGCACAGTTTCAAATAGAATCCCCCTCCTTCGTAGTTCATCAACTTTTAACAAAATTTGACGCAGGTTGTGCATGTCCAATGATTTCCTACGACCGATACTCATTTCTGTCGCCAGAATCAATTCAGTTCCATGAGATGCCAACCCTCCCAAATCTTTCTCATATCTTTTTGACGAACGAAAACTAAACTGATAGAGACAGCTTGAGACACCTAAGACTTTTAAGTATACAATTAACATGTAAATGTTTGAACAAGTCCAACGTTTTTGCAAGTAGTTGCAATATGCGTACAAGGCACTACATGAAATTGAGAATTGAAATGGTCTACAAAATCCCACATTGCCCTAATCGCAGTACTCAGAGATATGGGTTTGCGACTAAGATTATAATGTGAAAAGGTTGCATAGAAATCTGTTAGCATAGTTTTACTTAGACACTCACAGATGATTTTGCCCGTTGTCTGGAATGCTAGATCTACAATAGCCTCGTCCATGTCAGAGGCAGCCAGATGGAATGCACTGAAGATATTCTTCCAGCCAGACTTGATGTTGGCCGCTTGAGAGTGAACCATCTGCGCTACACAGCGCACTACCATGTCACGTATGGTTGGTGATCTAGGACACAAACAGTAGATACAGCGAACACATCGTACAAGTGGGCAATTTGCCCCACATAATGCATTATCATGTCATGCACAGTGGGTGATTTAGGACACAACTACTGGGTATAGTGAATACATCTACAAGTGGACAATCTGAGCCATATATTGCACTATCATGTTGTCATGTATGGTGAGTTATTCAGGACACAAACACTGTGTATGGTAAACATATACAAGTGGGCTATCTGAGTAATAAAGTCCATGTCATGCATGGTGGGTGATCTGAGATACAAAGAGGCAGACCCTCTGGTTTTACATGATGAACAAAGTGCACCTTGTCAAACTTGGTGTCAAATACTCAGACAATAAACTCACATAACACAGACTGATGTAAAATATAACCATGATGTCAAATGCTGCATTACTTTGCAGCCTAGATATAATCCCATACAAGCACAGTAGTTGCTGTGACAGATCCTTGTGAATCTCATTTAGCAACTACTGGGTAAAAGACAAAGGCACTTTATCTGTCTACAGTCATCTTGAAAAGAAAGATTACCTGTTTTTCTTCATGATATGTTCGAATGGCCGTAAAAAGTCTTTTTGGAAACGGAAATTGGCAAACTCGCCTTTTTCCAGGAACTTCATGGACAATTGTCGGAGGGAGTCAACGGCAAAGAAAGCAATATCTTCGTTAGGATTGCATCCAACCTGTTAACAAATACTAGCTTAATGGCACTGCACCGTAACACACTGGTAACATGACGCTGTGTAGCAACAAACTCCTAGTGTGAAGAGACTTTGACAAAAAGATCAACCTAACTTCTGGCAATGGCTTCACAGGAAAGCAAAATTATGAGCACTTGCAAAATGGCAAATTTAATGCGACCGGCCAGCAATGCTTGAATTTTAAATTACGAACGAAACCATAAACTCCACATTTCCAATGCCTGAGCTGACATCTCTTGCCACAAGTCTTCCGAGTGGCAAACATTTACTCAGACAACTTGATTCTGCTCCTGACCTTTGATTATAGCGACTAGTAACTATTGTTATATCTGAAGTAACGATGGCACACAGGTCAATGGTGGACATTACTGAATCGGTAATTGAAGACACCTGTTCCAGTTGATGGAACATACCTTGTTGAAGTGATCACCCAGGAACTGCCAGATGCGTGACCACTGGAGCCTGATGCGACCCATATTGTAGTAGGAGATCTCCACAATCTTGGTCAGACTGAACATACGTGGGTGAGTGGGTGAGGCCAGCTCATCCATCGACACAGCACACAAGGCTTTAACAAAGTCCACTGAAATGAGTAAGGGAAAGATGTTATCGGCTAAGAGGCCAGCTCACCTACATACACACAGCATAGAGGGCTTCAACAATTTTATTTTTATTGGCTCCTGAAGGTAATCACCAGAGCATCTGAATTCTGTGACAAAATCCACCAACAAAGATATTTGCCCTCTACTGCCAGTGAGACAAAATCCTCATGTTTCATTCTAGCGCACATGTGAGGTATAAGCTGAGTTCAGTAACATTTTTGGGTATGTAGCTCTCCGCCAGTACTAGGCCGCGTAAAGTACAGGATCACATTCTGTAGAAGCCCTCCTCAAGCTTTTTGAGAAAAAGGTCAACTGACAGACGAGCAACACAAACTGAAAAGCTTATATTACTGTTCTTACCCACAGCATCGCCATCAAGGCGCACAGAGCCAGTGAAGATCCTGTCCACGGCCACCACAACACTTTGTGAACTGGTCTCTCCCATGGACTCTTGTAAGCTGGCAATCTTCTTCATGTCACCACGAGCGATGACTACAAGTAAAGCCAACATTAGAAATGTGTGGCAGCATGGTTATCATTTAGAAGACTGTGGATTGCACAAACAGAATACAGCAACACTGAACAAAGGTAGATCATTTACCACAGCATAACAGAACATGTTTCCACCTTCACTCTGACGGTCTTTCAACACTTGTTTTGCAACAACTTCTGACATGAGATATTCAGTCAGTGGCCAAGAGTATTGAGGAGGTAGTGTGGCCTAGTCAACAAAGTATCCCCTTCCTTTACTCAAGGTTGTGGCTTCAAGTCCCACTGAGGCACAGTGCTAGACCCTTGAGTCAGGTCTCAAGCTCCTTAGGTTGGTTTTAACTATATATAAGCATGAAAATGGTTCCAAGTGATCTGTACAATGGGTTCACCTGAGTACCAGATGTGCACATCTGGTACAATGAGTACCAGACCACCTGCAATTATTTGACATGAGTACTGAAGATGTAAGAATGAAAACATTTGATTCAGAGACATAAGTTACCTTTGCTCATCAGCGAGCAACGATACTATTAACGATTACAGACCTGATTCAGAGCTTTCTACCCGTTTATTGAAGGTTGACAATACAACATCAAATTCACCAAGCTCCAATAATTCTTACTGTCAAGATTAATCAAGTCAAAAGAAGCACGACCGTCATTAAAAAAGGCCAATACTACTCAAGTGTGGTCAATATTATTCAAACTGTTCAAGCCTACTTAATCCAACATTCACATCAAGCTTGTGCAATCTTGCTAGCAACATGGCAAACATACTTGTCTTAGTGAACTTGAATGTGCTGTGTCACATGCTAACAGGTCATGGGTTATGTTTAACAATTGTAATCCACACAACTGACCTTCAGAGTCAAATGCCTCCGAGGGGTGGTGAGCACCTCCCCCTGCCCCACCAGTTATATAGCGCGTCTTCACACCTGTGCCAATCAGCTGAGCTAGCTCCAACTGAGAAATACATTTGAGTATCTGGAACAAGAACACAGTCACTGATGAACAATTATGCATTTAGTTGGACACACTCCTACCTCAAGTGACACCAAAATGCTTCAAAATGATCTTAAGGAGGTGGGGAATACAATTTTTATCTATAGCAGCACTGGAAAAACTCATTTGTTTAATCTGCATCCTACAATCACTGCCTGGCAATATGTTAGTTATCCGCTGTGTAGCTGTATCAGCCATTAGAATCTTTTTGTACCACGTTCTCATCTGTGTAAAAGCTTATAAACCTATAATGAAAACCAGTTGATCAACAAAAATGCACTTTACTCCAAAACTGCAGGACAATGTTGTTTCATGTGAAAACATGTTAAAAAGTGTGCACAGATGCTTTAGAATTGCCTTGTTACAGAGACATTTCAATAGTAGTTCAGAACTTCACACTTCATTAGCAAAATAGCTTCAATAGCATTCATTCCTTTCACAATAATCTTCATACAGACTCACTACAATTCATAGTCTATTTATCGTACAATGACAAGAAATTCATCTTCGTCATTCGCAACCGATCCGAGATACTTCGATGAAGACATCTCTTACTCTAATCTATCCGACACTAACATGAAAGATGACCTCCACGACTGCCTGACAGTCATAGATCTAAAGATTTTACAGTAAAACGGATTTTACAATGTGTCAACACTCAGAAAAAACAGATGTTAGAATTTATAGTGGATAAATAAAGAATAAATAAATAAAGAAAAAAATGTTGAAATTATAGAATCTAAGGCGCAGAAAATGTGGTTAAAATTTCTGTACATTTAGTACACAGGCTGATTTTCATACTGCACATCACATTTCCGTACAGACATACTCGTGTCTGGCACACAGGCGTCTATTCACATACCTCTAACCAAGACTTGCCCAAGTAGTTACCATCCGTGTGAGCCACAGAGATCAGTGTCTTAATAGTGTCAATGTTCTTGGCCTTCATCTCTGTGAAGGGTGACGTGGCCGTGAGAAGAGTGAAGCGAGACAGCGCCTGTACGTACGCATCACGCTCTAACTGCATGTGGAAGATACATGAGATGCGGATGGCGCAGCGGATACCGTCCAGGCAGAGGCTGGCAATGGACTGATCATCACAGTCCTGTAAGCCGATACTGAAGGCTGCTAATACGGGAGTCCACGCCATCTAGATATGGGAGAAACAATTATCAACATTACTGGTGGAAATCTTAACAATAACAGTAACGACAGCAATAATATGTCTAAGCCTAATGTTATGCAAGATAAACAATGGAATTACTAATGTGGCGATGTGTGAATGATCAAGTAGTGACACAGTAATAAAACAGTTACCCTCACACCACACTCAAACTCCGAGCACTGAAACAACTATTATGAGACATGTTCATTCAAAGAACAATTTGATCAAAAAACTTAACACACAAGAAGTCAGGGAAATACATTCAAACACTTGTGGACTATCTAAATGTCACACAGATGTACCATTCATCAAAACCAAAACAGCCTGTGTTACCTTTAACATCTACCTGACATGTTCCAAGTGCTACCTTAAACATTGGCCTGATATGTTCCCAGTGTTACCTTAAACGTTTACTCGACATGTTCAAAGGGTTACCTTAAACATTGGACTGACATGTTCCCATCGTTACCATAAATACTGGCCTGGCATGTTCCCAGTGTTACCTTAAACATTGGCCTGACATGTTCCAAGTGTCACCTTAAACATTGGCCAGACATGTTCCCAGTGTTACCATAAATACTGGCCTGGCATGTTCCTAGGGTTACCTTAAACATTGGCCTGACGTGTTCCAAGTGTTACCATAAATACTGGCCTGGCATGTTCCAAGTGTTACCTTAAACATTGGCCTGACGTGTTCCCAGTGTTACCATAAATACTGACTTGGCATGTTCTAAAGGTTACCTTAAACATTGGCCTGACGTGTTCCCAGTGTTACCATAAATACTGGCCTGACATGTTCCAAGTGTTACCTTAAACATTGGCCTGACATGTTCCAAGTGTTACCTTAAACATTGGCCTGNCAATAGAATTACTAATGTGGCGATGTGTGAATGATCAAGTAGTAACACAGTAATAAAACAATTACCCTCACACCACACTCAAACTCCGAGCACTGAAACAGCTATTATGAGACATGTTCATTCGAAGAACAATTTGATCAAAAACATACGAGAAGTCAGGTAAATTCATTCAAACACATGTGGACTATCTGAATGTCACACAGATGTACCATTCATCAAAACCAAAACAGCCTGTGTTACCTTTAACATCCACCAGACATGTTCCAAGTGTTACCTTAAACATTGGCCTGATATGTACCCAGTGTTACCATAAACATTTACCTGA
Source organism: Phoronis australis (assembly GCA_002633005.1). NCBI lineage: Eukaryota > Metazoa > Phoronida > Phoronidae > Phoronis > Phoronis australis. The sequence continues at coordinate 97,642 of NMRA01000838.1, forward strand.
CATGTTCAAAGGGTTACCTTAAATATTGGCCTGACTTGTTCCAAGTGTTACCATAAATACTGGCCTGGCATGTTCCAAGCATTACCATAAACATTGGCCTGACGTGTTCCAAGTGTTACCATAAATACTGGCCTGGCATGTTCCAAGCATTACCATAAACATTTACCTGACATGTTCAAAGGGTTACCTTAAACATTGGCCTGACATGCTCCAAGTGTTTGGCTGATGTGAAGCTGGAGGTCACATGGCTCACACTCTCCATTAATGCTTTGGCTGTTGACGCCATCGACTCCATTTCCATGTTGTAGAACAACTTCCTCTGCTTCTCACTGGTGACATCTGGTGGAAAAGCAACACATGAACACAAACTATGGCAATTCAATCTAAAAATAAACTGGTGCTCTAGGAGTTCTTCTTTCAAGAATCACTTCTGTGGTGGTGTACCCTGAATGACTACATGACTACTGATCTCAACGAAAAGTTTACAATCCTACCTACTTGCACTGGTCCCAACAAATGTTTTACAATCCCACCTACTTGTACTGATCTTGCCAGGTTTGTTACTGGCCGTCGGCTTCATCTTTATCTCGCTGTCAGCGATCTCGTCATAAATGGCAGACAAGTAGTCTTCAGGCAGATCCTTGCTGTCGTTGATACCACGGTTCATTTTGATGTATTGTTCTTTTGTCATCTTATTTTTTACCTGCCAGATAATAAATACTTTTGTCAAAGCAGCACACAGCACCATTTTTAATAATTATAAAACAAAGTAGCTGCACATATCATGCTAAATCATATAGTATTTGACAACATTCATCAGCTCTCAAAATAATGTACAACAGCAATACAGGGCATAGTGTACATCGCATACAGTGCACAAACAAAGGTGATCTTCACTTCAAACATTCTCAATAAAGGGAGCAATGCCAGTAAACTCGTCAAAGAACTCCGAAGAAATAGTGAACTGAAACCAATGATCTGTTATCCATTCTTCCTGGTGCCAGTACGATAAAGCTATCATAACATTAGATACAAAAGATTTAAAAGTCAGCTTCAAAATGCGTCTGAATAACTACAGAGATTAGAACATCCTACGGGTGAAAGATTCTCGACAAATGCACCATCCGATCATGCTGCAGTAAACCACATGCTTCTTGATACTCTGTGCAATAACCGTGTCATGTGTCCGTGCAATGACTAAAGGTTATTGTACAGTCACATGACAAGGTATCGCAAGGGAAAGAAAATAGAATCGGTGAAGATGTGGTTGTCAAATCTTTAATATGTGACATAAATATTGGAAATTATACACATTTTTACATGGCTGCATGATTAGCCTCAGTCATTACACTGAGTAAGTATTTTCACTCAGCCTTAAAACTTGTGAAAATACTTAATGGACACAACAACTTCGGCTAATGACATCACCCACATAATTATAAACACTGCAGTTTTATTGAACATAAATTTACACAATTATCCGCAAGTGATTTGTGATGTCACCGGATGCTTACGAGCCGACAACCATCCACATGCATTTGAAAAACAACGCCATCTTCAAAATCAAGAGCCCATTTACAGAGTGAAATCAGAACCCATTTACAGCGTGCACATACTTTACATTACGGGTATAGAGTCCTTACCTGAGCACTGTGAAGGTCTGTGGTTAACATGATGACAGAGTAGGCAAGGACATAAGCTGCATCCGCACTGGCAAACACTGAACTCCTGTAAGTGAATCACACACCAGTATAGTGAATTCATTTTGTTTCTCTCTGGAAATAACTAAAAATTGAAGTTCTTCGTTGTTCCATTGTCAGTAGTCATTAATGCTTAATTCTGCAAATTCAATAGGATGCCTGAAAAATTACGATCCAAAGTTCAAGTTCTTGGCCAAAAGAATGAAACTTACTTAGCCATCAAGACATAAGAGCAACTCAACTTGTAGGGCTTCCAATTACAACACATGACTTACGATGGATTGCACTCGCAGTATCTGCCGGCAAACTTCTCCATTAGCCTATCAATCTTCTGAGCCTCGCCTGGCAGACGGAAGCCTGACAGGAACTTTCTCAGCCCCGGCACAAACTGAAGTGAGGCAAAGTCAATCTGGTCGATGTACGCATACATCACTTCTAGATTAGTCTTGTGGTTCTCACCCAGGAAATCACCAATGCACGTCTGTAGACAGAGAGAAAAGGTAGATGACAAGAGGCTTTATGATACTCAAGTCTAAAGAAAACATTGTCTACAGCAAATACCATTCATTAACAGATGATTTAAGGAAATTCCGATGTCATTTAAATCCCGTCCACACACATACTTACCTACACCTTGTACTAGAGTATTAATGTGAAACTTGCCCCACTTTAAGTGGAGCGTCCACGCACGCACCCATGCACACACACACACACAATACTTGGCGCATGACATTGAACACCTGATGTAAATACGGCGTGAAAAGAAGACCCCGATGTAACCACAGCTAATAATTACTTCCGCCTTGACCCAGCTTTGCGGCTACACAGGGATCAGAAGTGGCGCGAGGTACCCTAGAAGAAGTTACCCTATCTCAATAAGGTGGAGTAAGTTGTCACAAGTGGGACAAGTTCTGGGAGTAACTTCTTCTAAGACAAGTCTGTGTGTGGACAGTACTTCATATTAGTGATTACCTAGAGCATCACACAACAAATTATAATACAGAAATTATGAACTGACAACTTGACATAAAGGTAAAAAAATATCTCATAAAAATGACAATGACATCAGACTAGTTAACTGCAAATTCAGGAACACAATTTGGCAAGATACTTGCATTCTCAGCAGAAACTGATCTGCAACACAGAGATTCTCATCCCCTTAAAGTGCTTAAAACCACCATTTATCTTGTTTTGACATGTGACTACATTGTCAGCATCATAACCGTCCTTTATAGCACTGCATATCACAATTATCAATTCAAGATCCCAAAAACAAGAAAATCAAAGAAAATGACTTTAACTGAAAGTTTCTAGCTTAATGTACATGAGTGTGATGCATGAATCTACTCAGCGCCAGTGTGTCATGTCCACCAACCCTTGAGTTTCTTGTAAAAACTTGTGCCATATCCACGCTTCTCCAGTGTCCCGTGGGAAAGTGGAAAGGGTCACAGAGTGGTCAAATATAAATTGTCACAACCACCACAAACGCAAGGCCATGTCATTCCTTATTATACCATAAACTACATGATAATGAGCAACAGTATCTGACTACTTCACACTAAACACAATGAAGGATGACTAACGCTGTGATTGGTTGTCCCAATTTTAGGTAATGTGTTTTGACCAATAAATGCTCTTAACTCGAAATGATCTAATTAACATATCCCTAGATAGTGTTTGCAGGCGTTCTAACTTGACAGTTGATCGACTGGTGAGGTTTTTTCTTGGGGGAGCAGGAGGTCTGATATGAAATTGTTGGTTTTAAAAACTTTAATTGGTTCTACTAAGCTCAGAACACCACATTACCTAGGGTGACTGAATTAAAAGTAGATTTACAAACTACTGAATCCTATTCTATGACACACATTTCCTGAGCGTACATTAACTTTCACCATAAGAAGAGTGATCAGCACAACATAGCCTTATACACAATACCCTAAACAAAGCTGAAACCCTCAGGCATACCCAGCAGTAATACACTACCTCCAGGCATACCTAACAGTATTACACTACCTTAGCTATACCTACAGTATTACACTACCCTAAGTATACCTACAGCATTACACTACCCCAGATAATATGCAAGGTCTACAGTTACCTTGTCCAGCCTATCCTCCGTGTGTAAGAAGTCTGCCACTTCATCAGGTGAGCCCCCTATAAGACCATTCTCCTGCAGGTAGTGAATACCCTTCAATGGCTTTTTGTTGAATCTGCCAACGGAAATAACAACAGTTTAACCACAAGACATCACAACTGATAGAAATCAAACAACCAGATAAAGCAATACAAAAAACAATATGAAGCAGAATAATCTATCACACCAAGAAAATTTAATTGGTACCCCAAATGAGTATAAACATGTTCACATTAAGTTGAAGCATTCAGTACCAGTGACACTCCAACCAAAATTACAACTTAATTTGACTTCCACACATCTTTGTAACAACAGCAGTTTGAACTGCTTTAGCATGAATATTTTTATGTCACCCTGTACCAACATCTGTGTTCTGGTTTACGAACAGCATAACAATCCACAATAAATCTCCCGAGTCAACTTTCACTCTCGTTTACCGGTTTATATAACATTCAACAATTTACACCCTACTATATTACACAACAACTTCACGCTACCTGGATACTCTGACCTGCATTTTTATAATATCCAATTTTCCTTCCACCCCACACCTGTACTCTGGGTGTGATCAATCAACACTGCCGTGACTTACAAAATCACACCCAGCTACAGATCCACCCTGTACTCACATTTACTCCACCCTGTAGTCACATTATCCCGACCTATACAACTACACCCAGCTTCAGATCCACACTGTACTTACATTCACTTGACCTTATAGTTTCACTACCTTGACCTCCACAACCACACTCAGCTTCAGATCGACACCGTACTCTCATTCACATCACCTTGTTGTCACATTACCCTGACCTACACAACCACGTCCATCTTCAGATCCACCCTGTACTAACATTCACTTCACCCTGAAGTCACCCTATCCTGGTCTACACTACCATCTTCAACTTCAGATCCACCCAGTACTCACATCTGTATTCCTGTCTCCATGATCTCCTTCTGTTGCTTGAGCACCTCAAACTGTTCTGGACTGTCCACAACAACCCCAGCAGACGGTGTGTTGGCACTGTTGTTTGAGCTCAGTGAGTTAGTGCTACCATAACTAGTCATCGTGCCCTGGCCAGAGTCACTGTCAGTCTCTGTGTACGGCTTCTTGTCTTGGCCTGCAGGTGGAGACACCACTGTGAGCACTTGGGACAGGATTACCCTATAGGTTGATACTTCTAATAACTACATATAGCCTGTGGTATTCAAATATATCATGTTACGGTTACGTGGGATCACAGAAAATGTACAAATTTAGCTAACCTTGGACCACTATATCTCACAAATGGCCGACTGGATTCAAATGAAACTATCAGACAGTGCACTTGACGCACTGCTCTCCAAAGTGTTCATGGAAAATGTTAAAAATATTTTCAAAAAGAACTACCAAAAATAGGACTACTACTATTTTCATCAGAAAAACGACTACAAAAAATAACAGCAGACATTGTGAGATCTGATCTGGAACATTTATTATATCAAAAGAAATCCAAATGTTATTAACCCCATCATCGTGTTCCCATGAGTGCACCCTCTCTGGCTACTTAATTTTTCTGAAAAGACATGATTATTTGACCCACTTAATGACAGGTACAGAGTCAAAGATCAAAATCTATTTTCAGATAATCATATGGCGTCAAATTATATATATTCAGATATTTAGGTGTTGCGCACACCAAAAGACAAGGTCTACCATAACCTAAACTGCCCAAGATTTACTTGGTCCAAACCAGAGAGTGTGCTTTATCGACAATTACCACGTAACACAATAATGTCCGTACCATTTAACTCATTACTAGAAAAGGAAAGTAACGTATAAATGCTAGAAATTGTTGAATCTTTAAAAATGAAATTCATTTAATTTAACAGAAACTAAAAGAAACAGACTGCATTTAATTATTCAAATGAAGTAGCGACAGTTGGTGCAATACCGGGGATGCTAGGGCAGTAAATATGTAACTTTTTTCATACATATTGACATACACAGCAACCCATTCAAACTAAACCAACACCCTATTACCCAGATTGGACTGTGAGTGAGGGTTGATATAGAGATCCTTGCTCCATTCCACCATACACTTGAGGATGGAGACTAGACACTCCAGCCCTTTTACTCTCATACACTTCTCTTGGTGTGGAGCAGCACCTGGACAGTAAAGTAACATGGTGATGACTTGACTAGGATAGACTTCCCAACATAAAGACAGTTGAATACAACTGTTCATTTCTAATCTGTGAGGACAGCGATTTGGAATGAGCCAAATGACCGCTAAGCACTACATGGTCTTGTATTATACGAAGAAGCATGTTCACATCTTGAGCAATCATTCTAAAAGGACTGTCAAAAACATGGATCAGAACGGAAAACATTCAACACATTTTAACATATCCCAAAATTTCAGCCTTTAATAAAATTAAATTAATTTTTAAAAGCACTTAATCAGGCCAAATGTCTACTGAATATTAACACCCAAGTAAATCACACATCAGATAAATACTATTTGCTACTATTTGTCAACGTCAACATCACTGGAGACTGCGAGGGGACTGTAGTGAGTATCAAACTATTGCTCACCTAGTTCCATGGCATGTCGACCCTGTGCAATCTTAGACAGATCATTAACTAGTCGTTCAAAGATGTTGGCAGCCGTCAAGTCACAGTCGTAGTTTACGTAGATATCTACCACACACTGTGCATCTGTTGGGCACAAAAGTTAATGAAAAAATGTCTTCTCTTCGGAACATCCATTAGTAATGCTAAAACTTCATCACAACCATTCAATAACACACAACACAAAGAGACAAAATATGACTATAAGAAATGTGCCAGATTAAAATTATTGTATTATGAAAGTATTGTACTCAATATGTTTCTTGTCATGACGGATCCACAATACGTAAAGTCGCGGTTGTAATATTAACATTTCCAAATCTCTAAACTAACCCCCAACCTTAACAGTGTTTCCCTAGTCTCTGGCAGACACAAACCTCATATCACCATCCTAGTCACCTTCACATATCTTACTGAAGCGAGGCCTCACACAAGCACACAACAATTACACACATCCTGGTGAAGCAGGGATCAGCTCTCAGACAGGCGCATATCTTAGTGAAGCAGTGGTTCTCACAAGCACACAATATCTTCCTAATACAAATACACATATCCTAGTGAAGCAGATATCAGCTCTCATAGAGGCACATATCATCGTCCCACTCACCTGCGCATATCCTTGTAAGTGCTTGGATCACCATCCATTTGTGTTCAAATGAGCTGCTCGCTGTCTCCAGGATGTAGAGAAAGATCTCCTTAAAGAACACCTCAATCTGCATCTTGAGGTGCTGTTTGAAGTTCCCCAACAACGTCAGGAAGATTGCTAGTGACAGCTCGAACACCTCAGGCACCGCCGAGACACCGTTACGGGAGAGGGCAACACACAGGTACTGCTTGATAGCATTGATGAACATGTCATTAGTACGGAACACAGGACCAGCGTTCTGCAGGATGGAGAGTAAGAGCTGGAGGGAGAGCACCTTGGAGCGCAGTTCATGCGACCTGCGGGAATAGACATTTGGTACATCTGATACAACATTTGGCATGTCATGGTAATGAAGATCATACAATATGCTACTTGTAATTGAATGAGTTTCAAAACTAGGGGATGTCTTATTTATAACAGAACATTCGAGAACAAGTCCACAGGTTTGTATTACACATGTGTACATAAGCTAACGGGCAGGCGTCACAAATGTATTTTCTAGACAACTTAGCGCCAGCCTGCTCAGCAACAGCGTGTAAGCCAAAAGTTAATTTGACTAAGAGGTATGAGGGAGTGGATGGACGTATACCCGAGCAGGTGGTTTTATACACAAGAAAATTTGGAGTTGGACATATGCATGAGAAGGTGGGCTTACAGGCGAGAATAACCAAAAAGCAGGGGTGTGAAACTGCGACATTAACAATGCCAACTTTTACTGACAGTAAAGCCACATACTTCGGGTCAGGCGGACCGTCTCCTAATGGTTTCATGGACAGTTTGCATAAACTCCTAAAGACTAGGAAGGCATCTTTCTGTAGAATGTGTGAGAAGGCTGTGTTCATGGCGTCGTGAGCCTCATGACCTTCACCTTCCTCAGAGGCCAGACGGGGCAGGGCTGCAATAACAAAAGCATGTTTATTTACACAGAAAGGTCATTCACTAATTAAGACATTTAACAGTGACTAAAAGCCAATGCCATTACTCAGCCAATTTGACCTTGTTTTAAGTAAAATTCAAACTCCTATGTTACCATAACCACTGAGAAATAACATGGACCAGAATTATGAACACATGGACCAGCATCCCGAAAACATGGACCAGAATCATGAACACCTGGACCAACATCATGAAAACTTGCAAGCACTCATTAAAGTGCAATTCTTAGTAACCAGAACAAAGCTGCATACGATACACCTAAGACGTAAAATGAAGATAAGTTCACCCAGTCTCAATATCTCAGCTTGAGAGAAAGTGGTTCCTTTCTACAAAATCTGTCTGAGCTAAAATGTTGCATGGAAAGCATCCAAAGAAGAGTAAGACTAAAGCACCGAGTTACTGTTTGAGACTCAAACAGTTATTTTCTAAGTCCACATGGGTGTTTCCAAGTAATCAACTCCCGAATTCACATGCAATAAGTTACAAGGTAAAGCACCCTTTTTCTAAAGGACTGTCAACTTCGTTAAAAGTTGGACAGACAAACTGAATGTTGCTGTTAGTACAACACGTGCACAGAGGGAACAGTAACAGAAATGTCAAACACACTTTCATCATAACAGTCATTTAACCATTCACCAAGGCATGCAACACCTTAACAGTCAAGTACCAAGCGAACAACAAGCTTTTTATTCAAATAAACACCAATGTTGTAGTCAGTGTTAGGACTCTTAGTTACTCTTTTCTATAGACCCCATCTATTCCATTAAAAGTCTTGTTCAACAGAATATCAGAGCCTCATTTACCATTTGAAGGACTCATGGGACTGGTCACAGAGCTTGTCACTCCATTTACACGTAGCTTTGTGACACTCCCATTTACTTCCTCTGTGGGCGGGTCTTCTGATGTGCTGACTGCTGATTCGTCGAGGGTAGTGTCAGGAGACATCGCCTCCTCTGAAGCTGGGGATTCTGGGATTGGTGGGACTAGAAAAACCGAGCAAATGTCCAGATGTCAAGAATGCGGAGAAGATGCAGAGATATCTGGACAATGATGTAAGGATGACTCAACTGTTCCAAACCAAAACAGTGTTATCCCTGAACATGCATTTCAAGAAGTCTTAAAAACCAGATGGAAGTAAAATGAATCAAATCTAAGTCAGACACAAGCAATTACTAAATAAATATAAAACAGAATCGCAGATATATATGAATTTCCAGGTTTGATGTGCGCTAGACTTATCTGACGCAAGTTTTTACACCATAGAAACTACTGGATGGTGTACTTTCATTTTGATAACTGTATATGGGAAGAAATCTTTTCACACTGATATTCATTAGGTCACGCAATGTGGCTAACAAGTGGCGTGCAGACCAGATACAAAACTGTTAGTAAATTATTTTGACAATTGCCTTTAAGTTAAAATTTAAGTCACAATATTTGACTTCTTTTTCAGACATGCACATGCTTTAAGAAGGTGGAATGGCATGCGAACTATAGATTGGAAGTCATGCATTGGAGATTGGCATGCGTATTTACCATGTACTTTCCAAAAACTAGTACAAAATAGTCGTAAAATGAAATTTTATTTGTAAACTGCAAACTTTGTGCTTAAGCCAAGCTATGCATTATACCTTCATCAGCCACTTTATCCAGGATACTATCAATTACGTGTTGTACAATGACTTCGACTGTCTCATCACTCAACTGACCGCTGTCCACCATGTCTCCCTTATCTTCGCTGGACACTGGCTCAGGCTGCTGCCAACACGAGAACAGGAAAAGTGATCGTGGATTTTTTTCATTTCAAGCAAGATGGTAAATATTTTTGTTCATAACATCAAAACACTATATTAAGGTTATGTAAAACCTCAGAAATAACATCCAAATAAGGCTAACTTCAGAACAACATTCTTAGAAATGGCTGATTGAATTCATATGAAACTGACACCAGAACACATCTCTCCAACCGTTCACCCACCTCTCAGGTTTTGACACCAGAACACATCCGTCCAACAGTTTACCCACCTCCCGTGTGTTGACACCAGAACACATCCCCCCAACAGTTCACCCACCTCTCCGGTTTTGACACCAGAACACCCCTCCAACAGTTCACCCACCTCCCGTGTGTTGGCACCAGAACACATCCCCCCAGCAGTTCACCCACCTCTCGTGTGTCGACACTGCTCCTTGACTCTTTACTCTCACTCCGTTCTCTGCTGTCTGCCTCCTCCAGGGCTCTAGCCTCCTGAGCCTATCACATGAAATAGACAAGATACAGCCATAAAGTCAAGCCACAAAAATCCAGTTACGCTTTGGAAAGTACCAGACATCGGAATTCAGAAAAATGGAGCTTAGAGAACACTTACCACATGACTGTGGTCGATAATAATATGGCAAACAACTCATCCTCAGTTCTGTAATTGTCCGACTAAGTAACAATTACACATCGTCCATTTTACTTAATCAACTCGTCGTGTGGATCTTTAACTTTGGTGGTGTTACAAAACAGTTGCTATTATTAACATGCTTTCTAGAGACTGTTCTCATTAGCCACAGGATGGTAGAGCAATGTAATCCACCTACTCATGTCATTACATAATGTGCGGCTCTAAAAAGCCTATAAGACAAGTTCAATCAGCTCCATCGGACCACATCCTATAGTCAGATACAAGGCCAAACCCAAGTTTTGCTTTAATAAAACTCGTTTCTCACATGAAACTGACTTCTACCCCTAGTATTACGGATATTTAGTGCATAACAACTCACCGCCTGGTTCTCCATCCGAGTGAAGATGACGTTCAACATCTGCGTGAGGGTTGCTTTAGCTGTTGTCTGGTTGATGAGGTTTTTACTGGCCAGGTAAATGTTGTAGCACGTGCGGACCGTGTGTAGGACTGTACCCTCATGAACCTCACAGTTACTAGAGGTGATGATGGTGAGTAGACCCTGAGGAATGAGATTTTAAAAGTGGTAACTTCATAGAACAGAGTGTAGAATTGTACCCTCGTGAACTTTATATTTATTAGAGGTGATGGTAGTGAGTATACCCTGAGGAGTGAGATTTAAATAGCAGTAACTTCACAGAACCATGTGTACAACTGCACCCATGTGAACCTCACTCATTGAGTGTCAACTTGAATGTTCTGCATGCAGAATTCTGCAAATATCTTCTGTTGCCAACAATGTCATTTCACCTCTCAACTCTGCCCTTTCACCTCTGTTTACACACCTACCTTGATAATCTGCAGCTGTACACCATCATCAGTCTGGGGACCCACAAAACAGCCGCATATAGTTTCTACGATGCGATCAATGAGCCTCTTGCCAGGCATAGTGCTGTCTGGCGCATTCCCCACCAGGTGTCCATAGGCAATCAGTTTCTGAAGTCAACAATACATGTGTAACAATCAGTGAGGCAATAATACCTCTTCAGTGCGGCTAGGTCATTCACATTGTATTGCAGCATATTTACTTACAGGCAGACCACATGGTCTCAATAGCTTTCATCAACTAGTACAACATGACTGAAATTACAAAGTCAGGAACAAACTGCTGCTGAAAATTGCGTCTACATCACCAGCACTAAACCAAGTCCAATTTTCAACAAACACACATCATTTTAAAGTTGTAGACTGAAGGAAAATGCTAATTAGCTACTTGCATAATAAATTAAGTATAAAAACGTGTTGGTGAAGCCAGAATAAGGTGGCAGTGTAATGTTAGTGTGATTACCTGTAAACAGTCCAGAGCCGTGTTTACAATCCGAGGACTCTTAGACTGGCATGCCAGCTCAAATGGCATGAAATACTTGTCGGCCTCAATGAAGTTGGACTTAGCCTTTGGCACAGGAAGCGCCGAACTCGCCGAGTTCTCCACACTGTAAACAGATGTCATGTAAGAAGCGTCTTACTAAATCTCATAGAGCTACAAAGGAGTTGAAGTCAATCCATCCTTAAGCCAAGATCACATATTGGTTCCTTTTCCTCACAAGAAAGTCAATGCCATGTTCACTGTAGCGAATGCTTTCAGCGTAAACAGCACAGCAATGCAATCCATCCACCATACTGTCGCCAGAAATATAACTTCAGAACAAAATGACTAAAGTAAATAAAGAATAGATCCTGAATACTCCATTTTAACTAAAAGATTGTCTTTCTAAAACAAGAAGGGAACATTTTGAATAAAAACTGCATCAAATTTGATGTCATAAATAAAAAGCCATTTTTGGTACAAAGCCCTAACGACCAAGCATGATAATGATTTTCAGTGACACTTTTTCTTAATGCGTCTTATTAACACGGCTCCTTCTCAACGCATCTTAATAACACGTCTCCTTCTCAATGCATCTTAATAACACGGCTCCTTCTCAATGCATCTTAATAACACATCTCCTTCTCAACGCATCTTAATAACACGTCTCCTACTGAAAGCATCTTAATAACACATTTCCTTCTCAATGCATCATAATAACAGGTGGCCTTCATAATGCATCTTAATAATACATCTCCTCAATGCATCTTAATAACATGTCGTCTGAATGCGTCTTAATAGGACGTCTCCCTTCCGAAGACGTCTTAATAACACACGTCCCTCGTAATCTGTGCTCAAAAACATTCAAGAACTCAACACTTGCATTACCTGCACTTCGATACAGAATAAACAACACATTCATAGAAATGAAACAGTAGTGAGTTATAAATATATCTTTTTCAGTGAGGCATAGTGTATGTTGCAGTCGTAGTGACTTACCTATGCGCCTGTGATTCATGCTTGATTTCCTCTGCAAAACAACCAAAAAATGAACACATTAAATAACGCTAAAACCTGCATGAATATATGTATTGTGAACAACCTGTAAATACTTCTATTAAAAAAAAAGATTGTTTTTCTAAATTGTTCTCACAATGCTAGTCAATAAGCACCTGTTATCAAGTTATGCCAATTAATTCTCAGGCAGGTGATTACGTAAGTTCGAAACCTGAGATGAGACGAGGAGATTGCTGAATGAATAATACAAAACACAAGATAATTAAAGTAAATGTTGAGGGTGGCATCGGAGACACACAAGAAATTCTTCAGTTATTTTGTACCAAAGTAATTGCCAAAATAGTCATTCTTTTCTAGTGTTCAAAGTCTGCAAACTTGCTGCACAAATAATTTAAACTTGACAAAACGTTGTTTCATGACATCTCCACAGCACAAATAAAGAAAAACATCAAACTATAATATGTTTGTTTGAGAAATTGGACACACTAAAATATCCCACGTCTGCCACACTGTGAGCTAAACAGGTGAAGAACTACTGCAATAAGGATCTTGGCCAAATGTCAACTGAGGGGGTTTCTAAACAAGCTGAAGTGAAACCAAAAATATTCCTTGGTTGCCTTATTCTATCAGTTACCATGGTGAATTAATTAGAACGATCACTACTGAACATTCTCTGAATGCCAGATTGGATTTTTGTCACTGGAATGAGAACAGTGTCGTTCATATACTCTAACCATCAAAACACAGAACTGGGGCCCGTTCCAACAAAACTGACTTAGCTAAGACAAATCTTAAATTTTAGTGAATTTTAAAATGAAATTTAAATCTGTCTAAAAACAAATTGAAGAAAGAGATCTTAAATTTGACTTAAGTGTTTGACATAAGTTTTGTCTTAATTTTGACTAACTTACCGAATGTGGAAGTTTCAAAGTTTGAAAGTTAAGACAACTTAAACTTAAGTAAAAAATGATCGTAAGTCAGTTTCTTGGAACAGGCCCCTGGTCTAAAACAAGCTCAACCTTAGGAATAAAACTCACCTAACGCGATCTGACAGGCTTTTCTCAGTTGCGAATGATGTGAGCGCTTGATCTCTTTGTCAGCGAGGATTTTCTCGAGAGCGCGGGTGAGAAACATATCCTTAGTGGCCTGAGATGCTTGCATCCCGAATGATCATAATCTTATCAAAGTTGACTAAAAACCTGCAAATTAAAAGTCAAATGTCAAGGTCATCAAATCTGAAGCACTTAAAGTACGTGTGAGTGTGCACCACTTCTCATTACCAGCCTTACCCTTCTATGGCACAACACATGATGACCATGAATTGAAGACAAGTTTTCAAAAATGAAATGAGAACACAGCCGAGATTCATTACAAATTTACCGCATTCGCCGTAATAACCGCCCAGGGCACTTAGAAAAGTTCGTTTCAGGGGAGTCGCTTGAAACCCAGTCTCCGAAATGGGTGAAATCAGAAGCTAAGATTTATTACGGTAAAGTCGCGTGATTTTCGGACACTGAAAATTAATTACAAGAGAAAAAAATCATTCTTGGACGAATCTCGCGAAATATCATTTTGTGGTGTCCGAATTTGGCGGACCTCCAAATTTGGGTTTCCGCTAGTGTCCGAATTTCGTGGGTGTACATTATTTCGATGAGCGGTCGTAGTATCAACAATGCTGGCTCGGTCATTTGATAGCAGTATAATTGCAGGTAAATGAGACTCAAATGGTCTGAGCGATTAATTTTTGAAAATCTGGCTTT
>NMRA01000838.1:114321-125209 GCA_002633005.1 Phoronis australis
ATGGGGGCCTAAACAAAAAATATTTCTCATCACGACAAGAATAAAATCCGGACACGTCGTCGGGAGATTTTAGACACTAACAAGGGCATTTGCAAAGGCCAGGACGTTTTAAAAATAAAAACGTTTCGTAAACACGCAAGTTGATGTCAGGCGTGCAAGTTCAATGTCACAGTCGGAAGTCGAACAGCACGGCCAGAGCACATGTTACGCTACAACGAAAAGTTGCAGCCTTCGGTGTATTTCCTATTTGTATTTTCATCAGAAATTTCCGTCATGCGGAACTCGGCGATTCTTTTCATAGCTAAAGCGCCAAACACAAGCTAAACGCAAGACAATCGAGTAACGGTCGTGACATCGTCAAGACAAGGTAAAAATTACAAACCCGTTATACCGATTCTCGGACTCAAGCCGTATACAGTAGTAATCATCCGTTGAACGCTTTAGTGACACGGGAGTTGTGTCGATCCCAAATTTCCGTTTCTAAAAATTTTCCTTGTCCGAAAGTCGCGGGACAAAAATCCGACGTTTATGGCATTGTCCGAAATTTGGGGATAGTTGAAAAACATTTTTTGACCTTGTACGAATTTCGTGGACTATGAAAAACTTATTTCGGAAATATTTATTCTTGGTCGAAAATGGCGGGCCGTCCGAAAATCACGCGACTTTACCGTATATTTAAGCTCTGTGACGTATCTAATTTATGAAAGACTTTCTACAAAACCGAGGTGCATTGCTATCAAACTTTGTTGCTAAATTACGATCATTTTACAGAAAATTGTGCTGAAATCCCAGGGCAAAAACTCGCCGACTGCCTGCCTCGCAATTGTTGATATGGCAACTTGAATTGACCGTCGGATATTATTGATAAATTGAAGATGTTACTGTTGTATTTTAGGACTGTAGGTAAGGCATTTTTCGCAAGTACACGTTCATGGACTAGGCGCTTATTTTAGCAGTCTGAAAACGCGTGGGGGGGGTGCTTATAGGGGCATGGGCGGTTATTACAGCGAATACTGTATTTGCATTACATACCACAGCTTGGTGCGTATTGACTTAAACCTGTTGTTCAATTTGCCTGTCATAAGACACTGGTAACTGAACACTACAGCTAATTAAGGTTATGTCAGGCCTTACTGAAAAGTCTATACTTAGCCAAATATCTAGTAGAAAAGTCTAGAGAATTGAACTCGACATAAGTATATATCATCTACAGCAGAAACTGTGTAGACTTTTGATTTTTTACTTCATACCAATTAGCCACCAATTAGATCACGTGACCTTGCTTTTCAAAGAAAATTTCGCAAAGAAGAAAGGTACATCCATAGCAAAACAACAGGATCAATAACATGACAAATTTTTATATGACACAAAAACGCTGAACTTAACGGGTTTTCTAGATCAATAGTATTTCGTATTTCATTCTATGCAACGTAAGTGCCATTTTGATAGCCCCCCATGCAAAATTGGAACACTTCGAACACACAATGTTTTGGAGAACAGCGCATAAATATAGATTATTACATTGCGAAGAAGTAGTTATCCCCCTTATCTAGATCCCTCCTGGATTTTGAAGAATTATCACCCTCGAGGCTTACACACTTTGGGGGATAATTCTCCAAAATCCACATGTAATAATCTATTTTTACCACATACTGAACAATAAACATTGCAATTAATCGATCTATCATTCTTGACTGGCCTAGGCTTTTGCAACTACTTTCTATGCCAGAGGCTTGGGGCCGGAGGTCGTGACATTGTAAGAAACAAGCTATTCTTGTTAAAATAATGTTTTTGCACCTAAAACCAATTAAAAATTTAAACAAATAGGAATAAAATGAATCTGTAAAATAAGTTTTAAGCAACTAGTCCAGCTTACTACACATCTCATCACCGTGTAAGTGTAGTCAGCTAAAGTAGGTTACCAATGGTTACTGAGTATGTCACAGGATCCAGACGACACGTAACCAGCATTCAAACTGGATATCGATGATTTACAAATGAAAGAAATGACAGATAGATTTTACTGAATTAAAGATATCGTTTTTATTGAACTTGCGCGTCTTCTTTTTCATAGAGGTACAGTGCCATTTGTTGAACATGCGATTACCGGTCTTCATTTAAGTATTCTATTTTCACGTTTGATGATGTCAGCTGCTGGGTGGCGCAGCAGTTAAGTCGACGACTCGAGACTCTAACAAAGCGGGTTCGAAACCAGCATCGGTTTCGCCAAATTCGCCTCAAAATGTTATTCAATGAGCGTTGAATAACTAAATGGGTTAATTAACAGTTGTATTGGCCATGTCAGGCTGTAAAATCGGATTAGCCATAACTGAGAAACGATGTTCAGAAGTTGCCAAAATATTCTTCAAGGGTAATACTAGTATATACCTTAACATAATCCTTGAAGGCAGATTTTTCAACAGCCTTTTTAGCAGGGTGGCATGTCAATCTTACGCTCTTCCACTCAAATTTAATGGTCACGCTCAAATTTTGATCACCCAAACTCAGTCAGCTGTGACTACAATGCATTTAGTGCTATCAAACTGTAAACCACTTTCAAATTGTTCAGTTTAGAATCTGCTACAATTTGTATCTTATTTTTTCATCAAAATCATTTCAATGATTTGAAATACTGAATTCCAGTTTAAAGTATACATCCATTTCGAAGTACAGACAATGCCAAATGTCATACTGATAGCCTTCTGATTGTAATGCTCTATTAGTCTAAATATTTATATGCCACAAAAATGACAAGCATCCAACAATTTGAACTTTTTGAAATAAAAAATAATCTATAAATGCACACCCTCTAAAACCAACCTATCAGATTTTATGCTAAGTTGCTTGCCTAAACTAAATCAAAAGCTAGTCTGCATCACAATTTCCGGTATTATTAACACAACAGCAGGTGTCTATTGTATGCTAATATACTGCCTTTAAATTGCATCTTATTAAAATACTATACATTGCCGGAACTCCAGATAACACTGTACAACAAGTTGACTGAACACAATATCACAATTTTCACAACTGGCTTCAGTATTTGTGACAATGATATTTTTACAATCTGACATAGAGTACACTTGTTTAACACAGAAAGTTCAGTCATTAGCTTATAGAAGGAGTGGCTGACTCAACTGTCTGGTAAACAACTCTACCATTAACTGGTAAATAACAACTATCATCAAATGAAGTGGCTGATGTAACCAACAAAGACATCAAAGCAGCAATAGCAGCCTTGAACCATGGCAAGGTTATGGACTCGTGTGGCCTGAGCATTCAGTACCTTAAGTCTCTGGTAACACCTTTGAGACACATAAGATCACGCAGGTACTTAAGACAGGCGTACGCCATATAGTGGTAGTATTACAATATTGATGATAGTAGCCCGATGCATTTGGATGTTATGAAGCAGTTAGGGAGTGTTGTGGACATGAGTGAGGACAAGCATACAACAGATGGGGAAACACGTATCATGACGTGGGATACCACCTATGTATCTCTCTTCAGTGAAATTTAAACGGACCGTCTGTATTCTCGCCAACACAGTTGTGAAGGGTGTCACCCTCAATTTAAAGGAACCATTTGTAATCCCGCCAGAATAGTTACGAAGGTTGATGTCCTCAATTTCCCCAATGTATCCCACCAGCCAATCCTATTTGAGCTTACGTTAACTTTAGATTAGCGAACCTCAATTCCTCATTCGGTGCATGACCTACAGTCATGTTCATCTCATCTTATATTCAACTTGTCGAAGCATGAGGTGACACCGACAGTTACTCCATTGGAACTTAAGGAACCTGCAAAATCCTGTTGTCCATGAAAACTCAGGTTCAGGAGTAATGTTTGGTAAAACTGACCAAGGTAACGGAAACTTAAGGGAGTGTTGATACGCTGTCGGGAGATTTACTGAAGAAATTGACTTAATTATTTGACAAATCTTCTGCTCATTTAAATTCAGAATTTCAAGAAGTCTCAACTCAAGAACTTTTACTTGATTTTGAAGATTCATTTGCTGCTGATAATCTAGATTTAGGGAATTTCATGACAATACAACATAAAATACGGGGACAGCAAAACTTATAAGAATGGGTATGCGCTAGACGCCTGGTTGTTTTGTGACTGAGGAAGAACAATATTCAAAGATTTGTAAAATACAGGTGTACGTGTACCTTTAATGAGTGACAGGGCTGCCATTCCTGTATTAATACACAAACCTGACGGCACAGTGCATTACTGTATCTAATATACACAGCATTAACTAATGTGAACATGAAGGACGCATGGCCCTTACCTTCAATTGTAAAATGCCAACATCTCCTACCCACTAATGTTTAGTTTAGCAACATATTTGGAGCAAATTCTGCTTATTGGTCTTTATTACAAAATATGGGCATCTTCATTTTATGCTTTTTGGGGTTGTGTGGTGACCCTAGTGCACAATCTGTTGAGCCATGAGTCTACGACTACGGGGATTAAACTGAAACAATTAGCATTTCTAAATGCTATTTAAATTTAGTGTTGGGCATCAGTTCTGAAAACCGCACTGACTGTTTGGAAGGCGTTGTAACTCGATTTCAGCAGTATGGCCTAAGATTAGATTTAAAAAAGTGCTTATTCTAGAAAAAAGTCCCCCGCATATGGGCAGTATACGGATACACCTGGCAGCACAAGAGCTTTCGCTCAGCATTTTGGATTGCTGCAAAATCTAAAGGTTTGTTATCAGCATGATTGAAATGCCACCATACTCATAGTGAAATCTCTTTGTAAACCTTAGCGGTACCTAGTGTAGTGAATGCTGGAAATGCAAGAACACGGTCATAGACGGCCGAGTACGAGTAATGCATTTTCGTGCAGATGGTGATAAACAACTGAATTTACATCTGCAAACAGCTTAGTGTATAGTGACTTCTAGGGAGGTATTCTGTGTCAATGCTAGTTTCTGTAGTTCAGTGTTGTTGAGGTTTGTGAAGAGTTTTAGACTGTAAGAGGTTGATGGCCAAATTTCACGCATTGGACCAGTCTTCGCCGTGGTTGAGTGTAGGCGACAACACACCCTAATGTAGCGTGTATGCCAGAAGCTTTTTGGGAAATTATGCCTCACACTGACTAAACCATCAAAGGCTTTTGATGTCTTTAATCCCATCCAATTCAAACAAATACTCACACAATCAATGTTTCTTAAGGGTATCAAACAGTCCTTTGTTCAATAACTGAAATAAAAAACTGAGCCATTTCTGTTTTGATTGACTGAATCATTACTACAGCATGTAAATTTATAAATCACATCAAGGTAGTAAGACAGTCACAAATGCACTACACTGCTTAATCTGCACTAGTTCACTAGTGCTTGCGTACTTAAGCAAAGTGGCATCACTGAAGAACGAAGAAACATATTGGCACAAAGTCTTAATTACCAAAGTATTTGATCACTCAACTTTGATGTTTTGGTCAGAGTGAGGCATAATTTGCCTAGAAACTTCCGATGTATGGCGGCCCTATGGCTATGTAATGATCATTAGATCTGTGCCTGCAACACTGATCCAGTTTAGACAGTCAGTATTATTGCCTAGCCTAGGTCGAGTAAAGACGGGGAACAGCAAACTACAGACACTCACCCCTGAACCTGGTTGATATTCAGCGCATTGCAATCAATTGTTGGCTGCCAAAGTTGGCAAGTTTTGTCGCAGTGTAACTTGCAACAACACACCAGTCACCCAGGTCAGGGATCGGCAAGACGAGACAAAATGCGGTGAAAGGGCAAGAAGTCTGATTTGGAGAACAAACCACATAATTAACAATTGTTAACTCCACGGAAACACTATTAAACACCAAGTGCTAATCAATAACAAGCAACGTCGTCGTCGTCGTCACTTTCCAGACATCAGACAGTCATCACTCTTTTCAAAATCGAGAAGGGAAGAGGAAACGATTGCATAAATACAACTAGCCCGATAAGTATTCACACAACAGCGGAAGCACAATGAAGCTCGTAGAACAACCTTTTCGTTTTAAGGAATATTTATACAAACCTTAATTAAAGACCATACGCAAAGTTTCAGGTTTCAGGTACACCCCCTATTTTTCACCGCTGTCCACCATGTTTGACTTTAAGTCACGTGACTCCACCTGGCCACCACATATAAAGTTTGTAGAAAAAAACAAGAGAAGTTAATACAATTTAACTCTATGATGAAAAACTTTAACAAAAATTATTATCACTAGAAAAAGTGTTTTTTTTAAAATATCTTATTTACATATTTTTCAGTACTAAAACTTCGATGGTCGGTGGTGTGTAAATTTTCAGGGCCAAACTGGGACTTCCGTTTTAGGATTTTAGATTTTATCATAAATTTATAACTCTTGCACAGCATCACCTTGAAGCACATTTTGTGAGTTGTTTTGTGTTTTGCCAATAGTCTCTTTTGTCTGTCTTGTGTGGAATTCTTTGCCTGAGTCTGTTCTTGTTTATGCAGTGTAGTGAATGGCTCCTATTAAGGTTCTTTTCGGGCTACTCACCCTTGTTCATTCCTAGTTCTGTACACGTTATTAGACGCACGTCCTCTTGCCATGGAGGACAGCACACGAGAGAGAAAAGGTCCACACCAGCAGGCAGCTCCCCAGTCACGTGACAAAAAACTATATCCTGTTGTGAATGTTGGTTTGTGTGGTCTTGTCTATCGTGTTGTCTTGTGTGTTCGTGTTCGTCCGTGGGTTTCCGTCAGTGGCCGGATGTTGTAAGTTCTAGTTTTGTCACGTGACTGGGGAATCAAGAGCTCTCTGTTCGTGTGGCACTGCTGCACGCAGGACGTCTGCGTTTGTGGGTCTTCAACTCAAGCGTGTATTCAAGCTTTCATATGAGTAAAGGTAAGCTGCACGAGAACCTGTGTATCGAGTCACAACATTTGGCGTAGTTGCTACGTGCAGTTTCTACCTTTACACCGAGTGGCGCGTAGTTCGAAATAANTTCAAGTACCTTCACTGCATAACGGTTTTCAGTTCTTGGACGTTTCGAAATATCTGCACGAACATTATATATGGCTCGATCCATGCTCATTTTGAATGGTTTACTTGAAACCCAGGGTAAAATGGAACTAACAATGGTAGCTTAGACCACAGGCGTCCTCAGATCGTCCCCAATACACTATATATAATACTACAAGGTATGAGTGAGACTCCGGACTAGAAATTCCACGGGTGCTTCACTTCAGCCGCCCATAACAAACATAAAACTCAATAAATTTACATAAAACAGAAGTTCAACAAACCATGAAGAATTGTTCTTTCTCCCAATGCCATTTATGGTGTCCTGCTCCACCAAGTTCGCAAGAAATTCGCGGTCAAAACACAGAAATCGTCCCAAAAAGCTCGTCCGGGGCAACTCATTGGTCCCACGCGCAGGGTACGGAATTATCCAAGGAGTTGCGGATGAACGGCAATTTGCCTTGATGTATAGTGCGTATTCGGAACGATCAGCTGAGGACGCCTGCGGCTTAGACTGCCGGTACGTTTACTTGTGAGAGGGCGCTCCTCGCTCGTGTCACAACCGAACAGACGCCTCAGTCCGCCGGGCTTCAACAATACAACGCTAACACTATTGTTGACTGGCGTGTCGTTTTTATATGAAGTATGCATTTCAGTTCGTCCTTTCTGGAGTTAAATGGAAACCTTGTTTATGTTTTGAAGCCAAATAATGTCCTGTAGCGCTCGACAACTCTCAAAAAATTGGAAGAAGTACATTTTTGAAAACTCGAACTCTGCAAAACGGACGTAAGCTTTGGCGAATTTCACGCTTGTAGGAAAAGACCACCCACCAAGGACTATAATATTTAACCTGTAACTTGGGGAGTATAAATTTTTAATTGATTCCTGCCTTGTCCTTGGAGGATCGACGCCAATGATGCATTAGAAGGTGTCGTGCACATACCGAGGATTGGTGGAAATCCGATCACGGATTTCTTAACCCCGTGGTCGGTTTGGCGATTACATAACCAGGTCTTCGGAATTTCCTCTTTTATCCTCTCCGTTTCATCATTTCTTGCAGTTAATTTTACAATTCAAAAAAAATTCTATCACATAAACCTATTTGTAGAACGATGGGTCACCTGGAAAATTTTCCTCGTCCATTTCAAGCCTCGATTCTCAAGACAAATGCGTTACGTCCTCTTAATAGGATATACGCTATTTCAATGAGATGGAAGGTTCAGCATTGCCTAAAATTACATTAGACCACATGTACGTATTAGCAAAGCAATCGACCAGTTGTAGGGCAAGACAAGAAAACGTGACAGAGCAAATTACAGGGTCTGGTGTCCGCAGAAAACTTAATGGAGATTGCTGAGATACTGGTGAACAGATTCAAAGGCGACAGTTGACAGAACAGTGAGATAAAGTGTAATGATAGTGGCCAACAGACAGAGGGACAGGGAACGATAAAAATGCAAATAAACATCATGATGAACTGTCTGCCCGCAAATACATATTCATCAATATGGGGAAAGGTCAATTGACAGGCTCCGACCGACATCCTGTTCAAATTGTGCGTGCCATGGATCCTGGATCCGCCAGTGCAATGCATGTAAATATTTTATAAACAAGTTACTTGTCTAGTGGAGGTCGGAAAGGACATTCAGAAAAGAAAGTCTGCCATTCCCGTCGCTACGATGTATATTCGGAAAGTTTTTTAAAATGTTAAAAACGTAACTGGGGTTCAACCGAATCACGGTAAGCCTATGAATGCCGAAAAAATTTTGTGGTCACTGCAATGCTCGAAACAATTTGTTTCATTCAAGACTGGGTCTTGGTCATGGCAAATTAGCACCGTACGCGTATGGGATTTTGGAACCAGAACCTAGGCCACTCACGGTTTGTACGCCGGGGTTCCCCCAGTTCAATGAATGATGGAATAACTTTTTCCAGTCTTACCGGAACATATCTGTGCCAAGTTGTTCTCACGGTTGCCACCACCATAGACTCAAGTGACCCTCCGCGTCTCGCCAATATCCGATGATACGTTTTTAGTTGGAATGCCAATTTTCACGGGGCCGACGAGCCGCTTGTCCGGTGGTGTACACCGATGGAGTATGCTATGCTGATCAAGGCGAACTTTCATTTGACTGTTTTTCAGAAATTACCTATGAGGCAGACCGTGAATTAAAACATGTTTTGTTTCCTGCCTACACCTATAACCTTCTGGTGGGTTCCGTTTCGCTGGCGGCACAGTCGTACTGCATGACTCAGTTCTGCTACTGGGAACTTGACACAAATCACCGTTCGGTGCAATGCGCATCTACACTCGTGCTTTGCGCAAATTTTTACAGAAAAGATGTTGCCCCCCCCCTCTTGTGATATCCTAGATCCGCCACTGAGAAATTTTGACGAAGTCCTCCCGCATTCGCCCCTCAAAATGCAAAAGCCGGTGGCCACCAATCTCATTGGCAGCCACCGGGTACTCCGCCACTAGGTGCCGCTTTATCATACTCAAAATCAATCATGGCTGCCGTACTGAAGTGTTTACGGAAAATTGGAGTGTTCACAAAAACTGCTTCAAACACTATAAAAGTTTCCCGGTCGGTTGGCTCATTCTATCCTATCAATGATGACATGCATGGCTTAACAGATCATCACAAGCAGGTTTGTTTTTTTACTCTGCTTAGTTAAAATATCTGAAAGCAAGCCCTCTGGCCTCTGGTTATTAGCCTTAGGCCCTTAGGGTAAGGGCCTTAGGGCTTAGGCTTGGATCAACTTCAGAAGTTCAGTCTTCAGACTAGTCTTCAACTTAAGTTCAAGCCCAAGGAGGCTAGTCGTAGTTGATCTGCCCTGAGCGCTTTCCTGTATGGCAGTTCTCATAAGTGTAGTGAATGGCTGCTATTAAGGTTCTTTTCGGGCTACTCACCCTTGCTCATTCCTAGTTCTGTACACGTTATTAGACGCACGTCCTCTTGCCATGGAGGACAACACACGAGAGACAGCAGGTCCACACCAGCAGGCAGCTCCCCAGTCACGTGACAAAAAACTATATCCGGACGACCATAACACTCATACGAACAAGGACGGACGACATTGAAACTGGACAACGAATACCTACCTAGGTTCACGACACTCCTCCCCTCCCTAAAAATGACTAAATGAACTGATTGGAAAAAAAAACAATGAGGAGTGAATGTGAACAGGAACTAAAAAAAACTATAACTATTCCCCCCCCTACCTACTAATTAGTGGACAAACAGCCTCAATCATAAGGCATGTTAGTATAACAATGGCGCCCGGTAACTAAACTATATATATAAAAAAAAAAACGTGACTGGAGATCCTAACTTACGACTAAAAATGTGTGGAAAAATGCCAACTTTTGGCAAAAAGTCAAAACAACGAAAAAAAAACAAAAATGAGCTAATAATAAATAAAAAAAACTGAATGTTGAGTACCCTAATTGTCAACTTAATTAACAAAGAAACAGACAATCAACGTAACACAACAGATAACAATAAGGTAGCATAGTTTGGTGAAACTGAACAGACCTACCCGCGAACGAGTATCCCTGGATCAGCCTCTTTTATTTTTTGTTTTGAGGTGACTGAAAAAAAATAAATTTTTAAAAGGAATGTTAAAGGTAATAACTGGTAGCTTTTTGCTACTTCAAGTGAAATTTAACTATAACGCTATGCTACTACACAAAACATAACAACGCTGGATTCACCGTCGATGAGCCTACAGCGTATACAATCGGCGGGCGTTCCTAGCGGTCTGTCGAAGGACTTGTGCAACAGTCGTGCCGCGATGTTTGGCCACCACCTCAGCCACCTCTCCAACGAACTGAGGATAATTTGGGCGTTCCTTTAATGACAAGTGAGGAGCGTCGGTCTCTAAAAGGAGACGATCTTCAGGT
>NMRA01000839.1:0-18288 GCA_002633005.1 Phoronis australis
CTGAGTGGTTACAGTATTTTTGAAGCACGTCATTTATTAACTGTACAATCCATTTGTGGCAGTTCCAAAGCTGGTAGAACACTTGAAAAGTCAGTAAAATGTAAAGTGTTTTACCGGCTTCAGCATTGTCTCGTTTTATCTGGTCTCGACACATGTCACTGCAAACTATTTGTGTCAGTTTATTCATTGAATGAAGTTTAATAGATCAGTATGACCTCACTCTCCAATAATAGGAGTTTTGGGATATCTTTTATGTGGGGTATTTTTGTCTGGGGATCAATGTTCACATGGCGACTTTCTGTTTCTAATTGAGAACTTATTTGTATTACCGTGTTCATCCGCACACAAAGTTTTTCCCCTGACACATCTAGCGGGCAGATGATGCGAGAACTTTCTTGCATTTCAGCATTCTGTTCTCGCGAGAAGTCTCTCCCTGACACATCGATGGTTTATGGACGGATGTACGTCACCGCGTGGGAAACTGATCTGGAGGAAGTTGAAGATGAGGCTGTCAAGTTGGTCATGGAGGCTGTAGAGGTTTGTGATTGGTTGATTTGAAGAAGGCTTAAGGCCAGAGTCACACTGCTGTGGATTGTTATTGGTTGTACATGCACTTCTTACTCTGGGTTAGAGGCTTACACTTTGGTGAATGAGTTCAGGGAGGGAGGTCGAGTGATGTTCTTTATTGGTTGATCAAATAAAGGTCAATGGTAAGGTCATGGGGTCAATGTAATTTCTCAGTTTCCTTGAAGTAGTTGTGTGAAAACTCTAGAGGTCTGATGGGATAGTTGACATGTCACACTGTTGGCCTTTCTGGACTCAGAGCACTCAATCATGGGGGGTCCTTTTCAGTTTCATGCAATCCTTGTTATCGGTGCATTATGTCACGTTTGGGGACTGTCTGGCGTCCGCTGATGTATCTCCTAAACCCTTGGTGAATGTCCATGAATGTTATGAGACATGTTCCTGTCATGGATGGATCCTACTACCAGCGCGCTCACTGGTGGCAATTTTTTATTTTATTAGGTTTGTCGCTGTATCTTTGGAGTTCCTCGACAGATTTTCATAAAGTTTCCAAATAGGTATCTGATAACTAAAGGAGATGCTGTGGTTTGGCGCCTGTCTCTCTTTCAGCCAAACTACCCTTAACTGTGATTGTGAATTTGCATTATGTGTTTTACTGGGAAGACAACAGCTGACAGTGATTTTCGAATGGCTGACTACCTAGGTGCCTCCTAGGGGTGGTGCGTCGGCAGCTGTACGTCGTGAATGTCTTAGAGGAACTTTGTTTAATTTAGCAGACCATGAAAGTGACAACTGACGGCAATGACTTTCGGATGGATCGGACTACCGATGTCGGTACATGGGGCGTCACCAACCAGTACATGGGGAGCTACCCACCAGTACATGGGGCATCACCAACCAGTACATGGGGAGCTACCCACCAGTACATGGGCATCACGAACCAATACATGGTGTATGGGGCACCACCAACCAGTACATGGGGCATCACCAACCAGTTCACGGTGCATCACCAACCAGTACAATGGGCACCACCAACCAGTACAAGGGGCACCAGCAACCAGTACATGGTCATCACCAACCAGTACATAGGGCATCACCAACCTCCTAGTTCCAGCAAATGTTACGTTATATCCAAAATGTCATTTCTATCGAGTTTTGTTGACATGAACGTTTGTAGTACTTAAATTGTTTATGACTTATACTTCCTCTCAGTTACGTGCTCATGAAATTTAAAGTCTCGTCATCTCTCGCCTATGTGTGTAATAAACACAGCTGCAGGACCCTGCGAGAGCAAAATTGGCGACCAAGAGAAATCAAATTATATTTTGCAAATAAAATTTACCTTCATCCTTTGGAAGCCTTGCAAGGTAACAATTTGTGTAATTTTAAAGCATGTTATTTGAAAATCGAATTGCGTCCGGGATAGACCAAGTCGCTGGATCTTGCGCCCTTTTTAATTTCATTGCATGAAAACGTATAGAGACAGCGTTAACACTGTGTTTAGTGTTGACCTGAATTAGAATACGTGTTGAGACTACCGCTACTCCTGCTACTTTCGACAGCTCTTAGCTTTGCATGGAATGAGTCTCCTGCAATATGAGAAACTGAATTGTCTTTCTATTCTGTTTCAGGTTCATCTTAAAAATGTGATATCGTGTGCCATTCACCAGCGCAAGGGTTATCACCTGCGAGAGGGCAGGTTTAAGTACGCCACAGGTGATGTCATACAACCGTATCTACGAAACAGTTCACTCATACAAGATGGTGCCAGGTGAAGTGATCTTATTAAGTGCTGTTAGTTGCTTCGTTTAACAACGACAAAAATATGTCAACAGTTTACTGACTCTGAGGTCTTACATGGCAACCCATAATTACAGGGTGTACTTTATGTACTCTTTGGCCCCACATGGAAATGTATAATTAGTGGGGGGGGGGTTTACTGACTCTGAGGTCTTACATGGCGACCCATAATTACAGGCCGTGGGTGTACTTTATGTACTCTTTGGCTCCACATGGAAATGTATAATTAGGGGAGATGGTTTACTGACTCTGAGGTCTTACATGGCAACTCGTAGTTACGTGAGGGTGGTATATAGACTCAGAGGCCAATAAGACAACTCATGTTAGGTACAGGAAGATAAGATAAACAGCTAAATAAAATTCAGAATCCCTTGTTGAAGTCTGGGCTGGTAAACTTTTTCTTTTTACATTTATTTCCTGTATAATGTGACATGCCAATTAGTTTTTGGAATTACCATTTTCATGTTACTCGACTTTTGAGCTCTTTCACGGATTCCTATTTTGATAGCTCCCTCATGCAGAAGTCAAACATGGCTGTTTAAACAATGCCTAACATCGTTTTGAAGAACAATGCGTAAAACATAGTAACTTAGACTTTCCTGAGAGTCTGATTTGCTGAGAAATGATGATCTAAAAGTTAGCCAGGTTTGGTCGTTTTTCTTGGGTCTATTAAAACTGCAAGTTCTTCAAACGGCACCCTTTCGGTGGCAGTGAATGGTATTATTTTTTAATAGTCTCACGCTGCTTGGTTTGTGGTGGGTCGCATATCTTGACAATTGCATGCTCCACATGAACATGTTCTCTGGTTTTCTCGCTTAATTTGAAAATTTGTCTACGTACTTCCCAGCTTATAGTTGACCTTTCAGGATTTAGAAGGGGCTAAGGGGGAAAGGGTGCCCTTTAATGTGAAGGGCTACATAAATATGAATCAAATATGAAGTTGGAAAAGAGTGACATTTAATTCCTTCATTTGGTGACCCTCGAACTGGTGAATTTCATTAAGGGCGCCTGTTGTAAGTCCTGTTGTGTCTATGTCAGTATCTCTCCTTATCTAGTAAGGTTACATACATGACAGGTTGACTACTCCTGTTCTAAGCCCTTCTTTGTCTATGTATATGTATGTATATGTGCCTTCTTGTGAGGCTGCTTACATGACGGGTTGTCTAGCCCTGTTCTATGCTGTGTTGTGTCTGTGTGTTAATGTATCTCTCCCCTTCTAGTGAGGCTGCTTACATGACGGGTTGTCTAGCCCTGTTCTATGCTGTGTTGTGTCTGTGTGTTAATGTATCTCTCCCCTTCTAGTGAGGCCACGTACATCACAAGCTGTGGCGCACACGTTCCCAGCATAAAACCCTCAGTGGAGACAGGCCAGGGAGATGCTGCGAAACACATTGCATGTTCCGGGAACCACATGACCCCCACAAGGCCCCTGAATCTGTATAATGTATTAGACGCGTTGAAGGTAGGTTTGCTTAACTGGCTGTAAATCAAATGATTGGTAAGCATTAGAATAATGTTACTTTTTGAATGGAGTCTGTGTGCTCTTGGTGTGAATGAACTGTAGTGTAAAGTTCTTGACTGTTCCAATAGAGACGTATAACTTAAAGTGATGTAAGAGGAGTTACTGAAGTATTTGCACAGCTTCAGATAGTTGAGCATGGGATGTTTTGTGTCCTATAAGCTGCCAGTATTGAATTACTTCACAGTGATGTTTATGTCCTGAAACCGGTAGCATGAAATGATTGGGCAGAATTCTGGACATATGACTGGGTTAATTTATTCGTCCTTCCAACGCCAACAAAGTATGACTGCTGTGCTGTGGGCTGTATAGCCAACATGAGAAACTTTGATAAATTGAACAAATACTCATGGATGTATGATATGAAATTCTTCGCTTTACCGGACTTCAATGAAAGACACAAAAAATGTGCCTCATTTCCCAAACGGGGTTTCGCGCTTTCTTATAAATGAGAGTTCTATCACCGTGTAATTCGCGACGACCCTATTACGCCAAACATGTCTCCTGTTGGGCACTTCTCAAGCCCAATTAGGGCTTTGTATGACCTTATCAACAACCATTTGCATTTAGTCAAATATCTTTGAAACTACATTTAAACAGAAAGACATATTTTCTGAACGTATGAAACTAGAATTTGCTTTTGACGTTATACTAATCTGCCACAAATCAGATCACATGGCTATGCTTAATAGCTAAAAAAAAGCGCATACTCGTAGCAGAACAGCGGTTTCAATAACATGACATAATTTCATTTGATGTAAACATTCTAGTTAAAGTCTCAAAAACGTTGTTACAATTTTCTGAATTTTCATTCTCCTTTTCTTTATTTTGCTACTCAAAATCTTTTTTCATGAAAATCAACGGTCTTATTTCTTGGTAGCCCCTCATGTTAAAGAGGGACACTAAAGACAATTCCTCAACAGCATTTTGAAGAACAGTACATGAAGTATAGTATATGAGTTTCATACGAATCCGTGTCTTAAGACTTGATGTTCCCTGTTTTTCTATGTTGTGGCTTGCTTTCCAAATTTCATGTTATGTTTCAGGTTCACAAAAGTGTGATAGCATCGCATACGGTGTATACTTTGTGCATGGAGAGGATACTCAGTCGTCTGTGGCACCCGTCTGACAACGACTTAACTGGGGGCAGAGCACGTCATCAGACGTCACTTAAAATGAAGTTGTCGTCATGACAACAACCCTATTAAATACAGTGCATGAATAGGACAGTGATTAGTCTGCTGCCAGCCATCCAACTCGTTGGTAATGGAAGGCCGGAGCAGCACATCATTTAAATTTGTTTTTTCATATTTTTTGCAGTCGTTCAAGCTGTTGTTATATGATGCGTCTCGTGAACTGTGTAAAGATTTGAGATTTCTATTGCCCTTGACAAAAACGCGCTGTGACGCTTTAAACATTCACAAACCTTTTTTAGATGTTTGTACTGCTGTGCAATGTTACCTTTCCAGAGGTTAATTGTAATATTTTGTTCACCGTGATCAAGGCATTCATGACGCACAGTAGCATCGTGTCCACACTCTGCATACTAGTATGGTGTCCTCATTAGTAGCATGTTCAGACTTTGCATACTGGCAGGTGTTCACATTGCGTACTGGCAGGTGTTCCCACTTTGCATACTAGCTGCGTGTTCACTTTGCATACTAGTAGCATGTTCATAATTTGCATACTAGCAGGTGTTCCCACTTTGCATACTAGCAGTGTGTTCACGCTTCTTGTTCAGCTGATTTTAAAGAAAATAAATTTCTCATTAATTAGTTGACTTCTGCTGGTTTTGTACGTTTGGAGATCCATGGCAGAATACAAAATAAAAAGATACGTTTCTAAATTAATCTTGTAGCTCAGTGTTCAGTATTCAGATTCACCCAGGAATCCATGTCAGTCCCGCTCGGTCATCAGTATTAACGTATGCCTCCAGTTTTATAACGATCTGTTTGGCATATAGGAGAAGCAGACACTAATGTGAAAATTGCCACCAGGGGGCACATAACACCCAATGCTTTGAAAAAATGTGTTACATCACCTTCATTTAAACGTGTCTACTGAGAGACATAGCAGATGCAAAAGCACATCCTCTCTTTGATACAAGTGCGCCACCTGGTGTGATGAAGATCTCTCAAGTGGTTTGGTTGATAAGAGGACACATGCCTCTAACGCAGGACGCTCACACAGACATGTCCGTGTTAAAATGCATTCACATAATGTCAGGAAGACATTACCAGGAATGGACTGTTTTCAAGTGCAATTAAGAAACTTGCTTTTCAAGTTGAGTGAAAACTCAAAATTTTGAGTTAATACTTGAGCTTTTGCACATAATGCTAAGGTCATTAAGTCCAAACTAGGATTAACCACATAAGCCAATGAGTACTTGAGCAGAGAATAATTAATACACACAAAGGCAGAATAGGAAATAGCAAAAACAGATTAGATTTCGAGTAACAAGATAAGATCCCAGCTTCAGGTAATTTTTGATTGGCATATAAAAATATATTTGATTACAGAGCATCACGGTATATCCGGACATGCCAGAGTGTGTGAATTTCCTTCCGCAAGCATATTAAGTGCGTCATTATTGAAAGTCACAAAAATATATCATAAAGGTCTTAACCTAATGATATTTATTTTCATCTCAGTTAAACTGACAGTACTCGTACAATTAAAATACAAAATATGGTAGTTTAGCCACATGAATCTTCTTGGAATTGTGTACACATGGAAGCTCAATAGATGGCGTAGCATCTATGGATATGTGGCAGTAGTAAACGAAAACCGTGACAAACATTGAAAAATTGCTAATTCAGCAAAATTGTGCAGTAATACAAAATGACCGTCCAGTTAATTGGCCAGAATGTTGACCGACACCAGCTTCTTCCCAGGACGAGCTGAGTGATGAGAGAAGATTACAGTCTCTGCACTTGAGTGCTGTTACACACTCAATAGATGGCGTAGTCGTACGTTGATATTGTGAATTGTCCGTTCATTCTTGAACATTCTTAAATTCACAGCTGAAAACTCTAGATGCCATTTTGATTTATAATTGCACACAGCCTTCATTCTAACTGAACATTTACATAACTCACTGAACATTCCTGACTCTGCACATATTATGATTCATAATATACAATGTAACAGTTCATTCTTGAACTTTCTCATAGTTGAACACTACTGATGCAATTATGATTCATAATTTAACAGTTAATTCTATTGAACTTACTCATAGTTCATTGCTGAACACTCTTGAAACTATTATGATTCATAACATAACCGTTCATTCTGACTGATACATTCTCGTGGTTCATTACTGAACTCTCCAGATACCAGACTTAGTACTAACAAAAAACATTTATACGTTTAAATATATAAACTATGTCTTCTACAAGTTTGACATATGAGAAGACGATATGACCAGCTGTTCATAGATTTCCAAAACGAATTTGATGCAGTTAACAACAGAAATTTCTAGTCAAGAGTTAAGCTTTAGAAGGGCTTGCATTTATAAAGCTTTAAAATAAAAGAAAAACCTTATTTGTCAAACGTCGACACAGTAGGCCTGGTAAAAACTAAAATGCATGGGTGGCGCAGCACTGAAAAAAAGTGATGAGGCTATAGCCCCTCAGCCCCCTGTGGGGCGCCGCCCATTAAATGATGTGTCCAAATCCAGTATGAGTTTCTGAAGTTTTACTAATTTTTTTAAAACAAATCGTGCTATTAGAATAATGAGCACTACTGTATATAACTTTGACCTCTGACCTCTTAGGATGACAGAATTGTAAACCTAGGTCGGAAAAGAAATAACTCAAACTGTATCGCTCTATCGGCAATCAGACAAAAACTCCAAGCAATATATTCATGCATGAGACGGGGGTGGTACTGAGTCAGGATTCCGATAGACAGTGTTAGACAACAGACTCCGTGGTACTGCAGCCGAATCTCGATAGACGGTGTTGGATAACGCACTCGGTGGTACAGGTGCAGGCATCTGGGTGTACATACCAGGGTTAGGCATTACATTGACAGTCTTGCGACTGCTGAAGTCAAGTCCTATATCAGCCACTGAAAGACACAAAACTCTTTGTGAAACACACATCGTATAAGACGTGAAGCATTGTTTCAAAATATGAATTTAACATGATGTCAGAACAAGTGCCTCTTTGATTGCTTGCAACATAAAAGTGTTTAGAGCACGTGTCTCATTGATTGGCTGTTACCTAAAGGTTTAGTGATACCTAAATTCCATGCAATAAATTGATTCAATAATTAAAAGTAATTATCGTTTTATATGAAACCGGCACAGATCACTAGCCACTGTCACATCACTCAGACACAATCTAGTTTTTAATGTGTTCTGGACTACAGTCGTCAAATCTCGAGCCAACAGTAGCATATAAGTGGTCAAGTCTCAAGCCAACCATAGTGTCTGTGATGGCCAAGTCTTGAGTCAACCATAGCCTATACAAATGTCAAGTCTCATGCCAACCGTAGTGTATACAATGGCCAAATCTTAAACCAACCGTAGTGTGCACAGTGGTCAGCCATACAATAAACAATGGTCAAGTATCAAGTCAATCATAGTGTAAACAATGGTCAAGCCTCAAGTCAACAATTGTGTATGAAATGGTAAAGTCTCAAGCCAACCGTAGGTATACAATTTTGAGTAGTTGGTAACAACAAACTTCGAATACCAAGTTACAGACTGAAAAGCCTGTGGGAGTTTGTCGTTAATAGGTAATGCTTTAACATACCAGACGGAAATCTGTGACCGTCGTTCAAGATGGACAGATTAGTGTGGCCTGTGTACAAATCAGCATGGGGCACCTGCAACGAAATAACTGCAACTTAGAGTCTGTACCACCAGAGNCTCCTCTCCACCTACCGTACCTCCCCATCTCAACATTTCTCCCCCCAAACACAACACCGCAGCCCGTCCGGTCTCTACCTGTTTCTGCTCTGTTTCAAAGATGCTCCTCTCCACTCGTTGTAACTCCTCTGTTAGTAGGGAGTATTCTGACAACTTGTCAATCTTCTGATTCACCTGATTCAGTTCCAGTTTTAGTTGTTCCCGCTCAGCAATGCTGGTCACATGTCTTGATGAATCTTGTCTGCAGTACACCACATCGTCGTGAATAACAGAGATGCAGAATGTTGATAAGCGCCCTCTGCGGGCATAGCAAATGTCAGAGCTAAGGAATGCTCCTTTGTTCAAACATCTGCACGCATTAATCACCGTGAGCAACACTAGAAGCAGTGTGTATGGGGGCAGCACTAGTTATACGAAAACTGACACTGGCAATCCTGGGGGCTGGGGGATATTGAGAGTATCGCAAAGAAAACCCAAATTACCTCTACCGTATACTGCAAGACTTGGACCTAACCAATAATCGATGTCAGTCACGTTCACCTGAGTAGAAACTCATTTGTCAGGGCAGAGAGTAAAATTTCAGCTGAAACCGAATATTAATTTAATTGATTAGTGATTTGGGGAAAAGTCCAGTGATGGTTGAAGATCAATTTTTATTATAAACGATCAACTGCGACTAAAAAGAGCTTAACAAAAAACAGGAAGCAGACATTTACGGAGAGATGGATATAAACAGAGATTGTTTCTGTCAGATTTCAGCGAGTGACGTTAAGAAAAGCCTAAGTTGCACCTGGAAAAATCTGGGGTGGCTAGTTCACAGATAAACCTGGGGCAGCCAGTTCACAGAAAAGGTTACCAAATATCCAATACGCAATAATTTCTGCGTTCGACTAGTGGTCCTGATGATTCAGTGTCTGCACGGTTAGCAGAAGGTCCCAGGTTTGGGTCCAGGTCTGGCAGAAATCTTTTCGAACGATTGTTCATTAGGTCACGTTATGTGGCCAACAGGAGACACGAAGACCAGATTTAAAAATTTTGTGATCCAATACGGAAGGTTATCATTTTAAGGCAGGGCTTCATCTTCAAACAGATCATCGTAAACAAAAATCAAGCTCTTTTGGATGGTATTTTGCCATTTTGGCATGCCTTTTACTTGGAAAATTCATTGTAAACTGCTCAGGGGTGGCAATAATTTTCTGACTGCATGACCCACAAATAAAAATCAAGATCACAAGAAAACATTAAAAAACACTCTGATCCATGGAATTTCTTGCTGGCAGCCATTACATATTTATGTTGCACCGAGAGGTCACACCGTGAGGTCACACCGAGAGGTCACACCGAGAGGTCACACCGAGAGGTCACACCGAGAGGTCACACCGAGAGGTCACACCGAGAGGTCACACCGAGAGGTCACACCGAGAGGTCATGAACATCTCGACTCATTTCAATACATTCTGAATAACGATATTTCATTTCTAACGTGAATAAATGCAAAGCTGTGCTTGGCCAATAATGATTGGACCGCATGCAAAAGTTTTGTGCATCTCATGTTTTCAAGCACGTGATTCTTGCAGAAGCATCAATTTATTATGATTGTCAACACCTAAGGAACAGGCGTATCCAGCTGATTATCTTCAGTGAAGTTTATGGCACAACTAGAACCTTTGTTTCAAAATAAACATGATCTGCATGTGATGAACTAGCTTATGCAATGCAGTGCAAAGTGGCAAAGCAGTGTGAAAGTGGCATAGCCTGCCACGCATATTTAAAATCCCTAGGTAAGATTATTCCACGTTAGTGTACAGCAATGAAAAAGATTGGGGTCCAAAAAGCTTTGAAAATACTGCTGACGGACAAGCATAAATAAAAATGGCCAAACTAACCTTGGGCTTGGCGTGGATACAGACAGTGGTGAGGTGGACTGCAGCTGGGCCACAGGGACAACATGGGCAATCTTGTTGCCAGGGATGGGCTCGCCTGTGTGTGGGTCCATGACGATGTCTTCTGGTAGCCCTTGGATACACGTGTACATACTGGGTACAGGGCTAGGGCTGGGGAACGGACGATTTGTTGGGGTGATAGCTGTGACTGGTACAGTCGGCTTGGGCTGTGGGACGAATCAGAGCATTACATTAACAAGATTTCGGGAGACGAAGACTTACGTGACAGCGGGAGGGCGCTAATGTAAACACACACACGCGCACGCACCCAACCACACACTGATCATCATACTCTCACAAGGCATTTCTCATAAAAAAGTTGTGTTGTGACAGCGATGAGATTGTCTAATGACTTGTTTTCTGGATTTAACACCAGGAGTCACAGTTGACTGTCAACCTCCACTGGATACATGTATGACAATTTTCTTAATCACCACCTCAGTGATTAAACGTGAAGGAGTGAATTGCCAGGGTAGAGGTGGACTCGGCACTTTAAGTCACCTGTTTTGACAAGAACTGACAGCGATGTCTGTACGAGTCTAGGAGATGCAATTTTCCACTGATTGAAAATAAAATTAAAACAGGGGAATTGAGACATTGGTAAGAAAATAAAAATGTAATTTTCCTTAGACTTATTGAGGATTATGATTACACAACAGACACATGAAGATCAACTTACAGATAACGCACTAGAGATAAAGAAAGATCACATGACTCAAGCGTCAAATGAGACGAAACAGTAGAGATAAATGAAAAACCACATGACTCAAGCATCGAATCAGATGATAGCGGTAAGGATAATGAAAGACCACATGACCTGAGTGACAAATGAAATGAAACAATAGAGATAAATGAAAAATCCCACAACCCAAGTGTCGAATGAGATGATTAGGTTACAAAATGCTCAAATATTAACAATTAATATAATTATGACACTGAAGGATGATTGAGGTGATTATGAGACACTAAAATATTAAGCACACATGGTCCTGAGAGAGAACTGAGACGATATCATTACAAACTTCTTAAAAGTCAATCCCGATTGAAATGAAATAAGACTGTAACATGACAGCTGCCAGGTTGTGTTTAAGAACTAAGCTTTCGGGCCCATCTTAGGCTCTTCGTCAAATAAAACCAAGCCGCCAATGGGTAGCACTCGTTATTTCAATACTATGTAACTGTGCCAGCTACGAACATACATTCCGCTGAGACGATTGAAGTTGACAAGATACGAGTCCCATTGGCCACACTGAACTTAATCTTTCTGTCTGACATCTGGAGTCAGATGTCAAAACATACTGAAAGATCAACATTTATATGAAACTATAAAAAGGGACAAATGAGATGCTTTATTTCGATTACAAGATACTGAACACTAATATTTGCACGACACCGAAGGATAAAAGACATGCAAATCAATTTTTGCACACATAAAATTATTATATAACATGAATATGCCAAGAAAACCAAAAGTTATGAAAGGTGGACCCGCCCCCTCGCTGAGAGCATCTCTGCATCATTATTCACTAGTAAAAAACACTCTATATACCTGGGATGACACCGCCTGGACTGGCTCAGTCAGTTTGAACTTGGCCGTGTCCTTCAGTCGCTTGATTGGGCCAAACTTAGACACGATGGGCGGGTCAAAGGGTACGAATTGGTCAACTAACTCAGTCCTGAAACAGACAGGAGATGGGTGTAGAAAGGCAATATGATATTTAAAGGCTTACTGTTAACATAACGTAAACAACTTATGGGGACAAATAATTGTTACAACCAATTATTGTCATTCTACACACAACTCCTTACGATTGTGAGAGCACAAAAATGTCTTTCGTGTAACCTAATTTTGTATTCTGGTGAGCAAAGCAGGTAAAGTTGACAAGAAAGAGGCACTGCCGTTTTCATTCGCGAAATTTTGACACAATATTTTTGTGTCAATCGCTTGAATATCCGGCTGCGTAATGGTACAATGATAATTTGACAGCATGGTGGGGGCGAAAATTATAAAAAATGCCGGGAAATCCTACTGCATTTGGTAAATCCTCACTCAGGAGGGCAAGACATTTTCCACCAACCACACCAGTGCCATAAACAGACATCATGTCTTCGCATTTGGACAAATGACTACTGAGACTAGAAAGGGGTTATTTCATTTTTGCTTAGCCAGTATTCAACACGAATTTATCTCAACAAGAAAAGTAAAAAAATCCATTCAGTGGCACTCAGTATAGTGCAATATTATCCAATATCACTCTTGCCCACGTGTGCTCTTTGTCAGAGGGCCATCCATACAAAAAATCACTATAGCCAATATAAATCATACTTTCAGTTAGACTTACCTATTGCGACCAGCACTCGTATTGCGCACTCTGTTGGTCGTGTACGTTGGTTCCGTCATCATTCGCGGAATCACTGGTGTGACCTGGTGTGTGAAACCATGAGCCAACATCAAGGTGCATACCAACCGTTCAAGCCATAGTCACGCCATATTGACAACATCAAGTTAGTATTGAAGAGTCAAAGGACTTCAGCAAAACAAACAACTGTTAATTAACATGATTGGAGATGATACACAGGGGTAGCCCCGGATTACACAGTGATAGAACTCTTCTGACACGGAGGTAAGAAAGCGTATTGTTTTCATTGTCCGCCTTTTGAAATGTCAGGCACATTTTCACGGGTTATGTCAGAAGCCGTTCAGGTGAAGGCCGTGGACATATTCCTGGTTTCAATCGTTTAAAAGTACCGAAACCGAGAAGGTATCGTTAAGAAAGGGAACTTTGTTTGGTTCAACATTAACCCAATGAGCTTGATTTATCCATTCGCTCTGCATTTTCCTGTCTTTCATTGATGTCCAGAAAGTGAACAAAATAGCGCCACACATCTATATCATCATTTGTCAAGTTTATCCAACTCTCTCCTGTCAGAGTTGCTGCCCACGGCAGTAGTGCTATGATAAATTTAAATTGTCTAATATACACAACAGCTTATTATTAAACGACTTATTCTAAGTTTCTTATCAAAATGACATAAGCAAGAAATTGAGTTTCGGGCCTTGAAACTAGGGCGGCCTATATTAATATAGATGGCCCCACCCCAAGGCTGCCAAGGAGCGAGGCCCTCCATATTAACATAGGTGGCCCCAGCCTGAAGGCGGCCAAAGAGGGGGCCCCTATACGAAGGCAAGCGAATTTACATATATACATATACATATACATATACATAATTATATTTATGTTTAATTTATTTATATATTAATATAGGTGACCCTGCCAGAAGGCAGCCAAAACTTGGTTCCCGTTCCTTGGCCATTTTTGGGCTGGGCCCTCAATATTAATATAAGGGGCTACTTGTTGAGGCCTGAAATTCAATTGCCTGCCTATGTTATTTTATGCGTGTACATTGGTTTAAACACTCACCACAGCTTTAATAGGTGGCTCAAAGTACCCTGATGACCAGGGGTTATAAACTCGTTCTGCAGCACTGAGCCCAGGTGGGTAGTCATCCACTTCCCCAAGGTTGAATGGATCATGCAGGGGCACGTCAACACCATGTTCACCAGGAAGGCTCTTGTTCAACTTGGCCAGGATGGTATTACGTTGCTGCTGCAGTCCCTTCAGGGCGCTGTCAGGAGTCGTTGGTCTCTGAAAGACGAGTTGGCTAAGTGTGAATCTTTATGTCAATTTTCATTGAAATCCGTCAATCCATTCTCTCGAAATCATCGGGAAATGCTCTTTCCCACAAAATACTGAAGAGGCTACACCCCCCCCTCCTCCTTGTTCCTAGGAACCGGGAAAATTGAAAAGTTGCATTAACTGCTGTAGCGATGCCCTACACCATTGTGCCAAAATCTGACCAGGGGTGTTCCAGATATCAAGCAGACGCCTGGACAAAGCGATGACAATATACGGCCACATATGTAGGGGAACAATAATTCATTGTGATTTGATTGGTCAGACTGACCCTGACAGACCTGCTGGACATTATTTACACTTTCAAAGTGGCCTGGTCTAGTATCACATAAGCAGGCTTTCAAGAAGTTTTAGACAAAAAAAAGAAAGAAATAGGACTCATTTTCAAAAAAGTAGGAAAAAGTTGGATAAGTAGGAACGGTTGAAAGCCTGCATAAGGGATAACACATGGAGACAGGCAACATACGCACATTATTTTGACTTCCGACTTATACCTTTTATCACATTTTTAAAACATTTCAGCACGATCATTCAAATAATGCAACAAGTTGGAACATACTTTATACTACTTTGCCTGAGCCAATAAACCTGAGAAAAATCCGTTTCATACGACACCCCTTCACTTCAAAGTTCTGAATAAATATGGTTACTTCTCAGAAGGTGTCAAGTTCAATGTTGGTCTTACTGAAGGATTGTTGTTGTGAGCAACATATATGTCAAAGACTCAACTGGACATTCCGATAAGTGATTTAGTTATATTTTTTACTTCATGTACAGAACACCTCTGGAACTGAAGGCCACTGCTAAGTCACTTAGCACTCCTTTGTCCAGTTGCATGAAACAGTCCCAAATAGGGACTCAACTAAATTCCCTAAATCAACTGCGTATTTGTGGGCTAGTGAAAACTCTATTAATTTTGTCCTTTCTCATGATGTTCGAGTCTCATTAAGTCAATTTTAGGTTTTGATACAAATCGACAATGAACTCTAAATTGAATTACAAATATTACTGAAAACAAGTAAGGATCTTTTCATGCAATACCTCTAATTTAAGGACTAAGTCCCTAATTATTATGACTCAATTAAGGGCCCTATTTTTAGTTACATATTTAATTAGAAAATGTCATTAGTCAACAATAATGACAGAAAAATGTAACGTCTGTGAGTAAATAACAAACAAAACAAATACACAAAAGATTACTGTTCATGAAACCGGCCACTGAGGGCTGTTCCAGTAAAATCTGTGTGGGAGGGGGGGACAGCAGCAGAAATAAAAATTCATGGGTGGTGGTCTTCAGAAAAAAACTCAATTCATGGGTGGTCGTTCCTGTAAGAAGTGATGCATTAAAAATGGGTGGTATTTTTTACCTGTTCATGTTGACAGGATGGTCACTTCAGCCGAACACATCTTCAAAGAAATTAAAACTCAAAAAAATGCAATTGGCGTATATCCTAACATAGCCCATATTGCCAGTGAACAGAGTGCAATATGTTCACTAAGCCATTAATCAAGTCATGGGCAACTTGATTTGAGCCAACTGTTGCTCTGCAATCCCATTGAATTGAAAAGTTATGCAACACTAAACTGGTGTTAACACATATATAAGAAAATTGATGATTTTTAAATAAAAAGTATGAGGAGTAAGATAAACAAGTTCCAATATTCACTTGACATAGAAGTATAAAAGAGTTTGTGGAGACAGTTTGAGATTCATAGATCCTCATAATTGAAAAAATGTCCATTGCAATTATAGACACATGGTGAACAGAGACACCTGGTGGCTGCCAAAAGTACTGCTCACAGGCTACTTTAGTTTTTGACAATATTGGACAAGACAACTAATTCTTGTCTGTCAATCATCTAAGTTCTTAACAGGTCCTCCTGGAGGCAATTTGTTTGCAAGTGTTAGATTTTATATTTTAACCTATTAAAAATGATTAAAAAATTATGGGTCATGGGTTGGAGAAATAAATGAAAAATATGGGCGGTGGGTACGAAATAAAAGTGCCTTCCCCCCCTCCCATACAGATTTTGCTGGAACAGCCCTGAGTGCCAGACACATGACTGTTACTGATTTGAAGGTTGAACTAAATTTACAATTCTTGCC
This sequence comes from Phoronis australis, assembly GCA_002633005.1. Taxonomy (NCBI): domain Eukaryota; kingdom Metazoa; phylum Phoronida; family Phoronidae; genus Phoronis; species Phoronis australis. Next base: position 16,466 of record NMRA01000839.1, read on the forward strand.
TATCTGGCATCATAATGTCAAAGATGCTGCATCATGGTACATACTCTTAGAGAAACAAGAGACAAATAGAACTTAATTACCTGAAACATGGACTGTTCCATCTTCCCCTTTGGCGCGTGATGCAGCTGGTATCCCTGGGCAGGGTACATTGGCCTGCCTAAGGGGAGAAAAGAGTTAATGCTAAGAGATGTGAGAAGAGTTCAAGTAACAAAGATATAGACACTTAGTCGGTTGATTGATGGGCCAGTCTGATGGTGAGTCAGGAACCCATATACCTAATTTCATGAAGAACCACCTCTTAACCCTTATCCTGCACTAGGCGAGGTCAGCCGACATGCCAATTATCCTATTAAAATGCTTGGGTGTACTCAATCGACTATAATAAGTTACAGCTGGGCTGCACTAGGAGAGTGCACTCACCCCAGGACACTTGTGATTTTCATTCAGAAATTGTAAGAGCCCTGGAATGTTGTTTAGACATGTGACCATGAGCATTCCATACTTCACAACTTCCTCTACTGTTCTCCAATTTAAACCATATGGCTGTGATTACTAGTTTGGGAGATATTGGCAGGTTTATGTAAGTGTAGACACATAGTTTCATTATATGGCTGGAGCCATATGGGAGAGGATGACAGTGGATCAGTTTACTTTCACCAAGACTATAATAAAGACTTATATATGGTGAAATTCTCCATTAAATTCTGCACAAGTTTTGTATTGACTCCTTTTCTGTTAATTTAATATTTCCCCTTCAAATTTCCAATTTAAAATTGTTAGGTCATTTGTCTAGGTGACCTCCACAACAGCTTAGTGTAAAGCAGTAGTGGTGACTTAGCTCAGCACACAGGGAAAGTAGTCTGAATAGAGGCTCAGCAGGATAAGGGTTAAGAACTTTATAGATATCCAGTCAGATTGCCTCAAAGTGAAACACAGTAATCGGAACTGTCCAAATATTAACCGCAGCCGTGCTCTCTTCAATATGATCACAAAAGCCACATTTTCAGAAAGATCCATCAAAGAACTGCCACTAGAAGATGCCATAGTTGATCTGTAGCGCCAGTTTGACCAACCTTTCCTTGACGAGTACGGCAGTTCGTAAGTCATCATACGTGGCGGTGCGGCGGCCATGTTACGCGCAAACTCTTCACTGTCAGAGATGGGTGTGTTTGTAGCCTGCGACACGTGACTAGAACAGAAAGACAAGAGTTAGTCAATCTAACTTCCTCACAGCTCACTTATAACCATTTCCATGTCTTTAGGAACCCTTGTTAAGAAAACAAATTGTGTAAAAATATGGTTAACAGAGGACTGCAGTGTTAAACTAGAAAGATTATTGTCACGGCGTGACAATAACGGACTCTGCGCATGCGTATTACTGGAATTATTATGGGAAGTTACTGACAGCAACCCGTTTACCAATATGAAAAGGAATTCCTTAAAATTGTAGGAGAAATTACATATTAATTTTTTGATGACCTTTCCACTAATTGACCTCTTCCGGTGCATTATGAGCCTCGATGAGGGAGTAATTGTTAACTCTATTAAAAGTGTGGTTAATGCTAATGATCACAGATGTTTTACTTTAAGCACTTCAGAATACAAGATGAATGAAGTGGTCAAACTTTCAGAAGAAAAATGCACCTAATGACCCCATGGGTGCACCAAATGACCTGAAAATTTAGAATTCAAACTCAATCACACTTAGTAAACAGCTACGTAATTCTGAAGTCTCTAGCTCAAAATTTTAGTTTGCACTCAATGACCTTTGACCTATTTTTTCTGATTGGTTAGGCCTATTGCGAAGTAAAGTAGGGTATTCA
>NMRA01000839.1:22329-57196 GCA_002633005.1 Phoronis australis
CCCCCCCCCAATAGGTCACTGACAGCTATGACCAGAACACTAAATAAGCCCCCCATAGGTCACTGATGGTAATTACAGATAACTAAACAAGGCCTAGTAACAGGTCACTGATGGCAATGTTCAGAACAGTAAATAATGCCCACCAATAGGTCACTGATGGCAATGCTCAGGACAGGAAATAATGCCCACCAATAGGTCACTCGGTCTGCCTCAGTCACATTTGTTGACATTTTTGTGCTGACGTATTTGAGTTTTCAGTTGTAGAGAAGATTGAATAGTGTAACAGTGGCAAAAACATAATATCTGGCTCTGGTCTTCACCACAACTGGTTTTAAAACCTAATGCTGACCGGCAGAAAAAAATGCCTGCCCACATCAGTTTCTATGAAGGTCTTGTTTTCTTTAAAAGTCGCCATTTTAGCACTAAACTAGAATGTTACTGCCAATGAGACTGGTAACAACTTTGCATTAATTTGAACATGACGATGATGTTAATGGAAAACCATAGTTCAAAATTAATGCAAATTTACAAGTGGGCACTGAAGCTGTAAAAGACTATCTTTAATGCTAAAGGAAAAATTAACAATTTCAAATTTAGATGAGCGTTGTACTAACTGACCTATTTTGTGCATTTTGGAATAAAAAATAGATGCCTCAAATTGCAAATAATGGCACATGATGAGGTGTTCAAGGTGTGAAAAACATGGGAAAGATGGACAATAACGAGAGTAGAGCGCTGAGTTAGGTAAACAGAACCTAGGGCACTACACTGTGATGGTATGGTCAGGTTGACATTGAACACTGAGATTCTGTGTCTGAGTAATTACACCCTGTGATGGAGACTCTTACCCATGTCAGATCACCCAGGGATGGAGACCCTTACCCACTTGAGATCACCCACGGATAAACACCCTTACCCACTTGAGATCACCCAGGGATGGAGACCCTTACCCACTTGAGATCACCCAGGTATGGACACCCTTGCCCGCTTGAGATCATCAAGAGACGGGAACCCTGACTAACGTGAGATCACCCACGCATGGGCACCCTTACCCACTTGAGATCACACAGGCATGGACACTCTTACCCACTTCAGATCACCCACACACACCCTTAACCATTTACACTCATCTAGCGATGGACATCTTTACCCACTTCGGATGATTAATGGGCTTTAAGCTCATAAGAGGTTGTGGCCAAGGGTAACAAATACTACACTAACACCTTGTGGTCATACCTTGAAACAGGAGGCCCTATAAAGCAACTGCACCACATGACCTATGGCTGTTTTGGATGCTTGACTGAAGACACCTTGTAGCTTTTGAACAACGTACAAGACAAGTACTTTGCGTGAGAGAGATGACCCATCCTCCAGCGCCAACAGAATTAGATTAAGCACTTCTTCCTGCATAGCTGAAACATACAAGGGAGATAATGGATTGTGCTGAGGAATCGTGATAGATGGCAGTATGGTCTTTACTGCAGCAGAAAGTACAACATACAGCTCATTGTTGAAATATTAGTGAATTTTAAGTTCAAAACGTACCTCATGTTTTAACGGCGGAAGTTTGATGAATATCCAGTCAATAGCCAAGATCATATTAACTTCAGCAGCCTTACAAATTGCAGCTGCAAAATGCAACACTGACACACATTCACGTGCACGCACCAGTGTAATGCTGACACGTACACACACATGCACACAAGCACACACACACACACGCGCACACGCACACACAAACCCGCACACATACCTATGCAAATTACAGTGACACCTAATTAGAGGGTGCCTCTAATGTGGACACCCCAACTACAAACACTTCAGTTTGCCCAGAGATAATGAACACATAGATATCAACCCTATTCAAGTAATAAGACATAAGCAAATCCTACTACTTCTTGGTGACAAGACTACACTCACCTGGCCCAAGAAACTGACATCCGCGACTTCTGACAGCAGCCCAAAGATTGGCAGAGAGTTGTTGTTGGTTCTGATTTTGTAGTATCAACTCAGTGACTGTGCGTTCACCGAGAGAGCGAGCGGCCCGCATGGCGCGGGACACGCCTTCATCTTCCATCAGTTGACAACAGATCAAACTGACGAGCTTCCGCTGCATTGGTCGACTCAATTGGCCATTAGAGCTGTTAGTCAGGTTGCTAGGCGACAGATTCCGTACAGACGACTTGTTGACTGAAAGAGGAGAAAGTTGACCTCGAACACTCACCAGAAAAGAATGATGAACAACAGTAAACAAAAACTAGTGTCAGGCAAAATAACTGCAAACGTGCAGAGTGACAGGCAAATCCCATAGTGAAATTTGTCGCTAAATTTCATATTAAGGCCTCAAAGGTATCTAGTGACCTCTAGAGGTGGTCTAATCAATGAATAAAGGCAAACAGTACTCTCAATTCACAAAAGAAAAATTTTGAGAACTGTTCTCAATAATTTTAAATGCACAGCCTAGAAAACACACTAAAAGTAATCAGACAAAATGATCCACCATTTGTTGTCATAGCAGGTCATGATTCTACGGAGTCCGATGGGGAATTCCGCTGACACTCAGCGATCACGACAGGAATTGTGGCTCATTTTGTCTTATTATTTTTGGCGTGCAGACTAAGCCGCTTGACATGATGGGAAACAGCAGAAAATACGTTGAAAAAATAACCGCCAGAATTGCAGGACTGACCTGCCATGTATGAATGTCATCAAGGTTTTTGAATATACAAACCAGATCTAAAGTTGTGTAAAATGTTCAAATTTTGAAAAACTTCCCGTCAAAAATTTTCTGCAAAACATTGTAGTATGCTCAGGCCGAATAATGCAGTGGTGTGCGAGAATGATGCTGTGCAAATTTTACAAGAAAAGAAATCTTGTGTCTAATGTTAACAATATGTATTCTACAGCTAGTTTTGAATGAAATAAATAGCCTTGAAATACTTCAGCTTCAGGCTATATCTGGATTATTTCATGTATAATGGTCCCGGCTATACCAGTATATCTAAACTATCTCATGCTGTCTACAAAGACATGAATGGTTCTGAATATATGTTTTCTCACCACCCCTACGTACCTGCTTCTCTCTCTCCCATACTCCCATGCCCTCTCTCTCGCCCCCTCCCTCCCACTCCCCATTCCTCCCAACCTCACGGATGTAATCCAGTTTACATGCAAGCATAAAGCACAAGGTGAACACAAAAGTCTCTGCTTACCTGTGAACATGGGTTTCAAATACACAGCTAGCTGAACAATGCACTCCATGGCTGCTAAGTAGTGCTCCTCAAGGTCACCAAGGTCAAAACCCTCGAGTGTATCCATGACGTCACACGTATCACCGACCAGAAAAAGCAGAGCAGCGTTGACAGCCAATTCATCATCTCCCCTGGTGACCTGGAACTGATCAAACGGACATTTTCGCTGGTGCAGTTTGCTCAGACATGGCTTGCACACAGTGTGGCCACAACCCAGACTGATCGGCTGAACATGGACTGATGAGTACATGTTACAGCACAACGGGCAGTAGAGCACCTCGGTCCACTGAGGAGCTGTCACTGGCATGGTGATGAGAACAGTGGTTATGTAGTAATGGAACAATACAAAAATGGTATCGTTCAACGGCTGAAATCTCCAGCAGTAAGAGCTAAACTGATGTAATCTGAAACAAAAAGAAAAAAGACATTACAGAGAAGCCTGAAGGACGTTGCGATATTAGACAAACGAGCTAGCTAGCAACAAGCGAACAATGTGGATAAATAATGCAATTTAAACACAGCTTGCTTGTTCAGTCCAATAGAACTCGATTTGTGGTCATCTCACAACGCAAGTTACATTAAAACACAGTGTTAACAACGGTGCACAAATTTTTGTAATCCCAGAATGGTACCTACCTTATCACATTGTTATAATCACCTTTTGTGAGCACAGGGACACCTTCGAGCAGTCCTTTGTTCAGTTGCTCAAATCAGCTACTGTTCATTTTGAACACTGTGCACACTCCTGGTGGGCGTAAAGATAGGAGCATGTGCAGGGTAAAAATGCCCAGTAGTCGATTTGGGCAACTGAACGAAGGACTGATCGAGGAAAAAAGTTGGATTACAAGAGTATTCATTGGAGTTGGAAGGAATTAAAGACATAGATGGCCTCCTAAGCCTACGGTGTCCCTCTTAGTGCAAAAGGTAGTTACGAGTATAACAACTTGACTTGGATGAGGTATAATTTGCCAAAAAATCTTCCGGCTTCACCATCTCTACTGGGGCCAGCTACAGACGGTAGTCATTGTCTATCTAAGTTACCCTCGGCCTCTGTAAGCCTAAAGGGGAAGGCTAAGTCACTTTAAATACTAAGTGAAGTAAGTTGCCATAATTGGGTTAAGTTGCACTAGTTTAAATTCATTCCAGAAGTAACTTGGTCTGGGGTTAGTATATGTGTGCACGGCACTTAATGCTTATTGTAACCGACCCACACAATCGACATGCTGACTTGCATCCCCATGCAAGAACCGAAACTCACCAGCAAATCGTCATCTTACGATGATATTCTGTAGTGGAGCCAAAGAAAGACCTCATAAATTGAAGTTTATGGTAATCCCTGGTCCATAGGGTTCGGTGTTGTGGATGTCAAAACATCCTTTATGCTACAAAGAGCAAAGAATTGCAATATTTATGCGTTCTACATAACAACTATGTACTTGCAATAATTTGTTATTGCAACCTCCATGTAAAAATGTCGTGAAGAAGTCGTTTTCTGAGCAGCGCCACCTAGGTGGTTGCGGTGCAGAATTGATTGATGGGTGTCCGTTGTACGTTACAGCTGGTGAAAAGTCAATTTCCATCACCGTGACAAAAAGACAAATAATGAGAAACGTGCATTTTTATTACACAAATACATTAGCCACTAAAATCTTAGCGTTTAGTAGTGTGTTGGACAGAAAAAGTAAAATCTCATGAGATCCCACAGAGCCCGCTATAAAGTCAAATGACTGAGGCGCTTAAAGGCGCAGGTAGATCTTCGCGCACAGGCGTACGTCTTATTAGGCTATGTACTTAGGCTACTTAATTAGATCTGAAATTGAGTTTGTGCATTCTGATGAATTTCATGACCCAGTTGTTCTCATAGGAGACATCGAACGTCGTTTCCGACAACTATGAGCACCGTGTGCCACTTAACCGCCGATCCCCTAATTTTTGGGTTTGCCAATTTAACCGCCCAGGGCGTTAACCCGAACGTTTACAGTACGTAGGGCCTAATGCGACACCATATCCGTACCTCGCCCCTGTGGCCACACAATTGCCCCGATGGGCGTCTGTGTGGACATGCTCTTACTTATATGTGAAACTTACAAGTGCATCCGCCAATTCGTGAGCCACTTGGGTAAAAAAACTCTCGAAAAAGCCATCTTGTAGGCTATTTCGGAGTGAAGGACCTCAGGCCCGAAAGGTGCGGCGGGGCATTGCGGGCCGCTGTAATACAAAACTATTCGACAATGAGTCTTCTGAAAACGCCAAGGAACTCCCACTCCCAGTCCGGCAATGAGGCAGAGGTAAAATATTGCCATTAGGAGGCACGCACAGCAGTCAAACTGACGGGTGCGACTATATGTGAATTCGTACGAGCCCGTATCTAGCTAGTCAGGGTCGTACCAAGGATGTAAGTATAGGCCTACCTTCCTTAATTGGTTGTTGTGGAAGCGGGAGGGGGCATGTGCCCTAAAATTTTGCAGGCGTCAGGGTCAACGAGGCAACAGCCGTGAGTGATATAGGTGTGGGGCCGTGGACAGTGTAGAAAGACTGCGAATACGGATAGGAGAAAAAATTCAAGGGGACATTTGACAACTCAGATTCAGTGCATTCGGTTTACCCATGAGGGCTCTGGCCAGGGCAATGTTGTTAGGGTTTCCATTTTTGCAGCACAGGTGTCAAAACGCACTTGAAAACGTGCACTTAATCATTCAGACATTTTTTCGAAAATTTGAAAATCGAAGCTTTTGCGGAGCGTATTATTCACTATAGATTTAAAGACGAATCATATTTTTGCAGAGGTCCCTCTTTGCATGGCAAGGGATAACGGAGACAACTGTCGCCCTATTGTTTTTTCTTTTTCGATGTTGTATATCACTGAGAACAACTGGTGGCCAGACAGATAACAACCTTGCCGCAAATTCCGTGATTTTTGAAAACATGGATCTTTTCATATTTAGGGACCCAGACCTTGAAGGAGGCCATTGATGACATACAAGTGACCACCCTTTTCGTGTTTTTATGGGGACAAGTTCTTAAGAGTCAGCTCACAGAGAGAGGGCCCAATGTTGGAATTGATTACCTCCAGCTTTTATTTAGATGATGGAAACCTTCCTGCAGGGTCCCCATTTCAGACGGGATCTTCTCTCGGTGGGGAAGTTCGGGAAAATTGTCCCCTTGTCCCTCTATACACCTCCGCAATGACACTGCCAAGTATTCACGAGGAGAAGTTGAAATTCCAAATTCATCATTCGACCCAAACAACCAAAAACTATAAAAAATACAATATGATTGACCGCCATCGAAAAGGTAGAATTTTGAAAACCACTATTTGGGAATTACACAAAATGATTATTTGCGATGGTTATTTATAAATTAATGTTATTTTTTGCCATAGTATCACAAGAATAGTATTTCTTTTGAAGATCGTTACTAGGAATTGTCTGTGTGGAATTTGCACATGTCGAAAAGACTGTCAGGGCTACGATTTGTGATGACCTTGTACATGTCGAAGGGGGCTACCGGTACTCAAAGTACTCGCAATTATACAAAGATTTCAGCGTTTGATTGGAGTTCACGTTTAACTCGTGAATTGTTATAGGTACATCTGATATTAGTAAAAATAAACCTTAATACTTATTCCACATGTTCCATGTTACCATGGTTACCCCTCAAAAATCTACGAGCATGCCTGCGAAAAATTGCTTAAAATTCCGTTTTGATAAACAAATTTATTGGTTTCCGGTTTACATGTTACGCATCTCGAAAATGGCTAGATTGATTCATAGATGATTTTTGATAACGAGAAGCTAATCTCATAAGAATTGATGATGTTTCGGACAATTTAGTTACAGCCTGAAGTTGGAAAAGTTCTAATAACATAATTTTCAAATAGCAAAGTACACAGTCGATTTTTGCCTATCTAAAATAACTCTCAAGGACATTGATGGAAATCGGACAGTTCCCAAAAACATACTCGCAATTCAAATGACAACAAATGCATTGCTTTTTGACTTAGGTACACGATCTGTCGTAAATTCACAAACAGGAGATCAAAAAGGAATTACGTCATTAAATCAAAGTAAACGCATTGCTCATTGAATCGATTGTTGTACTCTGGTTTACATGTTCACAGTGTAGGTTGTATGTAAGTTGGCACTGGGAAAATTCGATCTATCATCAGATCTCCAAATAGCAAAGTACACTAAACGATTTTTGTCTATCTGAAATAAGCCTCAAGGCTATTGATGAATGTCGGACAGCTCTACAAAGTGTACCAAAATGTTCTCACAACTCAAATGAAAACAACTTGTTTATTGATTAAGGAATTAGATAAGTGATTTAAATTCACAAACCCTAGATCGAAAAAGAAGGTTAAGTCTTTAAATAAATAAATTACTCTCATTGTTCATGAACTTGGAAAAGTTGTCTTTGCACTTCATTGGTGTTTTTAGTTTCCAGTAGTATTGCGCAACAAAATTTTGTTCTACGTTTGATTATTCCCGTGCATACTACACAGGCATAGCATGTCGTGACTGACGCACCCATGTCAAAAATAAGGTGCCAGCATGCACTGATCTGCGAGAACTTTGTTGGTTCCTGGTTCTCAAATCCTGATAGCTGCATCCCTGGTTTTGCCCCTCCCCCACCTATGGCGGACCGAGGGGGCTCGGTACATATATGGTGGTATCCGGAGAACAGGAAGGGGGTTGCTACTGAGTTTATTTTTAATAATATGGGTCAGGGGAGGCTTACCGGTACTGATTTTGTTGACCTTAAGAAAGCCTTAGACACTGTGGACCATGGTATCCTATTACAGAAACTAAAGTCTTATGGAGTTAATGATAACGAACTCCTTTGGTTTAAAAACTACTTATACGACTGTAAACAGGCAATCAAATACGGCGGTTTTCCTTCTGGCTACTCAACCGTAATCACGCGTGTACCTCAGGGTTCCATTCTGGGATCTCTATTATTCACTATTTTTGTTAACGACCTCCCTAGTGTCCTCCACGACAGTGTCCCAGTTTTATATGCTGATGACACTGCAATTATGTCCACAGCTGGATCAGAAAAAGAACTCGAAACTTCTCTCAACAATTAGCTAGCCCCTATCCATGACTGGCTGATTCAAAATAAACTCACTCTTACATGTACCTTTTATAAAACTAAGTCAATGCTGTTGGGAACCCACCAGAAATTAAATCAACAAAAACTGTCCCTTTTTATCAACGGTTCTCTCATCGAGAATGTTGACAAGTTTAAGTACTTGGGCCTTATTTTAGATCCCAATCTTAAATTTAATATGAACATAGATCACATCACAAAGAAATTATCAAAGAAAATCGGTGTACTTAAACGTCTAGGCAAATTTCTTAATGTCACTACTCTTAAGACACGTTACCATTCTATAATTCAGCCTCATATTGATTACTGTTTACCGGTTTTGGGGGCACACTAGTGACACACTTGTCAGCAAAATCCAAGTAACCCAAAATAGAGCCGCCAGGACTATCCTGGGTACTAGAATTAGGGACACCAAAGTTGATGGTTTGTAGTCCAAGCTGGGATTTATGAAAGTAAAACAAAGAAATAAATATCTCTCTGCCTGTTGTATGTAAAGATGTATCAATGGCTTGTCTCCAGCATATCTCAACCGAAAATTCAATAGCTGTCAAGCTGTATATTCTACACGCTCTTCTGTTGCTGGAAATGTTTCTTTTAAAAAAATTAAAACCGAGACCAGCAAGAGATCTTTTATCTATGCTGCTGGTACAATATGGAATTCTCTTAGCCCAGAAATTATACGGTTCGATTCAATTGATACTTTCAAACGTAAAATTAAAATGTGGCTGTAATTTACCTCACCTTGTTATACCCCACCTGTAGTTATGTCATTCATTCATTGTCGTAAATACTCTCACTGTCTAGAGTCATCTCTTTATTTATTTCATCAATCTTAGTTAAATTTTCACCACTCTTCGTCATTAATTTATTGTCTTAGTTCTCAACCTGTTTTAAATGTATCTTTTTCACGTATAATTAATTGATGTCTTATTACTTCATTGTATTATATTTTTTGTTGCTGAGGGCCCTCTTGGAAAGCAGTGCTCTCACTGAAGAGGCTACCCTCATTTTAAATATCACAATAAATAAGGTTGGGCCAGGGGGTAGGAGGTGATGGTGATAGGAAGGGGGTAGTTTGCCGAAGTCGAATTCGTTTGTGCCCCCTTCCCCCTCCCCCCAATAATTTTTGCCTTCCTACGGTCCTGCCTATGCAGGGGAGATTACTTGGGCTGGTACAAAACTTACGCGTAAATGCCAATATACAAATCGCTTGGCGTAAAAAGCCGCGATGTCCTAGCGTTACTGAACGGGAGGCAGTTTTATTTCATTATAAGGCGGTCTTATTCATAAGTTAATTCGTCGAAGTAGCACAAATTATAGCCGCCCAACCCAGACTCCAACAGTGTATTCTACTGTATTGTTGCGGACAGAGTAGGATTCCNAGTTGATGACTTGTAGTCCAAGCTGGCATTTATGAAAGTAAAACAAAGAAATAAATATCTCTCTGCCTGTTGTATGTACAGATGTATCAATGGCTTGGCTCCAGCATATCTCAACCGAAAATTCAATAGCTGTCAAGCTGTATATTCTACACGCTCTTCTGTTGCTGGAAATGTTTCTTTTAAAAAAATTAAAACGGAGACCAGCAAGAGATCTTTTATCTATGCTGCTGCTACAATATGGAATTCTCTTAGCCCAGAAATTATACGGTCCGATTCAATTGATACTTTCAAACGTAAAATTAAAAAGTGGCTGTAATTTACCTCACCTTGTTATACCCCACCTGTAGTTATGTCATTCATTCATTGTCGTAAATACTCTCACTGTCTAGAGTCATCTCTTTATTTATTTCATCAATCTTGGTTAAAATTTCACCACTCTTCGTCATTAATTTATTGTCTTAATTCTCACCTGTTTTAAATGTATCTTTTTCCCGTATAATTAATTGTTGTCTTATTACTTCATTGTATTATATTACATTTTTTTGTTGTTGAGGGCCCTCTTGGAAAGCAGTGCTCTCACTGAAGAGGCTACCCTCATTTTAAATATCACAATAAATAAGGTTGAGCCAGGGGGTAGGAGGTGATGGTGATAGGAAGGGGGTAGTTTGCCGAAGTCGAATTCGTTTGTGCCCCCTTCCCCCTCCCCCCAATAATTTTTGCCTTCCTACGGTCCTGCCTATGCAGGGGAGATTACTTGGGCTGGTACAAAACTTACGCGTAAATGCCAATATACAAATCGCTTGGCGTAAAAAGCCGCGATGTCCTAGCGTTACTGAACGGGAGGCAGTTTTATTTCATTATAAGGCGGTCTTATTCATAAGTTAATTCGTCGAAGTAGCACAAATTATAGCCGCCCAACCCAGACTCCAACAGTGTATTCTACTGTATTGTTGCGGACAGAGTAGGATTCCAGCTGGAGTTTTGGTCTGCACACTTGAAATGTAGTTTCACAAAACCAAAACGGGCATCTTTAGTTTGAATGCATTCTTATAATGTGTTTTATTTATTCTTGAACAATAATATTCAATCATTACAAGACATTCATGGCACGACAGCTTGATGTGCCACCATTCACGTGTACGACAATTTACGTGGTGCACGTGCGTCGTTGAGTTTCTCGGGCGTGACCAACCGAAACGTCATGTCACCGTAAATACACTGAAGGTAAATAGACCAACGGAAGTAAAATGCATTGGAAAAATAAATTAATCCAAAACTAAGCTGCCTATATCTAAATGCATACGTATGTGTAGAAATAACAAATACGCACATCTTACACATGAAAGAACACACAAATTAACCTCTTAAAACAAGCACCCCGTTAGCAGAAAATTCGTGGAAAGTACTCTTTGATCACTGAATCCTAACTAAGCTAATTTCTCATAGAATGCTGCAAAGCACTAAGGTCAAAGAAGCATACGAAAGTCTAACGTTCCAGGTACAAATGGTTCATAGAGGTTCATTTGAAACTAAATGTAGTTGATTAGACAATTTGAATATAGTTAAAACACTTCACATCTGTTTTGTGGATTCATCCGAGCTTTCAACGAACATCCAAACGCCTTGGAAAACTCCTCTGTCTGCATCAATGCCGTATTTGTCCTAAAACAAAAACAGTAACACGGAATAAAATTCTGGAAACCTCAACCCGTCCTTTTCTGTGCCACACTTGAAATGTGTTCCAGGTGAAAAAGGTCCCAGTGGAAGATGACGCAGTTATAAAGAGCTCTTCGTGAAACACAATTTCGTTAATCAAATATTAGTCAAGCATTCTTAATTCCATAGCATTTCGTCTTAAAAAATATGACCTGCGATTATATGCGTTAAAATCGTCCCAGAGAGGGCGCCCAGGAAAATTCATGGCAGTAGAAAGACCACTTAAAGCTGCAATTCATTTCACTTGAACATCGAAGGCGTCCATACATTCGTCTTAAGTTTGTGGAAATGATCTCAAATTGTTCCGCAGTCAAACAACAGGTGGTTTCAGGTCTTCGCATTGTACTGACAGTTCGTTATTCCTTGAGACCAAGCTGTTCAACTCGTTACGTCGTGTCCTTTTGTGCGACGAACACGGACTCGAGAAATAACACACCTGGGCCCAGTTGCATAAAAGTTATACGCCGTATAGCAACAATGACGTTGCATTATCACGCGTCACGTTGTTATTGTTGAACAATGCACATGACGTCATGCAACAATCAAACCTATCCAGCGGATATCTTTTGAAGCTTTATGCAACTCAGCCCAGGAGTTGTTGCAAACCCAGATATCACTTTCGTCTGAGTAAAGTCTAAGAATAAAGTGAGACCTATTATTAAAATAGCGTTAAAAGGTCTAAATAATCAAAAGCTCGCTTCTTGGACCGAGCGAGGTTTATGGCTCTTTTAACACGAAATCAATTTCTCATCAATCCTACACTTGAGTCAAAATAGACATCTTCAGTCAAGAAACTTGAAACATAATTTTCGGCAACTTCTGTTTTAACATTAGTCTAGTAAAGCATGGTGCGACTACTGTTTGACCACACTTGTCCTGCAAAACACTATTGCCCTTTCTAATGTCCATGATTTTATTGATTACTCGAATGCTTTCAATTACATACAATGCACTTACAGTAGATCCTCTGGAATCTTTCCGCTCATTACCAGCATGGCCTCTGTTGACGATTGTCGAACACGGCAGCGTGACTAAAATTGAATTGATAATGACGAAAATAGGTAATGATTCAGGAAATGTCGACATTTATTTCTGTGAAAGCAATTTTGACTGCTCTACTGGCCGTGCTTGAGGATGGTGGGACAGTCAATGCGACCGTTACTTGACGTTAGGTAGCGTGGCGTGAATGTCAGCTGCGATTACCGAACGTGACGGACATAGCGTCAGCTAGAACGTTGATGATTTGAATCTTATGTTTACAGGTATTGGATTTTTTGTTAGTAAAACACTTTTCGCGTTATCAGGGTTCTTTTTCACTTTTGTTATAGTACACTTTATTTAATAACAGAAATTGTAAAAAGGTAAACCAATATTGAGTGATCTTTACAGAATATTTTTGTCAAAAGTTTTGAATTAGTGGTTATGCTAAAAAACCTACAGATAGGTTTGGAGTTTCGTACAGTTCTACCAGTTTCCAATCAACAAGACTTTCCTGTAACCATTTTTATGCTATTTTGAACGCTGATGAAAATTCTCCGCGTTTTTGTAAGATTAACGGGAAATATTTGTCTTCGCGGGTTTGTATAGACATTACCAATATGTGATCAGCCATTTGTGGCTTGTGTTTTGTGAATTTATTAGTAGTTCGTGATAAGCTAAAAGTAGAGGCTAGATTTATGTTATGTATTCCCCAGTTTTCGAGTCATTCAATATGGGAAAGCCAGCTTGAGTGCGGGTAAATGTAATGTACATGTCGATCAGAGGAAGGCCAGATCCTTTTCCGGATGCTTGACATTCTATTTACCAAATGGACACAGATTTTTGCAGTTATTAAGTGATGTTTATCTATGTTTTTCCTGTGCGGCTTTGTCAGGCTTAATACGGGTTTAGTTTGAAGTTCATCCATGCTATATCTATACATTTGCTGTATTATGATATCCGTGTCTTCAATCCACTAAAGCCCTGTTCCTGTTTAATAAATTGTAGCCTGCCATGGCTTGTAGACGTTATTTATGATCAGAGTACACTCAAAACGTTACAGCAACAACGACTCTAAATCTGTGCTTTTCAACCTATCTACGTCATACATGTACACAGAACCTGAATATTCTTTTCAATCAAAAACGCCACAGAGCGCTGCGTCTCACCTGCGCATAAGATAAGAAGAATGCTCTGTCATTAGAGCTAGACAGTCCTGGAGCAAGTGGCTCTCCATGAGTTTGTTTCACCCACTCTTTGTACGCCTGGTGTGATAAAACACAATAAAGAAAGAGAGACACCTGGTGTGTGAATAGCAAGGTAAAGTGAGAAAGGGAGAGAAACCAGATGAAAATTTCCCTCTTTGTAAGCTATTTCAAAGCACAATGATCATTCACATTGTCATTATATTATTGAACTGAGAAGAGATATACCATCGACAAGATTGTCTGGCATGCATATCAAATTTGCTCGGCGGCGTAGAGACGTGTGAGGTAAAGTTGTAGATTGAACGTACACGCAAGGAACACGAGATGACATAAATGTTACAGATAATTCACCTTTCAACATAATTGAGTATGAATACACTCTGAATATGCCGCATCACCTTGTAAGCTAATTTCACTCCGCCGATTTCACCGATGGCATCTTGGGCTACCTGGGATACGCGAAGGGTCACGTGCTGTAAAACACCAGTTTCAGTTTATTCAAAGAACGCCTTCACTTGGTGTCAATTGCCGTGCAGCTTGCAGTAACTTTGGTACTGTGGATGCTTGATTTCGTCTATTCAAATCAAAGTCTGCATAATGTGAAAACATGCATACATGTACTTAATCCAGCGTTTTCGAATTGGACGGTTGGTGGCATTATGCGATTACATGTACTTAGACTTTAAAAATCTAATGCTTGTGCTATGTATAGCATCGATGTGTCGGGCCTTATTTTGTGCACTTTTAACTTTCCACGCCAGGAGTGCTGCATCTCAATAGGCGCATTTTGGTCTGGCCAGAGACCTGTCTATTCGACTTTGGTCTGGCCCAGCAGCTTTGAACTTGCGAATTTGACATTCATCGTGATTTATTGGGTAATGTTGAAAAGGACAAAATTCGTTTAAAGCTAAAACTAGAAATATGTAGAAGTTACTCTGTCAAATTTCAATTACTCACAGTTGCATGTACACTACAACTCAAAAATCCGTTTTTGGCACCTATCCGATGCTTGCGAGTGAAGGCCAATAAGTGAAAGTTACCGGCATGGTGCGCTGACTGCTCGGAATAAGAAGATTCCACGACTGATTCCTGTAAAATGCCTCCATGCAGCTTTTCAGTGAAGAATAACCCTGTAAAGTGGCTTTTGACCACCAGGGGTCGACTGTTCCAGACTTTGAATAATACCGCCCTGCAACAGTGTCATAAATAAATCAGTCACAATGCGACTGGAACTCAAACCAGAGCAAAAAGTTTGAGCCGTCTTTCAAAAACCAAATATTGTTTGCATCAGGTCACGTGATGTGATCAAAAAGATGGCGGATTGAACGGGATAAACTACTTGCAACTGGTTTCGCATTGTTATTTACTTAGATTAGAAACGTTCCTAGTTCATTACTGCCTCACGCCATGTTTATCGTCACGGCGGGTCAGTCTCGATTGACAAGTTAATGCGATAGTGAGGAGAAAATAATTCCAATCGAAACGAAGAATGTTATTATGGGAGCCAGATTAGGCCTAGCTAAGGGTGGGGGATAACTCACGACGCAGCCCTTAGAAAACCCTGATGCTACAGTCGTTTTTTATCAAAACCAGAAACTTAGGAAAGCACAAAATGTCAATTTCGACGCTCACAGAATGAGTGCATCACTCGGGTCTACAAGGCTGGTGAATATCCTGACTGCGTCCGGTTCTCATCGTTTCCAGGGGAACACTTGTCAAGTGAACATAAATCAATGATGAGCTTTGCTAATGTCTTTTCTGGCACACGTTCACACCTTTATCTCGATTCAACCCATCTTTACATGTGTACAGAACGATTGGAAGATGCTGGATATCTGGTGGCTGATGGCGTGAGGAATTTGTGAACGTTTAGGGGAAGCAGTTGGTAGCGACGGCGCTGCAAAGCTTTGCAATCTCTACTAAGAAGCTGAAGTTAAAAGCAATGGGCCCATTTGCTATCACTTCAAGCGAATAATATCTCATCAACTATTTATCAATTACAACAAAATTCCAAAACCAAACACAATCAGCCATAAAAAGTATATGTTATTCCCAAATTGCCATGTCCAAAAGAATTGCGACTTTTTCAGCAAAGACTTTAATAAGAAGAAAATGTTCAAATGTATATGAATTTGTACTTATACAAAAGTCACAATAGATGGCGCTCTGAGGTGCTGTAAAAAGTAGGCAAGTAAATATTCCTTATTTCAAATATGCACGAAAATCTTTTCGCTTGCATGTGCCACCATATCTACAAAACATATTCACAAATACTAGAAAATAGTGATTGAAGGTAATTGAAATTGGGTTTGCAATTTTGAACCCCCAATCGCACTCCTCGTTCCATTAATGACACTTCAACAAATTTATAAAATTTTCTAAAATTTGATTTATTCTAGTTGCAATAGGACATAAATGTGTTATGTCTCTTTCTTATTTCCATCCGAAGTTACGATTTTTATTATAAAAGACAATTTTGTGTTTTCCCGTTTCTATAGAACAGGTGTGAAGCGCAAAAAGTTGACAAGCTGTTTCTGGCATCAATCACTTTCTGATGCAACGGGACAATAGCCAACTGCCGTCACCACCAGTGGTTGTTACCCTGAAGATCGAAGTACTTTTTCTCGTATAGCTACCAGATTATAAGAATGCAACTAAGTTGTCTCAGACCTGTTTATACGCCTGAGAAGAAAGATGACGTACTTGACATGAGAAATAGCGGTTTTCAATTTATTCTTAAATTATAAATATCGCACTACTCAGCAACTGATAAAGTGCGTCATATGAATACCTGTCACTCTAAAATGATCCTCTTGATTTTATGTTTAACTACAATGATACAACATGTATGTATAATGATATTTTTTTCATGTCATACCCTACCCAAGTTGAAGGCTAACGACAAAACCTTAAGTTTGTGTTTTGTCTGTCGAAATCCTTTAAAACAGGGAAAATTGCCTCAGGTTTTGGTTACAGCATTAAAACGAAAATCACTTTGAAACTTTTTGTTAACGTTGCAAACTATGGAGAAAACGAGGGCTTTCTAACAATTGCACGTAAACAGTAACCTCCGACACTCTTGTTGGCCTACAGACAATACCTGTTTCATCAACCGAGTGAATCAGTTCACGTGCGATGATGCTTCCCAAGGCTCCATAGTTGAAGAAGTACGGTAGATCATCTTCGTAGGCGGGGACTTGAAGTATTCCAGCTGGGACCACCAACTGATTCCATTCATAGTCGTACTTGACTTTCGCATCATAAGGTCTAAGTTTCCACTCCATGCGGTTGATAGTCTGATGGAGTTGTTGGTTCCACAGCGACCTCTCAAATTGTTTCAATTGCAGAACATTGTGAAAGAATTCGTCGCGCTTGATAGTCAGCTGAAAAAGATTCCAGAAATCTCGACATCGTCATTCACGATTACCCAAGATAACGTGTCGCACTTTGATATTCACTAAAAATAAGTTATAGACACAGGATCGCACGTATCTTAGATGTACAAATAACTGTTTCAGCACAATTTACCGCAGCAATAAGAAACGTTCACTATCAAACAGGCTAGGCCCACTTATGTCTAACAAATTTGTTGCTCACGTCTTTGTAGATATCGTTCACGTAATCCTCACGCAGTAGACTTTCTGGGAAGCGCACTTTATCCAACACTGTGTCTAGTTTTTGCCAGGCCCTCATCTTTGTTTCATCGTCCATCCACTTTAGAGAAATAATTGATTGCTTAAAGGAGGATTTCAGTCTCGAGATCATCTCATGAATCTGAAGTAGAAAAAATCCTCAGCTCACTTTTATGTACGTAGATGTTTAGCGTTAAGAAAGTAACTTATTCTCATGAGCGCTAGAGCTCATCATTATGCGCACAAAAATCACCACAAGGCAAGCAGCAGCCCAGAATTGACCTATTGCCAGCCTCCCGTTCAGTAACGCTAGGACCTAGCTTAAAAGCAAGACTTTGAGAGATTACGCGAGATATTGCCGTGTATTTTAAATAAGAGCACGTGACCTTGACTAGTTTGGCTAGGTCCTAGCGTAGGTCCTAGCGTCTACTGAACGCATGCCAGGACTTTGAGTGACGGCTTAACTGACCATTTAGAACTCATCGTTCTTGACACATCTTCGTTTCCAAGCCGCCATTTTACCCGACAAACAACCCGTTACCGTGTAAAACTTATTGTTTGTTAATCGACATTACGCAAGGGGGCGGAGCTTGCGATAGGTCAATTACAACGCCTTAACTTATCAGAATGTGTGTCCCAATCGCATAACGGTAAGGCAATTATTATCCAGATTAAAAATATCGAAGTATTGTTGCTGTCTTAAATAAAAATGTTAAAGTATTGAAATACATTAACAAAATTAATTGACGAATATCCGTCAGAGTAATTAACCAGCCGTCAGGTGTTAATTGAAAAGCGTCACTGATGGAGAAGTGTAGTCACGTGATGTAAACAAAAACCTGCCAGTGATAAACAGCCAGCCGTCCAGTAACGCTAAGTCCTCCTCAAAACAAGATTGGCGTAAGATATAGCCGTGTATTTTAAATGAGAACGTGTGATTTTGGCTAGATTTTAGCAAGGTCCAAGTATAGGTCCTAGCGCGTTACTGAGCTTGACCTAGTTCTGTACAAGACAAATGTGAGCGACAGCCGATACCGAGGAAAAAAGGTTAAAAGACTTTATTGGACTTGTCTGTATGAGACAACAAATATCTCTATGGTATAAATAGAGGAGTAGAGTTTATTGAGTTTCCAAAACAGACAAGACACAACAACTCCGGGAAAATGTTGTGGGCCGACTTTAGCGTGCCAGTGTCTACACGACCATACAGTGGTGAACAGTCTCTTTACCAAAGATGTGAAGTGTAAATAAACGTCCAATAATGACACGCAATTACATAAATGTCTGATCTCTACGTAGAATAGTGTGGGCAATATTACCTGGTCAGTAGCGTCACTGGTGATATTTCAAGGCTGTGTTCCTTTGCAACATTGTTTGTAAGGATATTTCATCGTTTACTTTTCCTTTGCAACCAAGCATAAAGCGCAACCTTGTTCCAATTTTTGTGAAGTTAACACATTTTTGGTGACCTGCCTCTTAAGTTTCCCGGAGTATATTCAAGAATTGGTTGGGCATTTTAGATTCAACTGTTCACGAATCTTCTCAAACCTTGTGCAAAAAGCACAAAAACAACCCGTGAAAATTTCGTAAATGTTAAAACAACCATTCAGGACGTGGTAAGCAATATCATGTATTAGTTCTTCAGTGAGCGTGGTCTATCTTTTTACGGATACCCGACATTTTGTGGGCGGTTTTTGTCCCGTGGCTGAAATTCCCTATAGTCTACTACTTAGAGGCTTGGATTGAAATGACATCTTGACTTGGAAAAGGTATTTTGTGTTAAAAACACGGATGGTCAATTTCAAAATTCAAATTCATCGAAACTCGTTTGAATGCTAAATACCAATAGAAAGGTCCTCGTATTAATACCGGATATCTGTTTCGTTGTCCTGCTTTGAGAATAGTGCCGTGCAAACAAAGCACTGACAGCGTCCTCCATCTGGGCAGAAACAAAGTTGAAGCATGTTGTCCACAGTGGCGGAAATTCTGATGTTTGACGTAAAATGCTATCGAATTCTCTTTTGGCATGAACGTACTCCCACGACAAATACTCCAAATAGGAATGCATCAAACGCCAGGCCAAATAATTGTGGATTTCTCTGTGAATATAGATACATACATGTTTTCATTTACGTTGATATTAAGAATGATTCGCGATGCAAAAGTGACAGTTCGTCCAACTGTTTCCATTTCGATATATCTCGATATAAACACTCTGTCGCTGATCCTCAGATGCAAAAGACCGTTCAAGGGCTTCATAATCCTCGGAATACAGGGTCTATGGAACTTAAGACTCAAATATATACTACATATGCTGTAAATTACTTATCCTGGCTTTCGATTCAAGCTACAGGCACCTAGGATCAGCGCAGACTGATGTCAACGAGCTGAGGTGCCAGCCGCATGCGCACCATTGCGGAGCTGACAACAGGCGCCAGGCGGGGTACACGGCAGCAAATGAATGAATTAGCCGCTAGTTTAGTGAATTGTTATCACCTGGGCATGAGCTATGGGTTCAGCCATTGTTCACTTGACAGCCAACTCGTAACTATGGCAGTTTTACTATAGCCCATTTCAGAAAAAAATATTGGTGCCAAAACGAGTTTTTTAAGCTTAAAAGGTTAAACGGGACTTTCATGAAACAGTCCTTTTCACCCCGAGTGCAAGAGTTTGCAACCGTAATCAAAGTAAAGGTTCTCTTCTGCAAACAACTGCAAGAAACTCGCTGCTTAACGTGCCTAGCAAGCGCGTGCTAGCTACCCGACCACCTAGCGGCACGCAGGGAACCAGCGAGCTGCAAGATGATACTATGTTATCCCGTATGTTACCTTCCACTGTTGCTGTCCTGAAGAGAGTCAATAATTAGGAGCGCCACCTGTTGAAGATATTCCGTTGACGCTACTATCAAGGAGTGTACGAGTATAGGAGAGTTCACTCAGCCATTTTACCATTCGCCGCAATGGTTACCGGTCGAAACACTAGCGCTCCAAGCGGTGAATAATCAATACTTACTTAGGAGCGCAGTCCGAACAATGTAAACACTGATGAATTCATACTTTAATGACGTTCAACGTGCAATAAAATTACTGTGTGATTGAAAATGGTTAGAATACGTAAACTAACATCCATTTATAATCGAATGAGAAAGAAAATGTGTATTTTAATCAATATTAAAGTGTATTTGTTTTTATTCTTTTGAAGCTCCCTTCANTATATGCGTGTCGTTGTTAAACGAAACAGTTGAGAATATTGAACTTATTACACGTGCAAAGACTGTTGAGTAGTTTGCTGAGAGAGTAGAAAGTGACAGCCGTTTTCTAAGAGATGGAACGGAGAGGCTATTCGGTATGGATGCCAATTTCATCTCAAAATTTATCGTGTCGTTGACGAAAGTATACGCAATCTGCTTGCTCGTGTTGTTGTGATAGTCCATCCCAGAATCCCGCATCAACAGATGTACAACTTTGTCCATATATCTACGATATGCCGCAACCTGCCAGAAAAAAAATGTAGTTAGCCTTCTATCCTCATATAGGATATGCTAACAAGGGCGGATCCAAGATTTTGAGTTGGGGGTGGGACAGGGCACAGGAACAATCAGAATTTCGGCAGATGCGCGCGCCCACCCTAAAATGTAGGGATGCAGGGGTCTCGAATTTTTGGGTTTGCGGACCTTTTGAGTAAAAAAAATAAAAAGGTAAACGAGGTTTGTTCAGGCCCCTGCATTGTTTATTCACCCACCGAGCCCCTGGGATGCGCGCATATGCTAGTTAATTGGTATCTTCTAGAAATTTAGGGGGGGCAATGGCCCCCTTGGCCCCCTTGCCACCCCCCACCCCTAAATCCGCCACTGGCTATATAAATCGAGCGATTGTTCACCTCTGGGAAACAAACATAAAGAAATTTAAAGGATTCTATGAGATTAGTTTTCCATATGCAATAAACCAACAGGCTTACACGACTATATTCGAGAAACAAACACCTGGCGTAGACAAAAACTACAAGAGCACAAGCGGTAAGAAATCTTCAATTCATCATCTTTTCAGTCACGCCAGGGACACAATGTCAGCTAGCACAACTATGCGGTCTATCAGTGAACACAGCAATTGTACATAGACATGGTCTGCTAATGAACACAGCAGTTTTTATAGACACACGGTCTGCCAGTGAACACAAAACTGAGCTCGCTGCATTTAGACACACTGTGTATCTCGGCAGTACGGTGATTCCAGCAGTTGTACTTTATAATACGGAGCTCCCAGTTACAGCATCAGTCGTACTAAAGCTTTGCAAGTGAGCCTCAGTGGAGTCTCTTCTCATTCATGATAAATTAATCATCACTACGAGCTTTCAACAACGATCAGCTAAACTCTACCTTTCCCGGCCACCTGTAGGTGAATCTGTGCATGCCCAGGCCACCATCACCAACCTACAACAAGCAAAAAAATCACACTCAAAAGACAATACAATTGTGTTACCAATTTTTTACACATCCTCGGTACTCAAAGGGAAAAAGACTGAAATAGAACACGGCAATTAATCATTTGGTGTCTTAAAATGAATGCCTTCATACTTACTTCAATCATAAATTTTGCAGAGCCATCGGTTGCCTTGACAGGCCTGAGATTAACTGCGAACAAAGCTTGTGTCCAATAGTCAGCGACCACTCTTTGAAAGGCTTTAGGAAAGTTCCAACTACTGTTCCAATTTCCAAACAAATACCTTACGAAGCAGAAAGGTTGCAGATTACGATTACGACAATAACTTGGTTTGGAAGTAAGATTGTGCATTGTTGAAGACCACTTCAAATTGGAATGAAATAACTTTGATGCGGTTTAATAAGACAAAATATACCAACTTGACGTACGACAATGTAAAGCCAAAAGTGACAAATTGGCTTATTAAGAACACCTTTTCTTCTGATAAACTCAAAAATCCAAATGAAACAGACATTCAGGTTGAATTGGCATTCAATTCCAAGACCGTCCTACCGACTAAAACCTTCAATTGCAATACCATGGACTGCACGAATACACAGGGCGCAAAGATTACAAACCTAAAAAAATCACAAAACCTAAGAGTGTAGTGGAAGCTAGTCATGACAAAGTGTGTTTAGTAAACACCTGACAGTACATTAAACCAAAAACAATTTCAAATGACAGAAAATTTGACAAAAGAATTTTTTTTGCTCGTAACATACTTAGATATGCCTAACATATAGACAATTTATATTCTAAACTACTGCTGAAGTAAACAGCGCATGCGCGAAGACCAAAAATGCAGCCAATCATTCTTCAATTTGAAAGTACTATTGAAGTTTCCACAAGCGTAGATAATGTGTTTTGGATGGGCCCACGCATGCGAAAGCATACACACACGGGTGAATATTGTTGCCATCTCTGTCGGGCGAATAATGACTCTGGCGTCCGTTCGGCGTTCATATCTCTTGAACCCCTTGCAGGTACTTTAAAACTTTAGCAAGTGGATTCCTATGAATTTGACTACGGTGAAAAAAACTCCACTGAATCTTCGAAGTTCCTGAATAGATATTCATGAAATTTGATCAAGGAAACGATGATACGTTTCTACATTTAAATTAATGCAACGTTTCTTACGCCAACAAGTGCTCTTTTTTAATACTTTCACGCCCAACGGATCAACATGGAAATTGGCTTATGCATGTCTATTGAAAAGAGCACAGCGGACCATATATATTACTGTGGTGACCCCTAAAGGCAATTTTGTTTTCATGTCGTCTGTCACTCAATATCTACCAAGCCCAATGAATATTCTTTCATGTGGTGTTTGTTTCTGTTAAAGGAGCATGCCACCCAAAAAACAACCTATTTTGTATCAGTTTAGATCGAGTAGTTCTACTCGATAACGGCACGTTTGGTTGCGTTACCTGACACCTGACGGCAGACAAAGGTGTTGAAATTATCCAATGACGTAATTGGTTTCACACGCAGTCTGTTCAGCAGTTCACAACACGGGTTAGTGGTGTCAGCTTATCGCTTGAATTCATCTTTTAACACCATTCTTCCTTAATTGTAATTTTTCGTGCGAACACCAACCGCTTCGCGGATAAGTGTCGTGACTGCATTTCGTAGGTTTACGCCTACTTCCAATAGAGGGCGCACTCGTAAGTAGTGAGAGCACGAAAGGAACTTTCGACTGAAACGGATTCTTGGTGGACAGAAATTTAATTACTACATAATGGTTCTTGAATATAAAAGCAGAGGAATAAATTCCCTCCCGTTGTTTTGATTAGATGAAGTTCACTTATTTATTTTAGCTTTCAGACATCGGCTGGGGTCTAAATTCTCCCCCTTTATCAGCGGCAGCCACTGGTTTTGTCGCACATACATCTTCGCTGTGGGAAATGTATGGAACAGAATGACCTTGCTCATTAATTGATATTTCGAAAGTTTGGCCGTTTTCACAACACATTGGTACACTCAACAACAGTGGAAATTTTCTGGCATCATAATAGCAGGAAAGGTATTAAAACGCTGTTTATACGAGTAGATTGAAACCTCCTGCCACATCACTGGGATCACAAGTGACACTGAACGCATGCCCACCAAAGACCTGGTCGCCGTCTGGCGGGATAGTGAATTTCAATATGGCGCGGGTATTTCGAAAGGCAGCTATTTCATTTTTTAAAATAATGCTGAAACCACGGAAAGTTCTAGGCAAGGCCTTTTCACCAACCTAAACATCCGTTATGGCCGTGGATTTCAGAATGTCATGACCACAACCGTGCTCAGAAACTACACTGTATAAGGTAATACCTACCCTCCGCTCATGGCATCTTTGACGATTTTGGTCAACGGATTGCCAACTGCTTTCATTGTCTCGAAGTCGTTAATACAAGATTTGTACAATGTTTTTACTTTGTATTCAAAAGTCCTGTAAAAATACGACAAGCCATATTAATCGACATAGTGAAGAAATGAACACTGTTACTGAGGCAGGTGAAAAAACGGTTAATTAACGATTGATGCCTGGCGCAACAACGTCGGCGGCGGCAAAATAGTAACTGCAAGAGCATAATCCCTGTCAGCGATAGATTCTTTAGAAATAACACAAATATTTACATTGTGAGCGAAAGACAAAGAATAGTGACTAATATCAACACTAGTCGGAGCTGTGGTGTCGTGATTATAACAGTGATTGCGACTGTTGTAACGCTAGCGACATCATTAGTATAATTAGGAGTAGACCTCGCAGTAATTATGACAGGCTTGTAACCTTTGTTAGTGATGGGTGATACAGTGACGTAAGCATTAAAATTGTTGCCGATAGATATCAATGTAGCTGAAAGCGATGTAGGAGTAGTGGTTTTAAACATTTTTCTGATAAGCAATATTGCATGGATGTATATTCACTGGTATTTATTGGATTTAACTCCGATGACGCATCAAAATTCATTTTTTGCAGTGCATCTTGTAATATTTTTAACATTACATTAGAGCAACAGGTGTAATGGTAGTGCGGCGAGTATTAACACTGCTAGCGATAAATGTAGTTATTGTGAGTACACAATTTGCACCAGTTATTTGCCATACATATATGTATGTATAGGCGTATCTAATATGTTCGAGTGTGTGCGCTTGTCTGTACTTGGAAACCGTAAAACTGGCGACAAAAAGTGCATCTTTTATAAATAATCTCACCTGTTATTCTTGCTATCGATGGGAGTCTGCAGCAGTTTATGGAGTAGCTCGGAATTTCTGGCAGACATTTCTCCCTGGACTGTCCTTTCAAGTTCGCTTGGATTTAACTCGTGCTTGAGCTCCCATCCGTTGCACGCGTAAGAATAAAAATCAGTGCAAGGGTCATAGGAAGTGTTCCTATTTCTTATTAATAAAGACGAGGCTTGGAGACAACCACGCGTTGTACAAAACGACGGACATGGCGGCGACAGCTTGCACGGTTTGCACGGTTTGCACGTGGTCGGGGCTGGAGTCGCTAAAGTTGTAGTTGGAGAATGCTGATATACAAAGGTAGACGCGGAGGGTTCAAACGGTAACGTCGAGAAAGTCAGTGACAAAGATTGACTTCGTTCAGATCCGAGAACAACAGCGAGAGCTAATGTCGTGATGAGGAGCGCGACCGAGAGAGCTGAGAGAAATAGCACTGCCCAGAAAAGGTACCTTTTCGAATACTGGTTGACGGGGGCACTTCCGGACGAAACAATCGTTTCGATTTCATCCAGGTTTTCTTGTCTGTATTTAAAAGCAGTGGACATTTTCCTGAAAGTAAAAACACACCACTTTCAAGCAACTTGACCCCACAGTCATCCGTGCGTGCACAATGTAAAGTTTCAAATGGAGGCGAAGATACACGTAAATACGGGCAGATGACACTGGGTTTAATGAAATATCGAATACACAATTAAAACCTTAGAGTTTCTAGCTGTAATATATTTTCCATGTCTGGGTATGGATTTCACCAGCGTTTTCTTGTCATGATTTCCAGCCGGCACACCACTAATGTCATTCAAATTTAAAATATTTAGCTGTTGAGGTGAATCACAGGCGAGACAAAAAGCGGGTGAGAAATTACAATTGTGAAATCGCAGAAGTAAAATCGTCGATCTACTTTGACCAGCGATATCACCACTCTGTTGTTTTAAATTAACGACCTTACTTATAGTTCAATGGTGTTCTGGTGAGCTTAGCAACCAGTCTACACTGGGACTCTCTGTCAAAATGCTGAGGCGTGCTTCTACAGTGTAGTAGGGTTTGGTAATATTTTGAAACGATAGAGGGACTATTTAAGAAGAGCAATTGATTTTCAGAATTTAATTGCTAGACAGAACAAACCTGTAGATGTAGCTGCACTTACTACTACTTGTGACTGAGGGTGGCGCTGTCGGTGCCGAGATGAATGGGGCTCGCCAATAATTCCAAGGCAGGACTCGGTGTTGAGAATTTCTCAATATTGTTCCTGGTGAACGACTAGTTTTGATGCAGCGATGCAACGACTAGAAATCTTAATATATATAAAAATTACCTGAAAACTTAAATCAAGTAAATTCTCGATTGGCACTTTGTTTCACAATCGTGGGCTTATACGCTAACCGGATATGTCTGCCAGACGTCATCGTGTAATTATTCTCGTTTTACGTTTCATTTAAAACATCTGCACTGCACATTTCCACGCTAGAGTTCATATATGAAGTGTTCGTGTGTGACGTATTCATTCAGTATTCAAATGGTACGACATGCCAGCAACAAATGTGCGTCTGCTTGAGGATGACGTCACAGTTCACCTTCCCAATAGATTATCATTTGTGTCATGTCAAAAGACTAAAACAAAAACTAAAAACGTACAGAAGCGGAAGAAGGTGGTGCGGACACGTTGAAGCATTCAGGCAATATTAAAAAGCAATGATGTAACGTGCATGATGCCTGCAGATGCCACTAGGAAGGCCAAATGCATGACGCCAGCAGATGTCACTAGAATAGGGAAGGCTTTTTCACATACCGCAGTGACAATAAGTGCTTCAAGAGGTACACCAACAAATTAAAATCGCGCCGACAGAAGAGGCGCAGGTTGAAAATTTGGTTCAAATGTTGACATTAAACAAATATATGTACATTAGGAAACGCCCGTTCGTCAGAAGAGCGCCAGGTGACGCCCTAAGCTCGGAAAGGCCCGCGTTGACATCATTGTCTTTGTCATTGTCTCAGGGACAGACATCACTGCCCATTGGACGGGTCCACAAGTGCTCAGTCCTTCTCTGCAGCAGCCAAGAAAGAGTCACACTGATGATGGTTCCCATGATGAGCTGGTTAATCCGGTATCTACTTTCTCCTCGTAAGGTGGATCTGATGCCGCTTCCTCTGACAACATGAAGCTCAGTTAGTCTTTCCAGGGTGGTACTTTCTGAGAGAGCCTCCATCTCCTGGTCTTTCAGTGCCATAAAAACATCCTTCTCGCTCCAAGTGACATCTTCCAAAAGTTCAGGTGTTTCAGCCTGCTTCCTTCCATTCTGGTTTGATAAAGCCACTCTTGATTTTCCTTAGCATGCTCTGCGAGTCCGTAGCAATCACTGCCCCTGTGTTGCTGGTGGTGCGGAGCCATCCGAGAGCCGTGGCTGCCTGCTCTTCCATCCGCATGCTGCTGATTGTCATCAAGTATGCACTACTTTGTTCTGCAACACACCGACCTCCCACGCGTGCTGTGAATCTCCAGCCTGATTTGACACCCCTGACGACTGACCCATCTGTGAAGATAATGGCATCCCATAGTTTGCTGTTCTCTTCAATGAGTGCACAGAACTCAGTGTTCACAACTATTCCACTGCGTTCTCGGCATTCCCGTCCCAGTGTGATGACAACCTTTGTGCAATTAGCCAATGTGTCCCTAATAGGTATCCACTATTTGTCTCTCCTTATGCTCCCAGTCTTGCACACCGAAGCAACCGTATCCTCCGCCTGAGCCATCCAAGATCGCACGCGTTTCAGTTGACTACCCTTATCTACTCCTATTTCTTTGTGCAGGAGGTGGTCTTTGTCAGATGCCACTCGGAAGAATGCCTTGACTTGAGCATGCCTGTGTCGTTGTGTGATGCTTGGTAATCCAAGAACATGGCGCATTGCATCAGTTGATGTGTTTCTAGTGCAGCCAAATACTACCCTCATGCCTTCATTCTGCCCGCGTTGAATGAGCAGCTTTTCTGCTCCAGTGACAGACTTTGATTATACAACAAAAATTCAAAGCACGTTGCTGGAATTCATGAACAAAGTGCACCACAAGAGCTGTTGGGACTTGAACGGGGAAAAGCTAATTTTCCAATCCTATACACTTGTGTCTTCAGCCTTCAATAGAAATTTCAATACGTTATTGGACGTACTAATTCCGTCATTTCCCTTAATTATCGTTTTTAGACCTAGTCAAAGACTTATGAAATTATCAAAACTCAAGTAACCTTTGGAAACGAAGCAAAACAGTAATGTTGTCTATAAGATCAATTGCAAGGACTGTAATGAATTTTACGTTGGTATGACAACGAGGATACTTAGCAACAGTATAACATTCCAAAGGTGCCAACAGAGCCTTATTTAATCATTCGATAGATTCATACCAATACGTTGTTTGTAATGATGTAAAGATACTAGATCATGATGTGAATAGAGCTAACCTCAGTTAATCCGTGAAGCCTTACCCATCAACGAGCTACATGGTGAGTACAGTTTGAATAAGAACTTAGGGGCTTTTAACCTCCAGTTGTGGTGGTTGATAGTTGACTTCATTAGACTGGGTGTCTCTCTACTTGTCACCGAGGAAATATTTCTAGTAAAAGTCTACGCAATTATGTACAGGATATTAGAAAGAAATCCACTCGAGAAGACATCAGAGGTAACTGAGACGGTCATACAAAGTGAATATCTTTCTACTGTTACTGATGCCGTTGAAAGCATACATTTAACCCTTTACAGTCGACATGCAGATGAATTGAGATCCAAAAAATGAGTGACATTTGCTAAAAACATGGCGGTANTGTACAAACATCGTGTCAAGATAACCATGCATGTAGTAGAATTTATAACGATAGTCATAATTACGATACTTAAGATTGTCTGTCCTATGAGATGCTTTGCCTCGTTGAGTTTCAAAGTGGGTCACGTTTTCGTGTGTACCTTTAAAAGCAACAGTTCGCTTATTGATGTTTCATTAGTATGATTTTAAGACACTAGTTTTCCTCAATGCACGCAATAATTACCTAGCCGCGTTTGCATGTGGGACATTTCTTGACTTTGATTATCAACTTACAAGCTATGAAACTGACGTAACAATTCCATTAAAAGACGATTTTTCAGAGAAACGCAGTCACGTGAATTGGAGTACCTGGGCCGTGCCTAAATAAAAGTCTATGAACATCGAGGATTTTTTTAAAGTTAACGTTTTACGGGTATAAAAGTAACGTGGAAGGATTACTCACCAGGACTCAATGAGTGCTTATGGCATGTTGTCATTACAACCTTCCTTCTCGTAGTTACGACTTCTTTCCGGTAAAAACGGGTTTTCCTCGTAGTTAAATGTACGAGAAAAATCGCTATTACGAGACAAAAGTCCTTATTACGAGAAAAAGGAGATATTGCTCCTTTTCCCAAAAATTTATTTCGTTGCTTGGCACTAAAACGCTGTCAAAAAAGTGTTGCGACGAGAATGAATAATTCCAACCAATGAGCTTCATGTAAATGAGACAAACGCAGTTAAGCCACGCCTACAATGGTTGCTGTTGTGAAATCGCACAAGCGCAACGCGCAGATATGACGCGGAGTCCTGTGTAAGCGTACCGCATTAACAGAACCTCGGTGTGTTGCAGATATTTCTTTGAGACTGTGAGTTTAAGGAGACACACAACGACAAAGGGTCGTGGAGGGAAATTCATGACTTCACACTTGAATATGTCAACAGTTCCAAGTCTCTGTATCCGTAGATCCATAACCTATTTACACCATCTGAATTGCATTCAGATGTTCAATCGATTCAAATACCTTCACATGAGGACACAATCTGGTGCTTTAGGGACTCTTCCATAGATCACTTGTCCTCAGGTGATAGACGGCTGGTGATGGCAATTGATTGTCCTATGTTGGGAATAGTTATACACGAGTTTAATTTTTTTGCGTTTCTGAGTAAATCGCCTGACGTACTCTAATCCACATGTTTGACTGTTTACCTAATTCCATATTAGATAGGCGTAAAGAAAATATTATGCGAAACTTTTTAAATACAAATATGTTTCATTTTGTGCTAGACGATTCTGAAATACTTTCCTGGGCTCTTGGGCAGTTGTCTACCGTATGGGTGAATTATATAATTCATGAACTGTTGCTTTTTCTTCCGAAGTTGCGGATTCGAAAGTAGAGCAAGTACGTATTGGACTTGGCTGAGGAAATGGAGTTATATTAATGTGAGCATTTTTATGAGAAGGATTTGATGAAAGCAAAGGCCTCACTTAGATTCTCGTTTTTAAAGATACATTAAATTTGTGTAAAACATGAAAAAACATTTGCGAAAGCAATAAATATTGTGCCGCCGCGGCACACTAATTACTCCTCTGTCAAAAATCGTTCTCGATTATTCATGCACGTCACCAAATTCATACTCCACCACGTTTTTACATGGAAACCAATATTTCAGTTTTATTGCAAGTCGCACATTTAAACTAGTTGATAAAAGACCCCTGCGCGATCTTTCAATATCAGTCGGGGAAATGCATGCACCCATCCTACGACTTATCTGTGAAGGGCGTTCCAGGTTGTGCTGAGATAACGCAAGAGTAATAATTAAGTATGATACGTTTTACACCAGTAGTCGTGCTGCTGTAGTCTCTGTTCTGATAACGCTACGTACATGTACGTTTACATTGCAGCATGTTGACGTCGCTATTTCTCATCTCTGCAGGTGTCATGGCAGCTGCAGGAAGTGTTCTGAGAGGTGATTTCCTCCATGAGAAGTTTCCGGAAGATTTCAAGTGGGGCGTTGCTACCTCATCTTACCAAATAGAAGGTGGTTGGAACGCGAGTGGTACGTGTCGTAGCACTGATAATCTGTCTTTTAAGAAGCACTGCGTGCTTGCTCAACTGGTAAGAATGTACGTTGCTGTTCAAACTCTTTACAAAAAGCTGTTTTGAACAAACTCGATCATCCATTGACTGTGACCGTTCTTACGTCGCGGTAATTACATACTTGTTAACGTCCTAGTAGTCTTATTAGGACACATGCCATCTACTGCGACGGGGAGGCGCGAAACTGATGATTGCGTACTTTGACCTTAGGCCTATTCGTCTACCGTGGGTGATCCAATATCCCTACGCACAAGCGCTTAGGGAATTGTAGAATGTTTAGTTTCAGTTAGTCAAACAATCATTCCGTGACTTCGCTCGCATGCGTGCATGAGTGGGAGATCCACTCATCTCTCACGGAGATTTGGGGACCCCGGAGGCTGTTCCGCATATTATGAGGCGCCGCTGGATCAATTGAATTCTGTAGCACCAGTGAACAAAAGCGATAGTTCCGTTACGGGCGGGTACAGTGTGTACCGTCTGTACATGTATGTGTCCTTCATACACGTAAATAATGCTCTGCACTCTTTTTCGAGTTCAACGATATTGTTATTTTTTGAGTGACAAGTCCAATTGACTTGATGCTACAATGCTTTGCAGGAAAATGTTTGTGATATTCAAGAGCAAATTAGCATTTTATGTAAGTCCCCAACGTTAATATTGTTGACAAATCTTCAATGTGTACAGGTTATTTAGGACCTTATCAACAAGTCTGATTAATTAGCCAAATACCCACAAAGTTCAGTGTAGACTATAACTCGATTAACGTAGTCATATTCTGAAAACTGACAGCTTGTATAATTTTGTATTGGATATTATACCAGTGTGCCATTAATTGGTTTATATAAGCACGTGTTTTTAATAAACTTTAATTAGCGAAAAAGAAAGATACAATCAAAAACTACAACAAGGGTAAATTTCGTTTGATGCAATTGTTCAATACAAAATTTCAAATAAGCTGTTGCAATTTCCTAATTAAAATTTGTTTCCATTGGATACAAATATTGATCTTTAAAAAACATGAGAATCCTACTTTCTGATAGTCCCTGATTAAAAAATGGAGTATTTCAAAAACAATTCCTTGAAGAACAGTGTATAAGCATCATATCTAAATGTTTCATATGAATCCGATCAGCAGCATATGATGTTCCGAAATGTTTCTAGGTTGCCACGTGACCTTAATATAAGTTCTCCTCGTCCATATATTACCTTTACTGTTATTTTCATCTGGTCGTGGCTTGCGTGGTAGCGTGCGCGACATTTTTCTGGTTATATCTGAAAGGAGGTCAGCTAAACTACAGCTTGACTCCCAAATTCGTTCGACATTCCCGTTCTCGATCCTTCAGAATCACCTGGCAACAAGATTGCCCTCCTTGAGGCGTACCTCGTATGACCTCTGCCCATGACATACATCAAATGCTACTGAGTGGACGTTAATTTCCGGAAGGAAGGGAGAGCGCCCGTTACACCCCCTGTCTACGAACATGCGTCTTGTGCTAATTTTTTTCGTCTCACGAAATGGGATCTCATTGGATGATTATCTGTTTAGGAAAAGGAGAAAGCATTTGGGACAGGTTTACTCACGATGGCGGTCACGTGGAAGGGAATGCAACAGGCGACATCGCTTGTGACAGTTATCACAACTACGCCGATGACGTCAGGATTATTAAAGAGCTTGGGGTATTTGGTTGTCTTTATCTCAGCACAAATTTGATTCTTATACAGACGTTTACGATAATGATAGGGCATAATGATTCTATGCATTGTCCTTACAGTGTAGAAAACGTTTGCATACTGCTAAACTATTCACGTATTTTACATGATAGGATAGTGGAAACACCAAAATATATACACGTGTTTTGGAATTAAGCACTTTCATGACGACTTGGAATGGAAAAGTACTAAGTGGAACGCGATTCAAGTCTCTTGAGCTACATTTCACAGCAAAATAAAAGTTTACTGTAACCAAAATTGTAGGTTTCTCAATACCGATTCTCTATTGCCTGGGCACGTATCTTACCAAATGGGACGCTGTCAGGGGGTATAAATGAGGAGGGCGTCAACTACTACCACAAACTTATAGATGCATTGATGGAGGCGGGAATAGAGCCGATGGCGACTTTGTACCATTGGGACTTACCACAGGCACTCCAGGAGGCGTATGGTGGATGGGTGGGCGAGCAATCGATACAGCACTTTATTGACTACGCCGACACGTGCTTTCAGCGGTTTGGTAAAAAGGTTTGTTCTGAATAATGAACTAACTTGTACAGTGTAAGGAAGATTAGACGCTATTTAAGTATATCGTCTTCTAGCACAGGTGGACATGAGAATAGCACCAACATCACCACTAGTTATGTCAAATGTAGCCAGCCAGCTAGCAGTATGAAGACTATCGTCAAAATACAGCTAGCTAGGTACCACTGTGTGTATTTCTTCCGTAGACCTCGAAATTGCTCACAGCCAGGGCAGTTCTGTTTGCACCTCGCCGTGAAACTTGTATCAACATGTAAAGTTAAAGATCGGACGGGGTGCATGCAAAATCTGAGAATCAACCGGCACTCACCTTGCCCGTTACAACCGTTTAAGTAAAAAACAATGCAACAATCGTCATTTTCTTTCGTCATTCTCGACCTTTTGTAATAATGAAAAGTATGTCGTCGTTTTGAAAACAATACGCTCGTGTCACGCGCACATGCCATTTCCTAAAATTTTGCGACATCTCTCGGGAGATGATGATGGCTTGGCAGCAGCAAAATTTCTTCTGAAATTCGGTATCAAAATATTAAAAACTTATAATGAAGTGAAAGCAGTTCCGATAATTTGTTGTGACGTGTACGCAACAGTTGATTGAAGAATCGGCAAAAAAAGAAACTGAACAATAGGTGACGCAGTATTTTATGGCGCCGAAAGACGTCGCTAAAGATCGCTCCACAAACTTAGCAGCAGAATAACGGTTGAACGCCATTTTTCCAACACCGTTGAATAATTTAGTTTACTCAAAGAAGACTGTAGTTTTTAATGACACTGATTTTGTGTCAGATTTTATCTTACCACTTCGGTGCAAAGCTGTATGTTTAGTATACAGCTTTGTCATACCAAGGCCATGTAAAATGCTTCCGGTTCCACATGTAGTGTACCCACTTATTGAACAAAATGACACTCACCGGTATCACAAGTGCACGTCGTATATTCGCCCGCTGGTTGTAGACAATGCCAGTCAACAACGTTACATTTAGAGCAAACCACTCGTGCTAACTAGAGTTTGATACTAATTAAATGATATCACGTGATCAGGTCCTAAAAATCTTCCGGCTGTAAAAGCCAACGATTGACTTGTCTCATGAATTCTGCAAATGCTTTGAACCAAGCACAATAGCCGTCTAATTTATGAGTCAATACAAACCATAACTGATATCACAAAAGTCGTGGGAATCGCACACGTGTTCATGTTAGTGATAAATTAGTGGATTTTCACTGTAATACAAGCCCCTTGATACTCCTGTGCAGTAACAGTGTCACGTGTACGTGAAGTAACCTAAAAGGTCGCTGTACGGTCACGTGACACGGTCACTGCACTTTCAGATGTGGTATTAAAGTGTACGCAACATGACTCTAGTACCTCAAAATAAATTTTATTATTATATCTTACTTGATTTCAGTGCCTTTAGTGCACAGCTTATAAAGAAACACGTAAAATTTGAAAAAAATAATAATTATGTACAACGTCATGGGTTGAACCCAAGTCGTTCGGCACACTGTTCGGATCAGCAACTAAGTGTATAGAGTGAAGTGAAAGTAAAGTATATTTAGCGTCGAGAAGGTTCGTAGAGGGATGAAAAGATGTGTTTTCGGAGGCTGCAGCAACAGCAGTCAGACGGAGAACGTCTCGGTGTTCCGAAGGACGCCAAAGTTGCGCACTAGTGGCATCGCTTCGTGCGCCGAACGAGAGTGTGGGACCTCAGCGTGGACCAAGTGATTCTGTCCGGAGCCACTCTG
>NMRA01000839.1:62557-116546 GCA_002633005.1 Phoronis australis
GGGAGGGAGCGGGGGAGGGGGAGGGAGAACACTTTTATTTACATAAAAGGTTATTGACCGCTAATAAGAAGGTCCCTGTACAAAATAAATAAATGGAAATGCAAAAATCAGTAAGAATAGGTGAGGAAGCCATATATATATAACATAAATAAGAAAACAAAGTGAATTAGCGTTGAAAACGACCGACACGCCAGGAACCAAGAAGTAGACTGGGGAATGCAATTAGATATTGTTACATATGAAGCAATTGGAAATATGACTAACTAGATCGTAGTTGCTGATAATAAAATTGGTTAAGAACTTGGAGAATGCTTGCAAATAATGTGACGATCTTATCCAGTTCTATTTTGACTCGATTTAATTTGTCCGAAGCGAAAGGACGAAAAGTACGGCTAACTTTACTTGAATGTTGCTATTTTGTAACAAGCTGTCGTTTTGAGGATTTGTCGACGTTCATTCTCCAAAAACCGACATCGAGCAAACACACATCATCATATTACAGAGATTTGTAGGAGACGAAGATAATTTTGGTACGTTAAAAGTGTGAATATAAAATGCACGTACCACAAGCGTCAAGAGCATGCAATGTATTTTCATTTCAGGTTAAGAAACACAGCCGGTTGGAGGGCGTTCCAAATAGGCTGCCAGAGCTTTCTAATGAAGAGAAAGGTTTAATTAAGGGTACGTGGATATCAGAGTTTAGTCAAACATTTAATAACGAAATACTGTAAGCCTGATTAAGGCCCCTTTTTTGTCGGATAACATGTTCGAAAAAGCCTGTCATGTCACCCCATTGTTTTTTAATCCAAATTTAATTATTAAACTTGCGTGAGTTCTCTTCGGATATTGTATACATGACGCGAGTATCCGCGTATGCTTTAACACACAGTGCGCCTGTAAAGGTTTGTGTGCACACACAAGTGTGGCTGCATTTGGTTGTCATGACGTCCGTTAGTCCGGATGTCGTGCTACCCGCTCGATCAAGACGTATGTGACGTCACCGATAGATTTTTGAACAAGTTTACCCATTGATCAAATTTAAAACCAGAGAATGTACTGCAATACAAATGCAACTATTATTTTTCAGCAAGATTTGACAGCATCCTTAGTGGCAATACTTAGTGTCGACAGAGGGGTTTTCAGTAATATTAATAATATCTATAAACCGATTGACGGATTTCAGAGAAATTTAACACATACATGTAGGTAATGTATCGACAATGCTCCGGTATTAATTGAATTTGGGGGAGGGGGTATTTGACATACACCTAATGGCCATTTTAGTCTTTACAATCTGCTTTTTAGTCCTTTTGCGAAGTAACCCTAATCGGACTTCAATCGAGGTCTGAACGGCAATGTGCGCTTGTCCAGTTCTTGGAGGATTCGACTTTTGTAGTACCCCTAGGGGCACTTATTTCAGTTGCCCTGTTCTCTTAGTTTTCCGCGCGATATATCAGAAACTCATGTTCACATTCAGATGAGTTTCCTCACAAGGGTGAAAGGCATAACTAGGGTGGAGCATGCTACTTTTAAACTATCATCGTTCCCCGCGGTAAGTAAACGGGCTCTTCTGAGGAAGCGAATTTCAAGGTATTGAGGGAACTAATTGACGGATTTCATTGAAATCTACGGTGTAACTATTGTATGTGACAAAAAAACTTGGGCACCAGTCGATTTTCTGACGGATTCGGCGACTGCAACACACCCTGGTGGACAGCCCATTTTGAAATTGACGGAAGGTTCTAGTTTTGAGACAGTTCCAACTAGTACTGTGCTAACTTGCGTCATTTTGTCCATTTCGTAACTACCAATCCTCATGAACGGTTTTAATAAAAAAAACTTCACTCGCTCATTTGTTAATAACTAGTGATGAGTCTCTTGACGGCATGTTTTATTTCTTTGTTGAAATGTTGAAAACTGTTCGGTTTGAAAACTTTCGACTTGGCGTTAGTTTAAAAAGGTTACGTAACAGCTCTTTTTGTGGTAATTTGGTTTACCCCCTGATGTCAAATTATCATTTCCTTGTTACCTACATGAAGGTGAGAAGCACATATCGTTTGCAGGACAGTGTGGGCGCATAAAGACGGTCTTGTTTCATATGTAATTTACATAAAACTTGTGCCGACCCACACTCTGCTCTTCTTGCAGGTTCAAGCGATTTCTTCGGCTTCAATCATTACACGACGGAGTTCATTAAGTATGCAATCAACAACAACACAGATGCTAACTTCAGCAGTTACTATGGAGACCAGGACCACGAAGCGTCCAAAGATCCAACTTGGCCAAAGTAAGTACAAAAACTCTCTGTAGGTTTTTGCTCTATCGACGTTTTATCGGACAAAGATACGCACCTGGTGATCTGTCTTTTGGGAACCCACACACGGCAAATTACCGCCATCCCATAGCTGTAGTTTAATAACAAGCAACGTCGTGTTTCAATCGCGACAGGTTGGCTCTGAAATGTCCGCCATTCTCAATCTTCAATTATTTAAGAATTTCAAAGTTTTAAAATACAACCAGATGTACTATAATGTGATGCAGAATGATGAGAATGTCATAAGATAGCACGCCCTCGTACGACAACGTCAAAGACTAATAGAAAACTAGTCCACTGATCGCTGGTTTGATGGGTGCAATGTCATTAATTCCCTTGAGTTCCGTAGACATTAATATAAATGTCAATGATCGACAAACAGTTGACAATAGAATGTGCCCGGTGAGAATCACTGCTTTGCTAGTGCCTTTTTGGGAGTAGTGATTGGAGTTATTAATTCAACAAGCGAGCTTTGTGAACCCCTTGTTCAATATTCAGGTTTTGTATGTCAGTCTCTGAAAATGCAAAGGTTAACTGAAGGTCTGTAGTTCAGTGTCCTACATCTGACTGTGTTTTATAATCTATCCGAAGCCATGACAGTTTTTAGCTATAGGTTGACAATGATGGTCGTTTTGTTTTCATTGCGCACCTGTTACAGCGCCTTTGCACACTGCGATAAGAGAATAATTCACGCCAACTTTGCAAACAAAACATGAGTAGATACAGTACTAAAAACTAAACGTTTTCATTCATTTAGATCTGGCTCGAGTTGGTTGTATGCAGTTCCATGGGGATTTCGTAAAATGCTGAATTGGATCAAAAATCACTATGGCAACGTTCCCATTTTTGTATTAGAAAACGGGTTCAGCGACAGGAACGGCACACTGAGTGATGATCACAGAGTATTTTACTATAAATACTATATCAACGAGATGTTGAAGGGTAAGTGAAGTTTAGTGTTACAATGGTTAATTCCAAACGAGCCCTACGTATTTACAACGCTGTTTTGCTTGGGATTCACATTAGCAAGAGACTCACATAGACAGCCTAAGAGACGACTAGTTATTAAAATAACTAGCTATCTCTTTGACTGGCTCTCACTAGTATACTATGCAACTGTTTAGACCACAACTGTTAACTTTGTAACTATTTCTCAGTGCCAGTGACTCTCACTAAGTCGTGCCTGAGCGGTACTTAATAGTTTCTTGAAATGTTCCTGAACTTTTCACTGGTTCAAACACATCCTAGAACTCACGCGGAATGATTCTATGAACATACACACTTTGTAGTGTTCGTAGTCACTCACATAAGTGAAGTTGAAGTAGCTCACACATTATCACCGCAAATGGATAACTAAAAGTTGATCCGGCTGCTGTATGTGAAAGTCAGCTGAGCTCTTTCTGAGGTTTGTAGTCACTCTCGTGCAATGCCATCACAAGTTGTCTTATATCTGGCGATTGTTGTCACATAAATTTCGTAAATATTCACACACTGTCAGAACAATTTACCTGTCGCAAGCTCCGTCCCCTTGGGAAAAGTCGACTGACTAACAATAAGTTTTACCCGGCAACGTGTTGTTTGTCGGGTATAATGGCGGCTTAGAAACAAAGGTGTGTCAAGAATGCTGCGTTCTGGTTGGTCAGTTAAGCCGTCACTCAAATTCCTGGCTATAGGTCAATTATACTGCTTTTCTTCACACAGAAAAGGCGCGCGTCACCCGACGCGAGCAATCTTAATGCTTTGTTACATTTTCTGAGCTTAAGACCAACTATTACATATAATTTGTTTGCAAACATATATGGTTGTATTGCTCCGTTATCTTTATTTTAATTTTAGCTATTAAGATGGACGGTGTCAACGTCAAAGGTTACATGGCCTGGTCTCTGATGGACAACTTTGAGTGGGCCACGGGATATAAGGAAAAGTTTGGTCTGTACAGAGTGGACTTTGCGAAACCCGACCGTCCGAGAGTTGCGAAACAATCGGCAAAATTCTACACAAAGATTGTTCGTGAAAATGGGTTCCCGGCGGCTTCAGAGCCAATCTCTGCAGCCAACAGACTTTCTTTTTGTGCAGTTGGGACTGCTTTGGTCTCTGTTGTTTTAAAAATGTTTTAAGAATGTATGTGTGTGAGTGTGTGTGTGCGTGTGGTCGTTTGTGTGTGTTGGTACAACTAAGCGTGCATGTATTCCACTGGCTTTTTTTGAAACTAAACGTGCATGTGTTTCAGTTGGTTTAGCTGTGTTAAACTCAATATGCATGTATTTCAATCGCTTGCCAGCGCAATCGGTTCTACTGTGAGTCAAATTTCTTCTACTAGTTACGTTCTTTATCAGCACTTTCAGTTATTTTACCGGACACTAGATGGCAGGCAAATTGCCTCCTAAAATTGTCCTGTGACGTCGACAGGTCATAAATGTGTCTCGCGTAGTCATGTTTAAAACACATGTGTGAAAACATGCCTTCACTTACCGCTCGGACACACACTGTATGGAAACGTCCGCACCAACAAATAATCACACAGTCACATAGATAATCCGACAGGTGCTTTCTCACTGAGTCCACAGGTATGCACCTACACTAGTTTGCACCATGTCAAGAAACCGTTTGCTATGGAAAATAGCCACGCCCACAAAAATAGCCTTCGCAAACAGTGTACCCCACTATTCAATAGAAACATGTAGCTCTGAATAATCGACTATCCTCAGTATGAAAGACTTGACCAAAATAATCCAACTCATATTCTCCGCAACTCCATGAACACATTTGGAAGAAAAACTGTTGATGACAAGAAGTTATTATAATTGACGATAAGAAATTGACAAGGCAGAATGAGATTTATCTGTAGAATGCATTCATTTCTTGAAATTTTGCGTTCAAGTGAAATGAGTAAACAACTTAAAATGACGATTCATTTGTGTAGTCACAATTTGTCTTGAGATGACGTATTGCTATGGTAACGTGGCGAAGTCAGGTTGGCACAAATCACGATGCCAAAACCATAATGATACACTGAACTTTGTAACCAAAGAGTTTACCCGTTTTATTTCAGAAATGCTGACATTATAGCAATTTCAAAATACGTCTGTAGTCAGCCAAAGTTCGCCCGGCCAACTTCACAATCCGCCCCAGAAAAGTATGCGCTTCTGTGGACATAAATTACAGGTCAAAATTTAAAGGATTTTTTGTGTAGTAAGTAGAAATCATCACCGGGTTCTGTATTTTAAACATTAAAAACTGTTCAGTTCCTCTATAAATAAAGTTAATTATTATTATTGTTGTTCTTGTTTATTATTACGTCAGTAAAACTCTCGTTAACAGGGAATGGCTCGTTGCTCTCGATGCGGTGAGCGAGTCTCTTGAAATCACATTTCCCATCATCAAACAATTAGTGTACACGAAATGAGGTGACAAAAATTATGATGCTTATTAATAACAATATTTTCGGGTGAACTGGTCACTGCAAGTTGGTTGGTCTACTTATAGCCGCTCGGACCTCCGGCCGGCACCCACCTCATGAACCTGTTAGTCAAAAAGCATTTGCCAAATCGCTATTTGAGGTGCGAAAAAAATGTGGAAACCTCAATATCTCCGAAAACTTTTGATGGATCCTTTCGTTTACAGATCTAAAACATCTCCAAAAAAATCATGAAAATTTTACTTTAAAAGGTGGTCACGTGACAATAATAAATCCACAGTACCAAGAAGCATTTTTTAGATTTCTCGATCTTTTCCTTTCAGAAAATATATAATTTCAATTAATAATTGACAAAGGGTAATATTTTCGATATTTGACTTGGAGTTGAGGTCGTTAGGTCCTAGATGACCTTAAAGATGTATTTGAATTCTCCTAACTATGCCAATGTATAGCAGGAACTAAACGTCAATGCTAGGTGAATTCCATCTACATATGTACATGTACGCTAAACAAAATGCAGTTGTATTCATTGACAATTTGTAAATGTGAAAACAAAAAAACTGTAAATAGGTGACCTTTGCACAAATGACTTCCCTTGGGGGCTCACATAGCCCGCATATTCCTCAACACCACGTCACGCTACTTACTGGACACGGTTGATTGATTTACGGCGAATTCAACACAATAATAGTTTTTAAAAACAGTTGGCATTGTTCAACGTACTTCATATTCACGTC
Source organism: Phoronis australis (assembly GCA_002633005.1). Taxonomy (NCBI): domain Eukaryota; kingdom Metazoa; phylum Phoronida; family Phoronidae; genus Phoronis; species Phoronis australis. The sequence continues at coordinate 69,027 of NMRA01000839.1, forward strand.
GTAGCTATATAATGTGTTTCTAACTAATTTGACCAAGCAATCAGAGAGATAAGAAATTAGCGTGCAAATGCAAAGTCGCGTGGCTCACATGCATTCGCTGTACTAGGATGTCTGAGATTGGACGCATTTTTTCTCTTCCGGCATAATCTTGATTGACAAGCGCAGGACTATTACCTTAAATGGTGACCCGTTTCTGGTGTAAATCAATGACCTCCTGCTATAAATGCGTGTCCTTTATCCCCGGGGTCTGAGTCATCTTCAGAACAATAACGTGGTCTCGATCAATCATTGGTCTGACCGGCTTGACCTTCACGCGAAGGTGATGCCATTACTCGTGTCACCTGGAGGCGGACCTACCCGGCGAGGATCCCTGCTTTGCCAAGGTCCTTAGCACAAAGCACAGCCGTAGGGTACGCCAATTCTATAACTATGAATTTTTGACACTGTTTGTTCTGATTCAACGGTCTCGTTACAATAGTGGATTTTGAAAAAGCATTTGATTCTTTGACCTACAGTTTCCTGTTTAATGTTCTTCAGATGTTTGAGTTTCGAGACATTTTTGTGAAAGGATAAAAATGTTTATTGAAACCTCACAGCTTTGCGTCGTGCAAAATGGCATTGCCTCTGATTTTTTCAAAGTTGAACGAGGGTGCAAACGAGGGTATCCAATCTCGTCTTACTTTTTTGTGCTTTGCGCTAAAATCGTGGGCTACATGTTTAGAGATAATAATGACGTAAAGGGAATTAATTGTAGAACTTGAGAGGTAAAAATTTTACAGCATGCCGATGATACAACAATTGTAACAGAGGGTTCTGGCAAATCTCTTAAAAAGGCTCTGGGTCTTCTGTACCAATTTGCTAAATATTCAGGTCTTAAACCTAATATTGAAAAAACTGACTGTACATGTATATGGATTGGAACTAGGAAGTATAATACTACCTGGATACCTGATTGCGCAAAAATTTTAAAATGGTCAAAAACAAAACTCTCGATTTTGGGGATTAAATTTAGTGTAAATCTAGACGACATGACCGATTTGAACTTTAATGCAAAACTTATTGATATTCAGAATATCTTACGCTCTTGGTCCAGAAGATACCTCAGTGTGTGGTGAAATCTTTAGTATTTCCAAATCTTTTAAATCTTTTCTTAAGTCTACCATCACCAAAGGACAATTTTATTAAACAACTGGAGAAAATGCTTTTTCAGTTTATTTGGAGTAACAGAAAAGACAAAATTTCTCGTAAGACAATGGTTCAGAATTATAACAGTTGCGGACGCAACATGGTTCATTTAGTTTCCCTTATTAAATCTCTTAAAGTAACATGGTTAAAAAAAGATAATATATGAACAAAATAATTCGGCCTGGATAGATATTTTGCAGAATTCAAGTCAATTTGACATTGAAAAGATGTTCAATGGAGAAAACTTTTTTTAAATGGTAGCCCAGTCCACAGGGAATCCTTTTTGGAAGGATGCGTTTGTTTCAACATTTGAGTTTGGTTAGATATTAATAGCGGTCAAGGAAGACACATATATAACACAAAGGTTCAAATTGGAGGAAAACCAATATTTTACCCCACTTAGAATGAAAAGGGTGCAAGATTCTTAGGTGATTTGTTTGACGAAAACGGAAATTTCTTGTAATAGAAGTTTTTCAGAAAATTTTGGTTTTAAGCCTTTTTACACTCTACTGCGGACTAAAAATTGCTTGAAATTAACTTTTAAAAGTATATCGTTTTCAAGTGCAAAGGTGTCTCAACCAGTTATTCCACAACACTGCCAAATTTTGGTGAAAAATTCCAAAGGTAGGCTACTCGTGATGTGATATTTTTCTGAAAACTTTGTTTCAAAAAGCAAACGGATTAGAAAAATGGGAAAATACTTCTGGTTTTGCAAGATCAATGACCGAATGAAAGTTGTTTCCAAACTTCTGTTTTTTGTACTTCAGATGTTACACTCATATTGTTTCAAATGAGAATTGTACACAGAATTTTAGCAACAAATAACTTTTTAATGCGAATTGGTATTTCTCCAACTGACCGTAGTAGGAATGAACCTGATAGTCTATAACATTTATTTTGGGGTTGCGCTTTTGTCAAGTCTTTTTGGAGAAAAATAACTGAGTATTATATTCACGCAAAAAACCTCAATACATCGATAGATTTTCAGACTGTTATATTTGGTAAAACTGGAAAAGCGAATGACTGTTGAATCTTATCGTTCTTTTGGCCAAATAGCATATATGCTGTAAAAAGCCGAGAGTAGAACCTTCATCAATAACAATTTTCAAAAAGAATTAGAAATTTATTTCACAATCGAAAAATAGAGTTATTGTAAAAACGGATTAGGAGACCAACTTCCCAAAGATGGTTTGCGGTGGTTTTTTTACTCTAAAAAGAAATGCAGATTAGAAAAGTACATTCTGTGTTTTTGGTTTGTGAAGTTGAGTTTTCGGTAAAATGTGCGCGCGTGATGTGTCATTGGTTATTTCTGTCTTTGTACTGTATTATTATTGTTGTATTAAATGTTTAAAAAAATTAGCTTGTTAGTCCTCGTGTCCACTTTCTAATCCCATTTTGTGTTTTTTTTTCTCATTGCTGGCAATCTGCCTGTTTTTATATTGGAAATTTGCTGTTTTCGGTAAGCAAAAATGTGTCATTTTCTACATAAACCTTTGAAGGTCTATAGGTAAAAAATTAAGAAGTCAATAGATGCAAAATTGGTGATTGATTTTTGTAACAGAGCCACACCATGATCACATTCACGAAGCATAAGCTGAATCTGGAAGATGACCCCTGGAGTGATTTTTTAATTTCGTTGATTTTTTCGTGGAATGGCTCTTAAATTTCATGCTGCATGTTTGTACTTATGTCTTACAGGTTGGGCGCTTTAAATTTTATTTGATTGAAACTGGTGGAAAATCAAGTAAACCAAATAATGGCTGGCAAAGCCATCGTGTTTTGCCTTCAACTTTACGATAGCGATTGCTAAAGCGTACAGCAATACTGAAAAGTTCGATAAAAGCGCCTTTGAAACCAATACTGTTGGTTACTTGAGCAATTGCTCTTGGGAGTTAAAATCATAAATAAATAAAATAGATCCTGGAATACCGTGCAGTTATCGACGGATAAGAAAATAAAATAGTAAAAGAAAAACTAAAATATATTCCCCACTTTTCGAGCGTTACGCTCTTTATCAAGGGCATGACACAGACTGTCGAATAGACAGACATAAGTGAAGTAACACAGGTGACCGCATGGAGATAAACAACAGGCAGCAGGAACAATATCGGTTATTACAACTAACAGTGGGGTACGCACGATGAAACAGAAACGGGCACGTAACTACTGCAGTCATTCATTACAGACTACGTCCCTTTTTAGACCTCCCGCGTGGCTATTGAATGTGGCAATGAAATCGACCTCGCACTTTCTCCTAGAGTGAATGTTCGGCAGCCCGCCGAGGTACCTGCTTCTGTTTAGACCCTTCCTCTTATCATGCGTACCCCACTCACTGTGGGTTGTAGTGACCGACAGTAATCCTGCTGATTATTGTGTATCACCGTGCAATCACCTGTCTTACTTTATTTGTATCCATCTATTCGGCAGTCTGTGTAATACCCTTGGTAAAGAGCGTACCGCTAGAAACGTGGGGAATAGTTTAACATAGGCGGGTAATATTTTGCTATATTTTAGTACATGTGGAATATCTTAATCATAGACATCTTAATAATCTATATACATTTTAGTACTGAGAAATGTTTTAATATATTTTAGTACTGAGGAATATTTTAATATATTTTAGTACGAGTGGAATGTTTTGATATATTTAAGCACTTGGGGAATATTTTACTACATTTCAGTGCATGGGGAATATTTTACTATATTTTAGTATCCACGCTCCTCGTTTTACTTTTACTGAGTTAATATTACATCCTTGCGCCCTTTTCAACCATTAGGATCTTCAGATTTAATAAGCAATAGATCAGGGGCCCGTTCCAACAAAACTGACTTAGCTAAGACAAATCTTGAAGTTTAGTAAATTTTAAAATAAAAGTTAAATTTGTCTCAAAACCAATTCAAGAAAGAGATCTTAAGTTTGACTTAAGTGTTTGACATAAATTTTGTCTTAATTTTGACTAACTTGCCGAATGTGGAAGTTTCAAAGTTCGAAAGTTAATTAAGTCAAAAATGAACTTAAGTCAGTTTCTTGGAACAGGCCCCAGATAATTAAAACAAACAAATTGACTGCTGGCATATGGAAATTATTTGTCAGGGTAACATAGAGCCGTGGTACATGTAGGGGGATATGTGGGGGCCAGGGAACAGCGGCATGGACCACAGTATGTATACCAATAGACGTAAACACGTCTGTGGAACTTTGATAGATCCAAACACGTGCCAACGAGGTCTGCATGTGTGTGGCACATCTTATATTGCGTTCTCCGTTTTGTCAGGAACGTTTGCAACAGCCATGTACAAGTATGATATATCACGTGACAGAGCTTTCGGTGCAGTTGACCTAGCAGTCGTGTAACGTTTACTTGACTTCAGTTATCTTATCCTTGGAGAAACTGGAGTGACCTCCGTTACCAGTCCAATGTATCTGTGCTCAATTTTAACTTGGGACTATTATCCGAGTAGAACTGCGAATACCATCGTCGATGGCGTGCGATCAACTCATCTTCCTTTGACCTTGACATTGCTGGTCTGGCCAGTGCTCGTTTGCTGTTCCAGATCATTACGTCCCTCTCGAACTAGTAAAGCATGTACTAGGTGTTAGCATGTTGGGATTACCCAAACACAGTTATCAACATGTAAATCTATTGAGTTTTGAGAAAGAATGATAAAAATATTGGATCATATACGCCAATAAAACTGCAAGGGACATGAAAGCTCATTCACTATAGGCTTCTTAATAACAACATACCTACTCTACACTTCACTCGCTCACAGCGCCCTCTCTTCAGAAATAACAATATTCAAGCGATAGTAAACTCTTTTACAGCGATACTACAGAGAGGAATAGACAATTTTCGTAATTCAGTAATTTATCGACGCCTGCACCTGAGTAGCGTACGTGTATTTCTGAACCTACAGGTCAGTCAGAATTACCGAATATTACTTCGTTCTTTAATCAATGGGAAGCCAGTTTCATGATCAGTTCGTACATGACAAGGAAAGACTGTATACATGGGGATGAAGGGCCATCGTAAGGAAGCTTTTCACCTGAGCGCCACCTATCGTTTCATCCCTTTTATGAGAATACCCTCTAGGACGACGTTCCTTACCCACTAAGAAAGGTGTTATAATTAGTCAAGTAATGTTCCCAGTTTCGCCACAAAGAGATACCTTGTGAGAACTTACTGCAATATTCCAACATTCGGGTTTTTTCCAACTTTCTTAAACCGGAAGTGAATCCCAATTTTCTTAAGAGTTTGTTCTACTGGGATCATTTCAAAATTTCGACGATTCATTTGAATTGTAAAGTCACAAATAAGTTTAAGCCACATACGCGCTTACCTGCTGCGACTCAGCAAACATAATTAACTTTGAATACACAGTTGGCATAGACGAGTAGATCTGATGGCGCACGTGTTGTAGAAATGGCCCCATGGGAGTCACGTGGTGTAACATGATGGTCTTTCCGAAGTTTAAATGCACAATGCCAGGACCAATCTGAAATTACCGATCAAGCGCAGTAAGGCACGTGTGACAGCGATACCCTTCAACATTTTGTTCGCTGCGTTGTGGACTGGACTGTCCGTGGCCCCGTATAACATAGATTTTAAAGATGCACGAATGCTCTCCCTGTTGTGGAAGATGAAATGTTTGGAAAACTAAAGCACGTGAATACCGTTTCTGAAAGATGTCGCCACCGACTGAAGAGGCCAAACTTTACTCGAGACTGGATCACAATCTTCAGTTCAAACGCAGCTTCTTGAATGAAAAGGAAAACTTTTATATTTGCGTCCACAAACGGCGAAATACGAAATCATAGCACCAACAGTTTCAACGTGTCGTAGGCTCAGCGTCCATTTACATGTTGGCTAGCGTGAGCGTTAAAAATCATTTGCTACATTTGACCGACTTCGCGGTTCCGCGGGGTCTTCAGGCTAATAGATCTGATTGGTCTTAAGCCGTAGGTCATACCGGCCGAGGACTAATCTTAGTCGGTTAACCTGGCAAAACCGGCGAAGTCAATCAAGTGTATGAAGTGGCTTATGCCTACCAGGCGAATGACGTCAGCGTAGTTTGGTAAAATGTTCAAAACGAACCAAACGCCCCACGAACGCTACCCACTAGGTACTATGGTGGTTATTCCTGAGAACGTAGTTGATAGATAATTATGTTTCATTGGTATGTTCCATAGTTTACTGGAAGTTGCTTAGTGACCACCACCAAGAGGAGGCCAGGCCAGTGGTTAGCTATTACACTATTTGAAAATATTCTGTAGGATACTAGACTATTAGTGCAGGATTGTGTAACATCGAGCCAGTCGGGCTGGAAATTTTAGAAACCTAGAACATATGTGAAGAGTTATTGGACAGAATCAGATTCCAGAACCAGAATATTGAAACCGAGACCTCTCGGTCAAGGGTCAAGGGAAGTCAGCAAACAAACCATTCAACCAAATTCACGATTCTGATCAGTTATGGTTGTTCAAGAAAAGATTTGTCAATAAACTCTAACCTAATGCATTACCTGCGATACGTTTACAGGAATGGTGGACGGGGATATTCGAACACCGAAAAATTCCAGAGAGGCAGATACTTTCAGCACGCCGACGTGTTTCATTGGCGCCTCCTGAGCGGTCCATGATACATCATGAAAGTTGTGCTGTGTGAACGAATGCAGAACGTTGTACTTTTTGCGCAGGTCAGTTCCTGCCAAAATACTTTCCTTGTGAACGAAGTTGAGATGACCGAGATCAGCGCCGTTTTCTGGAATGTCCTGAAAACAAATCGTCAAACTCATCAATATGCCAGAAAAATAAACGAGCACTATCCTCACTCACCACGACACCCAAAACGAAAAGTTTAAGTCTACACAAGGTTATGATACAGACCCGTAGCCAGAGGGGTTGACCGAACCCCCCTCCAAGAAAAAGGTCCAGCCCCAGCCTATCCGATAGGATAAGATATGATTTAGATGGACAACAAAATTGTTGTAGCTACTAGTCTTATTAAACACAATCATAAGCAAGTTACTATTAATTTTGAGTTTGCTTCCGATCTAAAGCGCTTTACATAATCACCGGGTCGTGTCCGGCCCGAGTGGTGACTGCGTAGATGACGATCAAGGGAGGCTTTATGTTATTCATCGGCATTGAAACCTCTAGAACATAGGGTAACACGGGAGTCTAAAAGTACATGTAAACGTCTATGCCTAGACCAAACTATATAGCATTGATAGAGCTCCCCAAAAGTAGTGCGGTGTGAATGCCTTAAAATCAACCAAGAAACAAAACAGCAGAAAATGGGTTTGTTATTTGCTACTTTGGTGTACTTTCTAGCATAGTACGGATAAAGTGCAGGCATTTTCAAATTTCGAATTGAAAGTGATCGTCAAATATCTTGTTCATCAAGTGTTCACTTTGATTGCGGATTGACACGCATGCGTGTACAGGTTTGTGCGTTTCCGTTCTTTTAAATTCAGTACACGCTGACGGTAAGTTCGCTGACTACTCTGTCGTTTCTCAAAACTTAGTCATTTAGCTGTGACATTTTTTTTTGCACTGAGAAATCCCCGAATGTTCACATTATTAGGTGAGTCTAGACCTAATTAAAACCTTGGTCAATGAAGAAAGTCTTCTATTGTTAATCAATGTCAATGGTGCACAGCCTCGTAGATTAGCCATACGAGCAACAATCTTGATGGAAGAGATTTCCAAGGTTACATGTCCGAAGGTTCACTGCTCCGAAGGTTCGCTACCTTCGAAAGTTCACTACTTGGAATGTCCAACATTCCGAAACCAGAACTCCGACAGTTCATTACTCTGATTTTCTAGTAATGATTCAGAACAGACATGAATAAAGTATTGTATTTGTGTTCATTTAATAACCATTTAAAGAGTGTGCAAGATTTCAATAGTCTCAAAATGTTTATTTACATTGTTTACAGAAGAGCTCAGTTCCAATCACTGGTAATCGTGATTCTTCAATTTAACTAGACTCATTCTCGATAAGGGACAACATCTGGGGCACGGGTCCGAGATGCGGCGACCAACGGTGGTTTTATATTTAAGAAGACTGAATGAGACTTCGTGAAGACTGACAGGGACAGGTTAGCCTACTAACTACATTTAGTCTCCACCCGGCCGTACGATTAGTTCCGGTGGGTGAGGTTGAAGCGCAGCGGCCCTAAACTTTCTTGTCGCGCTGTGAGATGATGCGATCTTGACATGGGATTGATGAATGTATCGTGGTTGATAATTCATCAAAATTTCTTTAAATGCAAGTACGTACTCGTTTTTCCGTAACAGTAAGACATGCAAACAATTTCACATGCACATGAAATCCAAACAAAGTGATTTACTAGCCGGGTGTATTGTTGTTGGTATACTTGCATCTAATAACCGAAGTGTCGTTTATTAATTTTTGCATGTAAAAGTACAACAGTTACACCTGAGTCAGAAATTTTAGACAATTTCGGAGTAGCAAACCTTCGGAGTGGTGAACATTCGAAGTAGTAAACCTTCGGCATAGTGGGCTGTTCTCATTTCCAGCGATGTAAGCAACTTTTAACAAAAATACAACCAGATGAAAAATTACGTCATCATTCTCCCACTAAATATTGCCGTCCAAGTATGTAATGGGGTGTAATCTCTCATTTAAAAAGCCCGATTTTAAAGTTTGGCAGGAGGTAACGCGAGAACGTTAGGCTTGTATTTATGGATTACATTACGTCTCAATTTGAGTCCCGTTTCAGGGGCGGATCCAGGATTTTGAGTTAGGAGGGGGGAGGGCACGGAAGAGTAATAGCCAGGGTTTTGCCCGTCAGACATTCGGACCCATGAACTGCCAAATGGAATCTGGCATAATTTTAGGGGGGCATGGCCCCCTTGCCCCCNCCCCCTCTCTAAATCCACCACTGCGTTTTTTGCGAGCAACCGTCACGACATCCTCACTTCTGGTATTACCAATTCCGTCTTATCTCAGGGAGACATGGAGCTGAGAGCCATCGTTGCCGTGGATACATTCCTGTCCCCATAATTAAGCTTCAAACGCCCTACCGAAAACTCGAGTGTCGACGTTTGAAAAAAGGTCCCCCTTTCTAGAAATTCGAACCACCCTCGCGCAATGCTGGCTACGGGCCTGCGATATACCACACTAAGTATATGAAAGTCTATACTCTACCGTTTCTAAACCACTCAATATAGGTGTGCCTCAACGTAATACAGATACCTTTCGATGTCGTTAGCGGGTCATACACGGCATCGGCAACGACGACAATCATAAACAACAAACAACAAAAAAATGGCAGGCCAATAGTTTTGACCAGGTTACCCAGTCCTGCCATTACTGGACATTATTTGATACCAACCATAGATGGTCATTCACTCCAAGATTGGGCTGATTCATACCAATAATAATACACACAACTATCAAGTAACGGAAGGAAATGCCAACAACTGCGCAGACGTAGAGAATCACGAAGAGACGAATAAAGTTTTGACCAATAATAATAATGATAATGATAAACTTAATATATAGAGGATCAATTACAATAGATATTAAAAACATGCTTTAGCCAAAGGCTAATATACGGCACGGTCCTCTTACCTTCAAACGTTTAAAAATTTTTTTGATTCTGAAAATACGTAACTACTTGCAACGCTGTAATAGAAGCCCACCTGGATATGGCACGTGACAAAATGTTCAGTTCGACCTCCGTAGGAATATACACCGTCCCTCATCTCGTCAATGACAGGCGGATACCACGTGGGCTCTGTATCTTCGGCGTGGTACCAAAGATACACGTGATCATTGCATTCCAAGACTTTGTAAGACTTAACTTTAGCGATGGACGGAACTGAATATGCAAAAAAATAGTTCTGTGTAATAATACTCTACAAATGCTTAGACGTTAGGTTAAAATTCGTAATTCATAAAATGCTGGCGTGACTCATTTGAATAAAACGCTAATATATGAATTATGTATCTAAACGACCTTTTAAATTTACGACTCGGTGCGCGCATGTTTTGGAAGACAATACGAAGTCCGCCATTGTCAAGTAATTGCAGATAACGCAGTGTGGATTCATCCAACAAACATAACCATATTCAAAGTTAGCCTGCATAAATTCAATGGACGGTAATTCATCACACAACGTCAATGCGCATGTTTGTGTGTGATAAACGAAGAGATTTTTAAAGCATATTAAACCTTTTTTTCAACCAATCCTCTTTACGTCACCTGCTAATGCAGCATTTTCGTCAATCTTGAAAGATAAATGCAGCAGTCAACTAAAAACTCATACCGCCCATCTCACAAATCGAACATTAGGATCCATGGTGGGTGGTCTTTTCCCCCAGTGTCTGTAATTTGCTAAAATCATAGGTCACGCTTTCCCCTTTAGTAGATTTTGGAAAGAGTACTCGATTCCTCAAAAGTTTGAGCGTTGTCGAGGGTAACAGAGCATTATTTTGTTTGGGAGAACTGCATAGGAAAATTGTTTCTAGTATCTGTTAATTGAATAAAAAACGGATTTTGTATCCTTTTAAACAAGTTCACGCTGAGCTCATCTGTGCCTGACAGAGATGTAAACCTGTCGACCATTTCCGATCACATTGTAACATAAATCTATGTCGTATAGTTAACCTTCATCAGTTCTCGTTGATTTCGATAACCACTTAGGTGTGACAAGATCTTTAATTACTCACTTTTTTCAGCATACGGTATACTCGTGCATTGTCCGTCGTGACCTCTAAATTTCCAACCGTGGAAGGGGCACTCTATGCAGTCGCCAAACACCCGACCTCCCACTGTCAGGTCAGCACCCATGTGTGGACAGGTAGAATCGATGGCGTGAACCTCGCCACTCTCATCTCGGAAGACTGCCAGAGAAAGACCTATAGCACAAATGAAGATAACTAATTTAAAAAAAGTTATGAAGGCAATATTAGAATCTGAAATCAAGCGTGTTTTTTTGTTTTCACTTCTTACTGAAATTTATTCACTGGATAAACCTGTTAGGAGCTAGTATTGAGGTAAGCATTGCCAGATGTAATACTGGGTTAACCTAGAGGACTAGATAGAGTTATAGTCCGTTGCTAGATGTAATACTGGGTTAACCTAGAGGATTAGCTAAAGTTCTAGTCCATAAAACTTTTCATTAATGTTAGATAATATCCAGATATTTTGAACCCCTTGCTTATTGTTGAGATCAGTGGGTACCTTATAAAGTAAACTGCCACTGACTGCAGGAGGAAGATGTCGACAACCAAAACGTGACAACGAATCAGACGGTCACAAATGTCCGGCAAGATTGAAGAAGTGAAAACTAAATTGGAATTTGGTTATAAAGAGCGCACAACGTCACAGGTTCTCAGCTGCCACGTGCACTTTAATAGCAAAGATAACGCTTTCTGGGAATCTGAGACTTCTGTTCTGCGACGCCAGGTATTTGTGAGGAAAAACGGGGAGATCACGTGCTTCGCTTGTAATGCATGACAATATTTGGATTTGGTAGACGTACGCGGTTTCGCCAAACTCGCAAGAAACCATCCTCACGGAACCAACCCGGCTCCATCAGTCGATAAAATCATGTACACGTAAAATATCTTATTGTCTGTGAAAATGATTTATTTGTATTTGTAATCATATGTCATTGTAATCTTAACATCTGTTTATTAATTTATGTATTTGTGTATAATTGTATATGAATTTCTTTGTATTAGTTTAGCCCAGATACAAAGATACAATATCTCTTGTCGCTTTCTGGGTCTGTATATTTATTCTACTGAGTATTTCATTATAAACATTCAAAAAAGCAGCTCCATCTTTGTGACAAGTATTCGAGAGACATGCCCTCCCAAGCAACTCAGTGCAACAAAGGAGAGACGCCCGCCTTCATCGATGACAAAATCTAAGGGTGTAATAGCCAGGTCCCCCGAGTTACGTAAAAGTTATACATTGTATTATATCGAGAGTTATGCAGCATTTTTTGAACAACGCATTTTACGACATCCAACAGTGCAACTTATCCAGCGGACACGCCGTATATAGCCAGGCCCTTGTCGTGATTAATATCGGATAATTAGCCAACAAAGATTTATTGCTTTTTAAAAGCGGTTGTAATCCCACCGCCCAATGTAAAAGGCAACTCTGATTTCATTCAATTACTGGCCTGAAATCGGTTTCAAATTGTTCCTTAGTTCGTGAAGCTTTGATATCAGGCTGTACGAGCTGGCTTGTAACGGTGTGTCCTTTTACGTGCACACCATGCACTCAAAGACAATCCAACTGTCAATTTTTGTAAAATAACATGAAAATCACTTCTCATTCGAGAATAGAACAGAGATCAAAGTACAGTGGCAAGTGGCCTAAACCAAAAGTTTGCTATTCGGACGGGACGCGGTTTTACACTACCGCTTTAAATAACAGTTCGTCTATTACCTAAATAATCTGCTCTTGTAATTTCACCTGCCTTGAGAAAACGAGATTCTGCGATACAAAACCAGCCGTTGGGAAACACCGGAAGTTCACAATCTCCGTCCCCAGACTGTTTCTTCTTTCGAAAAACCTGAAACAAAAGAAACGCATTCTTGAATACGTCCACAGTGTATAATGCCTCCAACAATCTGAGAAAATTATCCACCAAATGGTCTTGGAAAGGAGTAATTTGGTGACAAAGCGGTATAGTAAAGCGTGAATCGTTAAAACCAGTGACGGTACACACTATAGGGTTCGGAGCCTGCATAATACTTTGACTACACCGTAAATCTGCAGTTAAGGGAAACAAAGGTAAGACAACATTAGTTCTCCACAAAACAAAACAATTCAAAACTATATGTTCGTTTCCCAACGTGCTATTCACACTAGCCATGATACTTTCGCTCAGTCTCGCTTTAAGCGTTATACATACCATATTTGCCAACTCTTTTTTTGACAGGAGAGACTGTCCAACTCCGGGCACATACGAGACGTCTTCAAGCTTCATTCGGCGGTCAATAGGAACAAACAATAAGTGATAGAGCGCCATCACAATCACTACAGTTAACACAACCGCCATCATTTCTGTGATCGAGTGTTGTGTAACATAGTCTACAGCATCCATGCAACCTTGGCTCGTGATTAACCACAGTTTACAAAGTGCAGTCGTGACAAACTGCATCTTTTCAGTTCCCGTGAGCTTTCTTCTCAACTTTTGACTGTGGACATGCGTAGTGGTTTAACAGAAGCCAATGGTTTCAAACTACTAAGCTTTTAAGTCGCACACAAAACTATCCTTGTTTCAACAGGCTTGGCAACTGGACACCGCAGTGAAGAACTAGAAAGCGTTCTTCCTCGTTATGAAGACATTTCTGAGAAATCGTATCCCGCACGCTCAGTTTGTTCTGTACGAATAATTATCTAAAAAAGGAGAACATATTTTAATACGTGCTTTGTGTGAAAGACTCGAGTTCTAAGCACTCTTAAGGGCGTGTTACACTGACATAAAATGTAACTTCATGTCGTTTTTTGCACAAAGTCCAAACGGAAACCAATTGTAAGCAGGCATAAGTATCACAACAAGCTGACAAAAGGTCGTAAAATTATGATATTTTAGTGAAACAGGCCCCAGAATATTGCATTCTCGTATGTAAGACCAACCGGGGCGTGTCGACAGATGTTCCGGAACAACTGTTTGGAGATCAACAGTTGTAATTGTGCCTAGAGCACGTACGATTAACTCACTAGGGGTCGCCACAGTAGTCGAACCCATGCGAAAAATCAGTGTCATCTGGGGACTTTCAATCATAATGATCCTTTTAATGCTTGAGCAGCTAGATGTAGGGAGGTGGATATCAAAAAAACATAGTGAAACTTTTTCAAATTACCAGCAGGTAGCACAGAACACGTCAAACCTGTCCGAAAATGGGATGGCGCCATTGTCTCTTTCATAGATCAAACTAATAAATGCAAAATTTTATGAAAATTCTACCAGGAACTCGGAAGATACTGAAGGAGAAGCAAAATAATAGAACTGCCAATAGGGGACGCAATTGCAGTCGGAGTGGTCTGAAACTCGTCGTCATCTGATATCATTATCTCGATTGGAACGTATCTGCCAAATTTCACAAAGCCCCTCCAAATAGTTTGGAGATAAAGCCGTAGACGCAAAAATTTCCACTAGGAGTCGCCGCAGTTGTCGAACCTGTCCGAAAATCATTGTCAGTTTTAGTCTTCTCATAAGAAACTCATATGCCAAGTTCATGAAAAATGAATCTTTGAGAAATTTGGCAGATGTGGAAGTCAAAAACGTGATCAAGTGTTTTTAAAATTGCCATCAGGTGGAGCAGGAGACGCCAAATCCGTTTAAAAACAGGAAGGCATCATAGTATCTTTAATAGAAACCTATCTACTAAATTTCATGCAAGTCCTTCATGGACCTCCAAATATACCGATGCAAACGTAAAAACCTAAAATTGCCACTAGAGGGCAATGCAGCAGCAGAATCAATCCGAAATTCGTGGTCTTCTGTCGTCGGCTATGTGCATCTGTAAAATCTCATTATGATCCTTTAAAAGGTTAAGGATATTCGGCCGCAGACGCAAAAAAATAAAACAAAACCGCTACAAAGGCGACACAGTAGTCGGACCCTTCCAAACGCAAACATCGGGATTGCGTCACAGCCAACAATGCATGTATGACGCAGAACTATATATGCGGGTGATAATTCACATTCACCTCGCTTTGCGAAACCTCTCTAGTATACAAAGGACACACAGAATAAGATCAGACACTGTAAACTGTATCCAGGTTGTTGTATGCGTTTCCATATGGCACGGAAGCCATTTTAAGTGATCTTTGATGTTGATGAAATGGGAGACTAAAGGATTGTCTCAGGCAACATGGCAAACACGAATAGACACTCTCAACTGACAAATCGCTCATGTCGCTGATCTTGAAAATTCTTGTCCATTTATGTCTAAGCATTTTTATTAAACGCTTAAAGCAATTTCACGCGAAAATGGCAGAATGCCTATCGAACGCGCATGCATGCATAGACGGGTACAGAAGGAACCAGGGCACCTGACCCCCTTCAACTAGAGTTCATAAAAACAACAATGACATGTGCAAGCCTAGACTCAATAGGCAACTGGTAGACCACAGGTTGTCATTGTTAGTCTAGTCTATTGTTAATCCTCTGTAACTGATTGTGTCTGTGTTTCATTACTTGTTGTTGGGCCTAGCAAGATGGCTACTGTGTTTTTTCTTCTGATGGTTTTTCAATAAACGCCGAAACGTGTCAAGCCAGTTTAAATCAGTCGCTGTTTTTGTTAACATATATGCTGCTACTTGACATCATGGGGGAAGTGGGATCTATAGACCACAAGAGAATAAACGATTTCTTTTTTATTTCTATAGACAATTGGGTGAAAAGAACCCGAAACCGAATTTCTACTCTATGTTTTCGAACTCTCTTCAAAAGATCTACCATTGTTTTACTCTGATTTTCCTTTCCGTAAAAGCTAGACTCGCCTTTGACTAAGACTGATGCCACGTGTTGATTATGCTGAGATGTTGAAAATCGCTTTTAGCCTTGTCTACACACTCTGAATATCGGGAACGACTTGATCAACTTTCGCATAAAGAAATAGGTCATTACCTACAGAACTCTGATTATCCTATTCGATTTCATGCGCGAATTATGCCATTAGTATGGAGCGCCATGAGCCGCATTGTGTTGCTAAATTGAAGCATTTGCCATTCATGGTTAATCGATACTATTGTTAATGTTTCAGGGTGAGCAACAAATGCTACCTCCTATTCTGGTTTCAAGCTATGTTGCCAAACTACTAGCAACTGAGTTAGACAATCACAAATAGTCGTTTGTAATTCCCTAGTTCTCTATGCCTGAACACAGCGACACTCTCGTTAGGCCTAATAATTCCCAGTACCCTACAACTAAATGACCACACTGAGTGGGCCACGTAATGCACAGAACCTCATATTCTGGTGACCACGCTGACTGGGCCCCGTTGCGCAGAACCTCATACCCTGGTGACCACGCTGACTGGGCCAGGTGTTGCACAGAACCTCATACCCTGGTAACCACGCTGACTGGGCCAGGTGTTGCGCAAAACCTCATACTCTGGAGGCCACGCTGGCTGGGCCATGCGTTGCCCAGAACCCCATAGTCTGCATGGGAATCGTTATTAAAACATGTTAAGTCCGCCAAATCCAACATTTTGACCTACAGCAGACCCTGTAGTTCACTTGTGTGACATAAAATTGGCCAGCGCCCTTCTGAGTGGAGCGAAAGCGAAATTGTTACGGGTTTATCGCAAACTACAAGTTTTGTTTAACATTTGAGCTCAAAACTACATCGTGTGTGGGAAGTACCTGTAAATATACGTTATATACGTTACATACGTTATGTCAGTTGTCACGTTCGACTCCTCGACTGGTAGACACGAGATTCATATAGTTGGTAGGTCGATCAAGCAAATGCGAGGTTTGCTGACAGTCAAACTGAAGTAAGTCAATTACCTTTGGAAGACATCTGCTCGTGCACGGATAGATTGACGGCAAATTACAAAAGCGGAGATGGGAAAGTGAAGATTGCGACAAAACTGGTGGTCAGACACTGCCATTCAAAAGAAATGCGGGTGAAACTAATTTGCAATAAATATGTCACCGTGACCTTTCGTTCAAATTTGAGTAAGCAAAAAATGTTTAGTTTGTATTTCTGACTAAAGCAGATAGCCTAGGAGAAGGCGCGGCGGTGACAAACTCAACAGATGGTATTAGACAACTGCAGGTAGCAAAAAAGGTTCGCTACGATGCGACATACATGTAAATTATCCCACTTCTATAGTCACCCGGGAGAGAACATCTCCGATAATACACTGATCACTGATCTCCCGGCTGGCAATTTCTGTCGGTAGCGTTCATTGCACATATTGGCTCACCCGGGGGGGTGACAACATGTCGTGTGCGACAATACGTTAATGTTCTTACAGTAGTGTCATATACTGTCACCCCCCCGTATGCAGCATGAGATTGCATGGCACAGTACGTCTAGACCAACGCGATGATACTCCCTGTAGACAAGGGCGATACACCGTGTAAACACGGGTGAATCCAACCTGCGGACGAGCGACTCACGCGGTATTTGAGGACATGAAAAGTAGTTGAACTTGGCGTTTCCGGAGTCCGTGAAGGGGTGAGGTTGAAAGTTAAGGGGGGGGGGTGGCCAGTCATAGGCGGAGAGTTCGGGGCAGGGGAATTCCCTACCGTCCGAAAAACGATTGGTTGCTCATTGCCATTTTCTTTTCTCGCCAGTTTTTGTTCTATGAGTTCCACACCCCCTTAAGTTCATATACACATGTAGGCGAGAAAATGTCACTTCTGGACCTGAAAACGTTACACGCGAAATGCGATTAGGGCGTTACTTGACCTTAAGATGCATTTTATAGCTTTTTACCACATAGACATATTAGTATCAAAATAACTCTTCAGACTACACATAAAGATACACTGCCAAAATCATTTTACTATAGACGGTACATATAGATAACGTAAAATTCCT
This sequence comes from Phoronis australis, assembly GCA_002633005.1. NCBI lineage: Eukaryota > Metazoa > Phoronida > Phoronidae > Phoronis > Phoronis australis. The sequence goes on from NMRA01000839.1 coordinate 86,773, forward strand.
GCATTGTGCATCGAAATCTGAAAAAAGTCCGGAAGAATAACTTGTAAGATTTTCGCAGGCCTGCAGGATCAATAGATGCAATCGATTCCACCATTGAGCTCCACCACTCTGTGAGCGGCACCTTTAATCTAACGGGTATCAATAGAACAGGAAAATTGGGGCCATGGAGGCCATCAAAATGATTCTCCCAGGGATGAAGGCCTCTAAATATAAAGGCGCTGTATGTAATTTCAAAAATAGTAAAGGGACACCAATTGACGCTGCCATGGGGACCACTTTTGGGAAAGGAGAGGCACAGTTTCAAAGCAAATTCGAAAAAAGGGCTATAGAAGACTGCAATTTTTCAATGTTGCGAGAGACGGCCACTCTAGAAATACTATTGTGGAAACGCATAACGAGAACTTGTTGGAATTATATTTATGATGACGAGCGCCATTACGAGTGCACCTACAAAACTATACTACAAAAAAATAGAAGCTGCCCCCACCCCAGCAACAAGAACAGCATTAGCTGTAGGGTTACCAACATACATAGATGCATAGTGAGCGACCACTGTTCGCAAACACCCTTTGCTAGGGTCATCAACATACTTAGCTGGTAAGCGACCACTGTTAGTTCTCAAACATTAATTGATCTCGACGTGATTCCATGTGTCCTTTGCTCGACTGCCCCGCCCACCCCACAACCCCGGTCCGGCCTATAAACGCTTATCAGTGCCCGGTGTGACCACGGGTCAAGTTAACAATACGCCTGTGAACACGTCCGACATCAGTACCTTTCCGACGTTGTCATGATCCACGTCACGTAACAAAGCGAAAATAGGCCGCCACTGAAGCATGCATTCGCCGTAGACCTAGTTCGACTGACTGGACGCGAGGAAAGTAAGAACTCATAAGACCGTGACATTTTCATCGCGATATAGTCATGTGATCATAATAGTTTCCTTTGCGAAACTACTGCGTCTACCAAGCTCTACCTAGGTTCTCATGTGTTGCTATCGCAAAAGGTACACGTGGTATCGCCACTGTAATCAGGCGATCTGGGGGAGGGGGCATCGTTTACAGAGTTCGCTTACATTGTAGCTCACACGGCAAGCAAAATAAATATGAGTGCAAAAGCGACTCCCCGAAATGTTATAACAAACCTAACCTCCTATTCGCGTCAAACGCTCCCCATTGGTGTGTTGCTAGTCTTTCAGTTCCCCCAAAAATGTGAACATCAGGCGTGACGTCAGACAGCGCAACCAGGCGGCCAAGCTGGACTATATACTATTGCAGCTCGCAGACAGACAGCCCTATTACGTCATGGGGCTCCGGGTGTCACTTTCAGTGAAAGTCCTCGTGCCAGGGTCATGAGATCGTAAGTTTTAGTCTAATTTATAGTGCATATGGAGTTCCACCATTACCGTCTTACCTTACCAGTATGAAACCACCACGATCCACAAACCAAAACTGATCTTGTCGATTCAGGATATCCAACACGCGAGTTACGAAACACTCCAATCTATATACATATTGGTTCGCACAGGTTATCGGTAAGGATTAACAGTCAATGTGTTATCCCCGACTAAAGGTACAAAAATGTAAACTGATAAGACTAACAAAACGCACGCACGATGAAACAGATCGTATCCTGTACCTTCATTCTATTGTAGAGCTGACGTAGTTGAGGTAGAAATGACTTAGGACAGTGAGACTTTCCTTTATTCTTTTTGGCATGGTGTGATACGGTGTCATGGTGAGCGAGACCATCACATGTTATACACTCAGCAACACTTGACCCCTGGTAAATCGATAAATTAACATATATAGGTCACGTCACTTCGTACGGCCTGTGCTCAAGCTCGCCATGGACTTATTTAGTTTTAGTTCCGCGTTCTTTCCATTGTTCAGAACGTGTTTTCATTAATGCACAGCTCAGAAGAAGTGTCGACTCCAGACAAAGGCTAATAATATACAGCATTTCACATTCGCACACAAAGCAATATAAGCCTAAAAACATGCATGCGCCTGAAATGTACATTGAGTATACGTGTCGACCCGATGCACTGAGCCGAAAATTTGCATCGTACGGGGACAATTTTTGTGCACTTCCGAGCAACAGATCGACAAAATTTGCACGTAAGGAGAAATCCATTCTGGTTCAACTGCCTAAGTTGAAACTGGGTCAGAGCTCGGGCATTATTCCACGTCGCCGCGGGATTTCTTTAGTTGACTACGGGCAGCTAACCGCTGTCGCCGGTCACTTAATATGCCGTGCTTTTTCCAACACGGACACGCCTGGTGGTTTTGCACATACGATTTTAATTTTCCCTTGCAATATCTTCAAACAATATGTCAAGTTTTGACGACCGCATTGCCCGATGCGAGCAAGACCCGATTAAATGTTATTATCCGATCATAAACTGTATTAAAAATCTCTGACTGTACATAATGGTGAATTTTCGAAATGCATTAACCACTAATTTTCGTTATAAACGAACACTACGGCGGTATTCAGCTGGAAAAAAAACAACTAAGTACGGTTTTCGATTTTTAAAGGTCCTTTCATTTAACTCCGGTCTGAGGGGAGCGTCGACGTAAACTGCGCAGTTAACTGGACTGTTCATACTGGCTTCGGTAGTTAATGAACATCAAAGTAAACGGTTGTGTGCCGCCGCTGTCGTCATCGCAGTTATCGCAAAGTAGAGCTGCGCGCTAAGATTTTTTTCAATGTTTCAATTTGGTAATATTTACATGTTCTAAGTGACATTAAATTTATTTTTAAATCGATTGGCTATTATTAGAGCAAGATATAAGCAGCTATTAGTGGCGGCACTACCTTGTAACTGTTGACGATATCAGTGGCACCTGGCGATAACTTCGGTCTTAAACCACCTGGTAACTGCAATGTTAATTGGAGCTGTTAACAGCGATTCAGGACTGGAGTTAAGCGTTCATACCGACCGCAACTCCCCAAATCATCGACGCGTCGACGTTAGTATGAAAGGCCCTTCAAAGTCGATGAACTAATAATCTAATAACTGCAACCATTGGGAACGGTTGAAGATATACTACCGCGCGTATTGATATACTCGGTGGATATACAAACGCTGATCAATATCACATGGATTCATTTTTTAATATTCTTTCAATCTCGTTTAACCAGATTTTTTACCCGGAAACAGTTGTACTTAACTTGTGCCCACTTTCATTTTTTTATTATTGACAAAGAGCTAGTCTAAGAATAGTTATATAGACAGTGCCACCGAAATTGTCCAGAGATTCCAAATCTTCAGTTTGGTTATCACCATATTTGCACTTTTGTTTGTATTTTGTGATTTGAGTTCTAATAAAGATTAAACGTAATGACACGTGAAATGTTTAGAGTACCTGTAATGTGGTAAGTTTAGGGATGGGCTCACAATGAACTTAACTAATTAAGTTTAGCTGGCGATCAAAATCTACCACTTTTTGGTACTTCAAGTTTAAAACTTAGATAAAAAGTTATCAGCCCGTTCCCGGTAAGAAAAAAAAACAAGTGGGCAGAAGCATTAAAAATTAAATAAAGAAAACCAATATGAAACTTGTCGTTCCTTTGAGAAGTGGCTCTTTTTGAAGATAAACACAAGTTAACCTTTTTAGTCATTTTGTAATATTTATAATGTACCAAGTTAAAACTACTCTCCAGAGTTGCAGGCTATAACTCTGCAAATGTCAGAGAAAACCAAATTGGGGGTACTAACAACAACCATTGTTGAGACAGTAATGCTAGCAATTACCTTTCCACTTCATTAACTGAGATCTACATCAACACAAAGGGCGTGCTGAATAGGCATCGTGAAAGTTGTCTGGGGCTTAGGGAATCAGAGCGGTCACCAGTGTAAGCGAGAAATTCTCCACGTGTTGGGTTACTAGGGTTAGGGTTAGAGTTAGGATTAGGGTTTAGCTTGGGCTTATGGGATTACGCTTAGGGCTGGGTTAGGGTTCGGGTTAGGGTTGGGGTTGAGGGGTTACTCTCATAGTCAGGGTTAAGTTTGGGTTTTCGGCTATGGCTAGGACTAGGGCTAGGGCTAGTTTTAAGTTACAAGTCTAGGGCTAGAGGTCGGGCTAGGTCTTGGGATAGGGCTTAGGCTGTTGTAGGGCATGGGCTAGGGGAGTTTAGGGTTAGTTCTAGGGTTAGGGTGAGGTTACGGTTAGGGTTATGGCTAGGGTTAGGTTGGCAAAGATGTGGCCGTCGAAGTAACTGGTCATTGGGCGAAGTTGGAATGTTGAATTATTGGATAGATTTCGTAATGTATCTTAGATTTAGTCATTGGGCGGTGTCATCTTCTTTTGCTGGAGTCGCGTAGCTTGTTGACAATGTGTTCGTCATTTTCAGTAGTGGGGTCGTCGACGTTAATGTCATTGTTGATGGGAGCACTGAACTGTTCTTATACTGGTAGGGGTTGATTTGAAGTACAAACATCAGTGGACTCGTCACCTATTCTTCGCTTTGTCAAAAACTGTATTCATAGAATGAATAGTTTTGAATCGTTTCTCTACACAATTCCTGCAGATGAGAACACAAACTTTATTCCGTCTTGTATTTTGGTCCCTTCGCTTCTACTCACTGAAAACCAAAGTTGACTAAGGTTTTTGCATTCAGCAGCAGTAATAACGCGAAGACCACTGACGTCACGTTTTGCAAACCTGGAGATTGAATTGTCGATTTATCGTAAAAGATCGTTACATGTATGCAATTGTTTAATGTTTTAGAAAGTTTAGCTATCCAAGAGATGGTGTAGTTTAGAGGATGTGTCTTACTCGGTTGCCGGATTAGTTGAAATATAACCTTTGTTCTCAGATCCTCCTCGCCTTGCAGATTTTTCTCAGAAAGACCATAGCCTTGTAATTGCATGGGTGGTAATAAGTGACACAGAAATGACATACTCATATTTCGTGCGAAAGAATTTCAATGTTGGTAGTATGTCGTCAAAGCAAATGAGTGGAATAATTTGATTATAAACATTCAAAGCAAACATTAATAGCAGCAGGTTTGTAAATTAAATTTCCCGGTGCACTCTGCAGTTTCACTCATGTAGTTATCACCAGCCAGTTGCTGGCAACTGTGTCCCTGATTTCAGAATAACAGGCGTTATTCATTCAGTGGAAGTAAATGATTCTAAAATCCGGAATGAGTCCGGAACCATCAAACCTTCTATTGTCCAGTTGCCACTCTACTAGCCACGGTCTTGTCACAGTGTCGTCCTGCATGCTGCCAATTTGTCCGTCTTTTTGATAACTTTACCAAGGCTTTCCTCTGTTCCCAATTCGTATCCCCCTCCAACCATCCTGTCCTCCTGACCAGTGATTGTAACCACAGTGTCACTCTGGTAGTGACTATAATTGTGTAACCCTTTTCCCTTGATCTTCAAGTTTATCGTGTAGCCGAAGCTCTCTAGTGGAACAGAGCGCATGCGCTGGTGAATCGTACGTTCGCGTTCGCCATTGAAGTCTATCCGAAATCATTATTTAGGGGCACAGCCCCCGATGTCTGTAAACAAGAACTGAGATTATGCTCTCGTCACAACAATCCTGTATAAAGTTAAAGACTGTGTGATGTTGTGGAACAGCATTTAATGGTATTTTACAACTTAAATCGGCACAACACATTTTGCATAGCTTAGGATCAACGCAACAAGTTTTGTCGGGTTTTGTCGTCGTTTGTATTTAGTACTTAGAGGTTAGAGCCCATCAAAGTAACAAATATCTGTTCCTTCAAACTGTTTGTTGAGTGATTTTCTGCCATTCATCCAGGAACTCGGTTAGGTCGACTTGTGCGTTACCTGAAAGAGAAACAGTCCTTTATCACCCAGACCAAATCAAAGGTAAATCAAAATATGCTCGAACATTAACAAACACTTTACTAAAAAGGGTGGAACTTTATCAAAATAATACACGTTTTCCCGTCTTTGAGTTTGGAGGTTAAAGCTGGAACCCACTCCAAGAAATTGACTTCCGTCTAAGGTTTGTCTCAACTTCCAGACTTTGAAACTTCCACATCCGGTAAAACGTAAGACAAAACTTAAGTCATAAACTTAAGTCAAACCAAGATATCGTTTTGGAACAGTTTTAAGGCAATTTGAAGGTTTCGTTATCTTAAAATGAATCTAAATTCAAGATTTGTCTTAGCTAAGACAGTTTTCGTGAAAAGGGCTCCTGTGGTCACTCAAAAGGAGCTTGGGAGGATGGTATAAACTGAAATTGAAAACTATCATGACAGTTAAGGAAAATTTTAAAACTGAGGAATATTCTTGTTTTAGTAGAGTAAAGAATTCTTTATTTTGTCACTTTAGATTTGGTATTCTTCCATTGAAGATTATGTCGAATATGAGGTCTCAATGCTGTACTCTATATGGCAACTTACGTTGCAAATTATATAATGAGGCCAACAATTTCTGCTCCACTTATTTGAATTTTCTGGTGTAAATTACCTTAGTTTTTTAATTATTAATTTGTTCAGAGATCTTTTTGTTTTTGTTTTTGTTTTTGTTCATGAAGCATTTTTAAACGCAAGGGGTGTTTCTACTCCGTGTAATCAGTGGCTTATAAGCCCAACAGGCTCGGTGTGTTTTCAAATTCTGAATTAGTGGTATAAGTTCAAGAACACGTGACATTAATAAACAAATATATTTCTATTGCTAATACATACAACCGCGATACGAACGTTAAAAAATACATTGAATCCGAAGAGTGGCGAAGTGAGCAAATTTTGAAAATGCAATTTTGCTTGAGAAATTTGTTTTCTTGCTTTTGTCGTTCGAAAGGTGGGACCAACGGTAAAGGCGATGCTCAATTTGAAATCACACCCACGGCTTAAAACAATTTGCCATTTCACGTGACTAATGAGGCCAGAAACATTAACGAAAGAAATTACAACGACGATTCAACCACTTAGACACAGTGTTAGCATTGAGTGATCTGCACCCACAGACGCACCTCTAGCTTCAAGAATTCTAAATTTCGTTCTCATAAAAGTTAACGAGAAAATTTTAAAAAAATACTTTCATGGGAGAGTAGAAAAGGATAAATTGGTCAAAACGTCTTCAAAAACGTTACATTCCTCTATAAAGAAGACCCATTCTGAACTTTACCGTCTGCGTCAAACTTTTCAAAAGCGACTAGAACGTCATCCTCCTCGATGGCGCCATTTTTGTTGGAATCCATATACTTGAAGAGAAGCTTTCCCTCCATTACGTCACCCAAGTTGAAGAAGTCTACCCACGCAGTTACCATCTCTTGCTCGTTCACCTTCCGGTCGGAATTTCCTGTATTGGAGATACGAAAGCTATATGCGAGAGCCATTCTGCGCTTTCAAGAGTATCTTGCTGCTGAAGTTACAGAGTTTGGTGAATGCGCATACAAAGAAATGTTAGCTTTGGTAATGTTTCGGAGAATGCCTTTGCTATAATGGCCCTTTCACGTTTTAACATGTTTTGCGAATCGAATTGTTTGCGAAGCCTGAGAATATGCCTTCAAACGTGTAAAACTTTACACGACGACATCAGAACACTTTCCAACAAGGCGATGTAAAACGTGATGGCAGAGATTTTAATCCATAGAACTGAGAAATAGGAATATCCTACTTTGTTACTTTTTCAAAAATGACAATGAATTTTCATGCTATTTTGGAATAAATCGACAACATATTTCTCAAAAGTAATAGTCTTTAGTAATAAAATTGAGCAATATGAGCAGAAGGCTAATTTTGAATAGGGTTTGAGATCAGCAGGGTTGACATATTGTTGACATTTTAAAAATTTACACGCTTTGTATGGCACCATACTGAAGCTACCAAACTGACAGGAATGTTAACTTTGTCTCTTTTAATTTCACAGGTAGAACAAAGTTTCGCCAATCCACAGACATCACTAAATTCCAAACTTTTAAAAATTACAGTCCAGTGTGTACTTTCGGATTTTCGTGGCAATTTATAAATTGTGAAGTCAATTGCTGTTCAAATGTCGCGGCCATTTTGAAGGTGCACCACCAGACTTTTAACAATCATTTCGAAAATTTTGTATTTACATATATTTTGGTCATTTTGCCAAGCATTTTATTTTTTGCAAGACCATACCTACTTGAGACTAAATTTTAACGAGATCAGTTTGAAATGAAATTTCTTTTACGAAGTTTTTAACTAAAAGGAAGCGGAAAGTGTATATTTGCATCTTTGAAAGCAAAATATTCTGTTTATGACCGATTTTGTTTTGGCTTGCTCACAAATCAGTGCCGAATGGACGGGATCTACCACTTGTATAGTACGCTTAAACCCTCAAAGCGCTGAAGTCAGAAATGCTGTACAAAAATAAATCAAGACAACGGCGACAAAGCTTCCCGTTAGAAGAGTGAATGAACGTACTGTCATTTTAATAACAGAACCAAAACATGAGCCAAAGCAATAGTTTGAGCTGGTGCTGTGTCCCTTTTGGAAATGCCCGAGTTGGCACATGAATAGGTGCAGAGAAAACGATCTCTCGGCTACAAAAGGTCATACAGCTGAAAACAAAATTTTACAAGCAGAACTTTGAAGCTGAACGATTGAGAAAGGGGTCTATCCACTTATATGATAACTAGTGAATACGAAAAAATACGGTTGAATATATGTTTAAAAGCCGGAAATTCTCAAAGGCAAAAACCGATTTATTGAGGACCAGTTACATAGACTACCGCAATGAAAATCGCAATTAAACGCACACGTGCGCGCGCACGCACACATACACGCACACGCATACACACATACTGTACCTGTATTGTCAATGTTCACGAATACCGTATTAAACTCGTCCATCGTCAGCTCGCCGTCTTGATTCTTGTCAACTCGGTTAAACAGCTCGATAATAAACTTTGGTTGAGAGGTGCTGAAATCAAATGTACAAAAGGACGTAAATATTAAATAAAACGACGATCTCGTTGAATACCATTGATTGACTTCGCCGGGCCGGTTCAACCGAATAAGACATCTAATTGACTTGTAAGCCGGAAGTCGCCATCAAGAACCCAGTTAGATGTATTGGCCAGTTGACTCGGCGGAGCTGGCGTAGTCAATCAAGGACAGCCATAAAAACCTTGGTAAAAACTGTCTTTACCGTTGCTGGTGTTTCATATGATGTTGAACATGTTTTACGCTGCGATGATTACACGGTTTGAAAATGAATAATGCTTCGAGGGAACTAACACTAATACCAGTATGCTAAAAATGACCTGAAGCAGACTAGTTTTGTAAAACGGTGAATCACGTGACCTTGCGTAATACAAATACCACGAAGTTTTTGAGTAGTGCGAACTCCTAAATTAAAAGCTAAATGGAACGTTGCTTTTCAGGTTTAACCATACTAATAATTGAAAAGATTTGTTGGTGTTCCTAATATGGTGAAACGCCGCTATAAACCCAAGATCCGGCGAAAAAGCCAATTTTGACTAACCCTTTCCGCATTTTTTCGCCGCAATTAGTTTCATAACGGATTCCTACTTAGATAAGTATTTCGGCAGAAAATTTTCCTGAGACAAGTTTTGTTGATAAGACGTCCCATTTGTTTTTAATGGCCTTATTAGATGAAAGCTCTGATTGGTGGCAGGGTGATCTCTCGCCAGGTGTCAGTGGAGGTACAAGCTAACCCTGGCTCATGCGCAGTGAGGAAAGCGCAAAAAGTCAATATTACAGGCTTCATATTCAAGACACACAGCGAGAATATATGCAACGCCGTGTTCAACAAATCTTGTCTCTTACTCTGATGAGAAATGATTTCCGGTCTTATAAAGAACTAACAGTCCGTTAATGCTTGAGACGAATAAAACGACTCGCCGTACTCACGTGACAAGTCAACTTATGTAGAGTTACATCCGGGTACTAAGCAATAACAAGTTGTCAGTTCTTTTCGAGCCCAGAAAACACATCTATTTGGACTAAGGAACAAATTGAATCATATTTCCTAACCATAAGTAGTCTACATCTAAAGTTGTTTTTGTCGTGACAGAAGAATTTGTGGCCATTATAACAGGATTTTCTAAACAGACTTACCCTCTCACTGATGTGAGGACCGAGACAGCTATAAGCAGAAGAACGTACTTCATTTTGGTCTTCTTCGGTGAGTTTAACTCCAGCAAGTGTTCGACTAGACACGCCAGTTGGTCAGCTTTATCTCAGACGCGTATCGCGTCTCCGTTTATCTTTTTGGTGTTCAGAATCGGCCCCGTTTGATTTTTGCGATAACATTTTGTGTATGAGGTTGACAAATTGCATAATAATAAATCCGAATCTATGAAGGTATTTACACGTTACTATGAAACAGACATCCGTACTGTTGCTCACGACGAGTTGCCGAGTCGTTCAGCAGCAGAGTCATGCCCAAGAGCCGTGTATTTACTAACGTTAGTTACATGTACTCCCTATACATCCTTGCACAGCTCCAAAGAGATTCCGTTATGTGGCTTTTTGAAAGACTTGGGAATACAAGTCACGTGGTTCAGACATCGATGCAATGAAATACGACATCTGGACGAAGACTTGGGGGAGATCGCCATAATTTTTTATTAACAATTTCAGAACGCATTCGAGAGTTTTCGCAAGCATGCACCCACCCTTTAACGGATATGAAAGCGGTGTAATTAAGGAAAGATATCTTTAGTGTTTGCAATGAGCTATACCGGGACTGCGTTGAAAGTGTGAGCGCCTGACTGAGATTCAATTTTACCCGCTCCCGTCGCAACCTGTTTTGCCTTTCATTTGGCCATCACTAATTTTTCTCTCTCCCATCTAACTTGTGCAGCCCTGATGGCCGCCATCTCTGACTCCTAAAGTTCTGCAGGTCTGGGCATTGAGTCAAACATCTACGAACTATCTGTCAATCAGTGAGGTCACGTGACAGTGTATTTTAGTGAAATTCAGAAATAAAGAAAGGTTCCGATAGCACGTGATGAATTTTGTTTCGTATAAACGTTCAAAATTCTATTGTAGTTTTCTAATTATATCATTTTTTTCATGCCACATAAGTTTTTTGTCACAAAAACGTAAAATTCTTATTTTTGATAGCCCTTCATGCAAAATAGGAACATCTTAAAAACAATTCCCAACAATGTATTGGAAAAAGCATGGTATCCAAAGACTTCGTAACAATTCGATGAGAGACCCAAAGCTGGCCAACAATTTTGGCACATTTTGTAGGGTCCTGAAATGCATAATTTAAATGTTATTGGTTTGAACCAATAATGACCTGTCAGATCTATTCAAGTCAATAATCATTTCTATTCTGACTAGGGAGAAAGATGAAACCAAATTGAGATCAGTACATGTAGGTGGCCTAAGACAACGCTCGGGTTAATTTCCCTTAAAAAGAAAATTGTTTTATTTAGTTTTAGGGATGGGCGCTCTCCCCACCGTCCTACGCCTGTGGGCTTGCTGGTTCAGTCAACCGGGGAATAATCCCAAATTAGACAATGAATCAGTACATCCAAAATGATAACTACCATGGAAAGTTTATTATCGGCGGTTTTAGAAATGTTTTGCCTTGCTTTGACAAAATACGTGTATGTGCGCACCATGCAACACCAATGTCTTCCTGGTTACATGTGTACCTCTGTTTAAAGCAAGTAGAATTGAACACTTAACCAGTTTCTGCGCATTCGAGCTTTCTTAGGTTTCACTCGTGCCGCCAACGTACGCAGATGTATACATTTATATGACTATTTCAAACTTTTTATCTCTCGCATGTAAGTTTTCTTATAGATTTTTGCCGTATTATCAATCTGTGTTCTGTTTGTGCACAGAGTAGGAATTTTACACTTCATCAAATCTGATTCCAGCGTTTGATGTTCGTTATTGAGGCACAAAAATAAAAATATACAGAAAATATGCAATTATGTTTCTTTCACCGATTTGGGTTGCAGACTTCGTAATGGCTAAAACCATTAGAAAAAATACCAGGTGTAATGCAGATATGTGCCATAGGTGGTCTTGAATAAAAAGCGCGTTCTCGGTGATCCAGTTCTGATACGTTTCGTTTTGGAAATTTGATCTCTTTTCCATGGTAACCCCTAAAGTAAAATGCATTAAACGAGGAAGCTTGTATTGAAAAGAGTAGATTTTCAGACTAACATTGATGGATTTTACAGCATTAACAGTCAGGTTTCATGAACATAATACAAGGAGGGATATAAATTTCGTCGGCAGACGCATCGTTAGCAGGTCCGTTGACAGGAAATTTATGAGGTGCCTGAGATGCACGTTACAGCAGGAATTCAAGGGTCCAATGGGTTTTGGACACCCTCCCCTCAGGCACTTCGGTATGGTTGCTATACAAAAACTGAAATGTATGTACATTATCATGTCCCTGGTAATGAACCTAGATCAGCGCCTGAAGCAGGTGTGCGTTCTGTAGACTCAAAAGCTCACGAGAATGCAACATCACGCAAGACCTCGTGAGATTTCGCCATGCGTTGCAAGCGAGGCACGTGATCACTCTTACTTCACTAGCGAAATTCTTGCGTCTACAGAACGTAGCCCGCTATTTTAAGATTAGAGGAAGTCAAGTTCACTTTGTTCTACAATGGCCTCCATGGCAACGTCGTCCTGAATTTTATACTTGGGTCGTCATCTTCTTTTACTCTGAATTTTCGCTTCTGCCGGTCTTTGTTAATAGCTGTCGAAGATGATCCATTGTATAAAATGTGCTCGTAATGCAAATTATATTTCATTCTCGAACGACATTCTGTTCTAAACCAATTGACAATAAATATTTCAGCACTGATGCTGTCGAATCACGTGACTTTGGGTCGCATTCGTCGTTTCCCGTCTATGATAACACCAAGCTTCCCCATACGGTTAAGAATTCGTCTGAACTGACAGCGGAGCTCTCTGAAAAAGAGTGGAAGACCATGAAAGCTTTGCAAAGGCTGTTGTTGCAAGTGACATCACAGTGGAACATGTTCATTTCGCACTGCTGCATGTTCTCTCAAACACCTGGTGTCTGTTTATAATTACAAAGACATGAGTTCATAGTAAATGGTCGGAAGCTTGGGTATCCAGCTCCATTGGATGTTTATAGAAAAATGAAAGTTGACGCATGCGCACTCTCAGAGTACAGATTTGGGTCATGTTGACGCCACCTGGTGACTGAAAATGCATGTACAAAAGATTTTCCTGCAGTGAAGTTATGAATTCCCAAAATGTATTGCGCAAACGACGTCTCACCCGACCCGTAAGAAAGCCAAAGTTGGTTGCCGGAGTATTATCATCAACAGACGAAAGCGTCTATTCTTCAAGCTCTTAAAAGTTTGAGATATGCATTATGTGGATGAATATTCTCATCGGATTGATGTGAAATAAAAGAACCGTTGTTATCAGTTCTTGCAAAATGGAGTTGCACGAAACTGTCCCACTAAGAACACTTGATACCCTTGCTCACGTGGTGCATGATGCTTTTTACATAAACATTTGAATGCCCTACATGTATTGTGAAATTTTAGCAACTGACTTTACCATCGGTGTCGAACATTTCAAAGATGTATGGGACATCATTGTCTTCAATTAGCCCATTATCGTTCATGTCAAGTCGTGTGAAGATAAGTTTCGCCTCTTCTGGCGAGCCGAAGCTGTGGACGTCAACCCAGGCTTTCACCATTTCGGGCTCTTCAACTTTCTTGTTGTTGTTTCCTAAATTGGAAATTTAATTGTGGAAACATGTGTCTATGGGTTTCCATTACATTCCAGTTCAACTTTAAAATTCGCCCAGGTATACCAAGCTCGCAATTAATGACATGGGCAGCGCACCATAGGGGGCAGTGAGGGGGGGGGCTTTAGCCCCCACTTTTTTCAGTGCTGCGCCGCCCGTGAATGATCCCCGTATTCGAGCTATGAACTCGGGGAAAATCTCGAAACTTCAAGTTCAGACTCGAACGTTTGGTCTCACCAAGTGTCAGCTACGTTTTCCACGTAAGTCAAAGTGTACTTGAGCATAGATAATAGACACTTATCTTGAGTTCGCACAAAAGTCTAGTCGTATTTACGACAATGAGACTAAACGCACCGTTCATAGATTCTTATTAGAATGTAACAAATTACAACTTGATTTTTGTTTTAGCCAGCTAAGCAGGGCGAAACGCTGTTTATCTCAGGATAGTTATGAAAAAGTGAGCACAGATCGCACAATCGAAATGACGCATGACATGGACTTTTTAAAAGGACAACTGCATGAGGAAGACGGGAAAAATAAAATATTCTGTGAAATCCAATTTTTGTCACTGAGGCAAGTTTTTGTAAAATTAAAATTTCTTGTTGTAAATTCGCGGACCTATTTCAATTAGCTAATGCGTTCAGATGTTTTGTCGTTTTTAATAACTGTTATTAGACTATCTGTCTTATGGACCTGCTTACTCTGCCCCCAGTGTCTAATATTGGAACATTTCAATTCCACACTGAAAGCGTTTCTTTAACTTTTCAGTTAAAAGCGTCCTGCCCCCTAAATCCTCTTAGCGTCTAATTCTTACTTCTACAGGTTCATTTCACCGCCACAATTTTAACTGCCGACGAAGCCACACGTTTGAAACAATTTGGACAGATTTGGCAGGGAAAATCTTTTATTTTCGAGAAATCCACGTTCTGAGTCTACATCAATGGGTGTACCAGATCAAAGGCTATCCGTACATACCCGTTTTAAACTGCAGACTGTTAATGTTTGCTCATTTCGGCATGGCAGATCAGACAATTTCGACAGCCCCATTGACATCGACGGTAGCATGAACTAGCGCTACCTATCGTAGTTGTTTGCCAACGATCGTCTACGTATTCTACAGCCTCGTCCCCAAGTCTGAAGAAGGCGCAGATCAATTTACCATTTGAGCCGGGCTTGGTGAGACACCCACGTCCTTCTGGAGCGAGAACCTCCAAACACTTGAATCTCTCGATACTTGAATATCAGTTTTTGAGATTCTTGACCCTACGTCTTTGATATGATATTTTTTAAAAATTAATTTTACTAAAAAGTATTTTTCCTGAAACTAAATCAGATTTAAAGGCAGATTTTAACTGTTTTCAAAGGCATTATTGTTGCTACCATTTGTAATTCGAAGGACTTTGAAGACACTGTTTTTGTGATCGTTTAAAATATTACGTGCTTGCGTACTTACTGTCAATTCTGTTTTATTGAAAGCACCATAGAAATTATTCTGCTATTGCATTCAACACCTTTCAATGATCTAAGCCTAACTTGGTGCTTAAATAAGGCTCATTTTGATTTTTTGTATTTACTACAGCAAATTTCAGTTAATGCAACTTGATATCACTCGCAATATTCCGTCGATTTAGCTATAACAAGGCACAATTCCGCCAATGAAAATTTTCCTCACCAAAAACCCTGGCTCAAATTGCTGTTGATACTTGAGGTCGAGGATGCGTATTTTTGTAAGCGCAACACACTGCTCAACTAGATTTGTACAACTTCCCTATGCCGAGAGAAAGTCAAAGATGCCAGAACACTTTTACCGCCTGCATTTCCTCCAATGAATTTGGCTTTCACATGAATTCCGTCATTGATTTGAAAAGTAATGACATTTCTGGACAACGCTTTACTAACCGTGGCCACCTGGGTCCAGCTGCATAAACGTTATACGCCATATAGTATGATGGGCCGTTGGGGGGAAAGTGTCGCCGGAAAAACACGAGCGTAATCATGTACATTACGCCGTTATTTACGTCGTTAATTACGCCGTAAAATTACGAGCGTAATTTAATTCTTTACGGCGTAAAATTACGCTCGTAATTTAGTTTAAACTCTTAGCCAATGACGTTGGGTTTTACAATCCACGGTCGCGCGTGCTCATGGAAATACTTATGTACTGACGGGTTACATGGCGGATCAAATCGCTGCTGCAATGTCAGCGATTGTGCAAGAACGAGCTGCCTAGCAACAGTCGTGCATGTTAGGTCAACACTGATTGGTTTAAATTTGGAACGTTCTTAAAGTATTTTACGTGCGTAATTTACGGCGACATTTCCCCATTTAATTTACGAGCGTAATTTTACTGCAGCACTTTTGCAATTTAATTTCCGCTCGTAATTACGAGCGTAGTTTTACGGCGAAACTTTTCCCCGTTTAATTTACGAGCGTAATTTTACGGCGACACTTTCCCCTCAACGGCCCACCATAATATAGCAACAATTACGTCGCATTATCACGCGTCAGGTTGTTATTGTTGAACAATGCATCTGACGTCATGCAACAATCAAACTTATTCAGCGGATAAGTTTCGAAGGTTTCTGCAACTCAGCCCCTGAACTCAGGAACTTTGATCATGCAAAGTTGTAGAACGAAGTGAAACAGATCTGCATCAGTAAGAAAGGGAAGGATGAATGACGCAAAACGTCAACGTGCGTGAATGAATGATAACGTTTGACCATGAAGTCATACCTGCTGCGTCGATATTCATGAACACTTGCGAGAACTCGTCAATGGTAAGTTCACCGTTGTTGTTTTTGTCCACTTGCTCAAACAATGAGACGTAATACTGCGGCTGCGAGTTGCCCAGAACCACTGCTACGCACGCGCAAAGGACCAATAGAGGAGGCATTTCTGCTGAAAATGCAATATCGTTTTTAAAAGGAGGATAACAGAAGGGCAGGGCAGAGTATTGGTCAGGATTGCCACTGGATAACTCCTGTTTGGACATCTCACCAAAATTGCCTTTGTCATTTGCCAGTATTTCACAATCAATGCCTACAGTTGAGTGAGATTGGTATTATTGAGCCCAGAACACTCCCTCTATCATCATGTCACAGAACAAATTACGTAAACAACAATGTTTGTTTCAAAGAATAGGTGATCTAGTCGTAATAAATTCAGCCTGCGTTTCCCAATGGGTACTCGCTGTTCAGTGCATCACAGGAAGTTCAAATTCAGTTCGCTGTGAACCATACTCTGCGACAGGGCCTTCTGCATGGTTACACATTCCTGTTCGGAAAGTATACGCGTGGGCATCACGTGCTCTACATGCATGGGAATGGCAAAAAAGAGATTCAGTTTTGGATAACGAAAATTCATCTTGCAACGCTACTGAAAATTCAAAGACGCCAAGGATGTACAATGTGCTATTCTTCCAAAGTGAATAAGCAATTTCATTTTAAAAATACATTTATTTTGGTCACCTGTTAATGTATATAAACCAGTTATTTTTTAATATATAAACCAATAAATTGCCCAGTTATTGTCATTTGAACTGCGAGTGCATTTTTGGTACATTCTGCATAAGGACCAAAACAGAGTTCAGCATCTTGACTCGTTTTATGTTAATGTTAATCACAGAACATATGGCGAACAGAAACAACGTTGCATTTACTTGTGCATAAATCATGGGCTGCTTGGGCGAACAATCTTTTATAAATAGCTGTTAATTTGGCGACTATTTGTTGCAGATGGTTCAAGATAAAGGAAAACATATTAACACTTTGTACATATGTAAATCCAATGTTGGTTGTCCATACCAACGTATTTTGTCTTTGGTGTGGAAATGAATCGAAGAATAAGGGACCGTACCAGCGGTGTTTAATGAAAACGGGTTGTTCACTAAGTAGAATACTACAAGACAGTTGCCTGTCGAGAAGTTAAAATTCTTAAATTTGGAATACATTTGCCACGAAGCAACCTTTTGTAAAATAAACGTTCTTCTGATTTAGACCTCTATTTAAAACCTCTTGCCGTTATAAAAGTGGTGTCGACTTTTCCATATTAAGTTTAGACGTTACTACTGGAATACGGGTGGTCTGTTCTTTACTGCTCGAGGCAAATGAATTCTTGGCGAACAACCAGGTCAACTTCGTCTAAAGCTCAGAAATCCTTTCAAATATTTGAAAAAGGAACACGACCTTGGGACCAGGATAAATTTCAATAGGTATCTCGGAGCGACAAAAATAGTGCTGAAAGCACGTGCTCTCATTAAAAATACACGATGATATCTGTCAGAATCTCGCGAGATCTTGCCTTTCTAGCGAGGAACAAGAGCTAATTGAACTCTACCCAGTTTTACCATCACAGCTTATGGTCTAATACCATGACGATTAGTAGTCTAATTTCTAGTTTCGCATATTAACATAAGCGGATTTACTTCTAATTTCAATAGAAATTGAGCATTTTCTACATGAAATAAAATAAAGTTGATTGTCACATTTGTCCGGCACATGCAATATTAGTTACCTGAAAAAGTTAGTGCCTTGATAGAGAAGTGGAGACTGACGACAAGCATTTTGGAAGGAAAATAAAAGGGACTGGCGCAGTTCACATCTCAATATCAAATCATAACCGAAGATCCGTTTTCGAATTCATAATTTTAGGGTAGATCAACCCCGATAAACTCTGAAATATTTTCTTGTTGATAAAAGAGAGCCCTGTCGTGGTAAACAAAAATTCTGAGATCTATGTTTACAAAAGTGAGATGACTAGTTCGATTTTCGTTTATAGGCAGCTAATTTTTCTTGCCGGTGTGATAATGGAAAATCTTGTGACGAAAACTCGAAAAGATCGGGTGTCTGAGTTCAATGTTTGTATTCTGTTAACATTATAACTAGAGAACGAAACCTTTGTCAAAACTCTATGTTAGCGATGACCGCATTCCTACTAAAACGATCATACCGGAGTTGGTCGTCATATACTGCATCCTGTCCTTCACGCACCTGATTTACAGTTGATGAGTTTTCAATGAGTTTGGTCACTGAGTTGTTTCGCTAGCCTGCTGCCAAATCTTCGTGTATGGTTGCACAGTTTAATATCCTGTGAAAACGAAATAAACCGTGATCCCCACTATCTTACATTCTGTTCATTAGTTTCTATGTGAGGATGCGTATCTTCCCTATGTCACAGAATTCAATTCGAAAACAGCTAGAAATTGACCAACAAATGAATTGTCTCAACTGACCATACTTCGAGCTTTTTGCAATCGCTTACTCTCAACTTCCACACTTTTATGTCGCTGCCAAAAATTGTTGTTGTGCATTTGTTGTTTAGGACACAATGCCTAGTTTTAGCATCAATTTTAACAACGCATACGTAAAAGCGCTCGCGTTCCAAACATGCAGAATCTTTTGCAGTTGGACACAACGCCTCGTTTTCAAGCATAATGGCGAATAGTGAATAACTGCAATCGTTTTGGCGTTCTTGACATCCTCGTGAGTTTACTCGTTAACTTTTGCGAAATTTTCAAAAACATGCAGCAAAGAAATTGGAATTTACCCTTAGATTAATCGAGTCATCTGTGCGAATTGCTATTATCACGTGTAAGTGTAAACATATATTATACCAAAAATGTGCAAAGAAGGTCGAAACTATATTCTACTCGCTTTCTACTTCACGTCTATAATGTTGCTAAGATTACCCGTAAAAATTACCATAACATGGTAATACGAAGAAAACTCCTTTTGATCAGAGCTCGAGCTTAAAATTTTCAATAAAAGCAGACGATCTGCATTTAGGCCTGCAATGATTACTGTACTAGCGACCTCACCTGGAGATACGAAATCCTTGGTATCTATACTGGGCTAAAGGGGTAGACACGTGTTGATAGTTGTTCTCTTATCTGTCGTCGTTCTCAAATACGATCCTGTCTTGGTCATCCGGCGAACATTTATCTGATCGCGACTGTGATCACGGTCTGTTCAAGAGAGTTGTTTGTCCCAAATCTGACGATTTATAACTAAACCAAAGTGCGTGTGTTTAATTAACAGGGTGTTTTGTTTATGGTGTGATTTGGATTTCAGGACGACACCGCCTCGCGGCTGGATACCAGTGGTCCTCGACCGTGCGCCTTGATACTTGTCACTTGTGACTAAACGTACTTGCGTATACCTAGGCAATACTGGTACATTTTACTGTAAAAATGAGAAATATTAGGAACACTTTGATGCTATTAATTGATAAGGGCGTTTTGAACGACACTTATGAACTTCGTATAGTCAGCGGCTAGTTCATTAATAAAATATAAGAATGATATTACATGCGCGAACTCAGGACGGGCTCGAATTTTTGAAAATGTGGACTTTTTACTAAAATTCACCAGACATGTTCAAAACTATGAATAGTGCATCACCGAATTTTGGCAGTTCCTGTCTTTTTAGCGGACTTTTGTCTCGTTTTCTAATTTTTCGGTGTTTTGTTTGGGGGTCTCGTTCGAGCTCCCTCCCCACTGGGTGCGCGCATGTAATAAAAATAAACATAATGATAACATAGACATGATAATACAAATAAAAATATAACAAGAAAGACAGCAACAACAATAGTAATAATAATTGCTATTACTATACAATAATATATAACAATAGTGATAATAATAATAATAATAATTGTCCTTATAATCACTACTTTACTTGTAATGAAATGTAATCACAGTAATTGTACTAATAACTTCACTTTCCAAACGATTGTCAGTGTGTCCTTAAAAAACACTAGGAGAACTAGTCAAATCTCGATTTACAAGGATTGCCTTCCATTCAAATCGCCGTCTTCCCTCATCGTGTCACACCTTGAAGGAATACCCCTGTGGTTAAACTCTCGCAGATAAGACAATGATAAATCAGGATCGGATTCGGATTTGAATGAAAATGCGATTGCAATAGCCGAACGTATCGCTCGCGCGATCAAAACACGTCACAACCTGGGAGGCAGTGTTTTGAGTGTAGGAGTCGATTAAACCTGTTTGTTTTGGGGTTTTAATGGTGTTTGGCTCTTCCGACAGCCAAGTTTGTCGCAAGCAAGTGATATTGTAATCGCATTAAAAATACGTTTTTGCTTCATAAAAAGCATCTACGGACGTCAATATTTTAAAAAAGGCGCACCCCATCGACAGTTCCATGAATATATCACAAAACATTGTACATCATGTTGCGGGCCTACGGTCAAATCTAACACGACAGACAGCGCACAAAAAATTTCATCAAAAAACATCTCTTTTTTATTGCTGTTGAAAGTGATAGTTTACCGTGACGTCAAATTCATTAATACTAGGCCATCATCGGTGGTGTATAAGCAGATGCAGACAGAAATGAAAAATGAAACGTACGTTAGCTAAAATTTTCACGAATTCTCTGGCTGTGAATATAATTTTTATTTAAAATATCACAAGAGCATTGCATAAATGAAATAGCATTGACAAAAAGTGAACCAAGTTAGCCACATTGAATCTGTGTTAAACTTCTGTGAACATTCCATTCTTATGTTCCATCCCTTCTCTAGTTATCGGCGACACTTTCAGTCTGTTTTACGTCTTTTTGCGACTCTTACCTCGACCTTTCTTCGGCTTTTTAACTCACGTGTAAAAGGATAAGAGGATAATTCATCCGACATCCCAAAAGTGGTATTAAGATGAAAACGCGAAGAAATCCCTAGCAATTGCGTTTACTCGGTGAATTCCGTACCTTTCCGGCTGATATGCACATAGCAACATCTCGGATAAAAGATGGCGTTACATACCGCCGCTGTAATGTTTGCAGGGTCGTTCCCGGTATGTCAGTGCCGGTGAGACCGCTCAACCAATCGAGAGACCGTAGATGGTCTGTGGAAGAGACAGGGTACTTTTAGAGACGCGAGAGGAAAAAACTTTTATTTGAAAAACATGTGATTGAACAAATTCACCGAAGGACAAATGCGGGAACGTTAAGAACACTGTTGACTGGTCATATACAAATAGATCAATCAATCAATCAACCAATCAATCAATCAATCAATAATCATTTATTTTAGTGACTTGTAGCACTTGCTACCCAGCCACAACTTGGGCCATTTTCAAAGAGAACTATTGTACAAATAATAAACAAAGCATACATGTATACAATTACAAAGGAAAATCAGACTAACCTTATTCAATATTAATGAAGTAACAAATAATATTTTTCGCCTTAGAAATGCATTGTAAATAAAACTGATAACTAATTTACTCACGGTGATGTTACTAGTCATCAAGAAAACAAAGTGGTTCTGAGTTCCTGGCTCACCAAATGAGGAGCAAACCAACATGAACTCTGCAAATAACCCGGTTCTGCGATCAATGAAGAGATCGCAGGAGACAAGGAAATGTAATTTATCCTCAATGCATGGGGCAGTACAAAAATCACACAAACGCTCCTTAACCGGAGTAAAAAATACTAAGGCGATAGATGTAAAAAGTGACTTGCTCGAATACAAATTCCAAAACAAACTGCGAAAAATCTAGAAAAAAGGTCTTAAACCAACCGGATACTGTCCAACTGATCTTAGTGAAAATGTTAGGCCACGTTTTCCTTCATAGAGGCGTCATGCCTCCGACACCGTTAGCATTGTCTCTCTTACCAGGATTTTCTATAGATAAGCACGTGAGCGTGTATTTGGAAAAGGCGGGAATTTTCAGGAGTTTTATAGTTACTAGTTACACCGACTTTAGCATGTTTTACTTAAAAGTTTATATGCAGAGTTAGCCAACAGCTTGTTCGATTTTACAAGTGATAAATGTTCCGCGAAACTTAATTTGTGGCAAAAAAGTTGAAACTGAGTGAACTTTAAGAGGAAATTTTCCGAATAAGCTCCCCACTCAAGACAATTAACACCAGAAGTTGTAAAACCAAATAAACGCCCAAAGACGTTTCATCGCTTTTCAACAGGATTCTTTTCCCTTTTACACAAAACAAAGTATTGAAATAAATATCTGAGTTATGTCACATAGCGGATCCACTCAAAATTTTATCTCTATTTTTGAGACGTTGTTTGCTTTTGTTAATTATTATTTTTTCTCTGTTGTTTAATGTCTGTTTTATTAAATATTCATGCTTTATTTCATCATGTTGTCTTACTTTTAGTATCTTTAATTTATTACTTTTTATAATTCATTTTGTTTCTTCTATGTTAGTTTCTTATTCATTACTGATTATTTAAATCTTGTCTTTCTTTTTGTAATTTTGTTCGTCTTACTGTCTTTATGTTTTTACTGAGGGCCCCCATTTAAAGCAGGTTGAACTGATTGGGCTACCGTCATTGTAAATATTACAATAATAACTAAAAAATAAATAAAAAGATCTCTTTTAACAACTTTGGTGTTACCTCTTGTTCTGCTTATCATTTATAAGGGTTAAGAATACAGATGTCAAAAAACCTAAGCTGGAATAGTTATCTTAATTAAACCCTGGTAAAGGGTTGTGTTTCTAAAACAAAATTTCCATGGAAACGGAACTATTTCAGGAAAGTTTTTGTTTTACAAATGGGTATCTTTTGAGTGCACTCTCTAAATGAGTATGTATTCTTGTTGACTTCCAGAGTAAAAATAGTCAGGTAACAACTCCGGTGTCCCATTAGGGCCTAGACAAATTTATAGATCTGTTTTAGAGTTGACATGTATATTCTACGTGTTCTTGTTGTATGTCATACATACCCGATTAGAATTGAAAGTCGAGAGTGGAGACGACAGAAGGGCTATGCAGTTGCCAACCCAAGTAATGAGTATTGGTGCGCCTTTGAGAAACTGAATGGCCGGTGTGCACATGTCAATTAATTTCGAGTGGATGGTTTAATATCATTATGCAGTTTATGAAACTACAATCAACTATATCTTGGGAAGCCATTAAAACGTCTGATCAGGTGTCGGACAATAAGAAAATAGGTCAGACATTACGTAGGCCTTCACATGTAAAATTTCAAGTGTTGAGAAAGCAGAATAAACATGCGACCTGCCGGCTGATCGAACAAGGTGTGAAAGCAATATAAAACGCCACCACGCTAAAAAGGGTTCACCCAATAACATCGAGATGTTGGACCCATGCCATCAATTTTGAAAACGTTTGTTGAATCTTCTTTGTAAGACGTTTCATGTTCTGAGCTCCTTTATCAATACAGGGATAATTCCAATCCACTTGTACAATCCAAAGGTGGATAGTAACCTGTCACCAGGGTTCTCTTCGTCTCGGTCGGACAATTACGTGTAGTTTGTACCATCACAAATAGTTTGGATTCCGTTAGCATGAAATGATACAATGTTGGAAAAGTTGGCAATAACGCGAGCAGTGATGCAATATTAGGGACTCAGGGAATAAAACTGATCTCGCTATAATTGACGATCTGAACAGATTATTCTCCGCCCATGCTGTGTGGACTATAAGTAAAAACGACAGTTAAATCCGGGTCGTTAATGAATATGCGTTGATCGAAATTTCTGCGATCAGATATTCCAACTGTCTCGAGTTAGTGTGCTGATTACTACGCTCTATAACGACGAGATTGCGTTGTGCATGCCTCTAAAACGGACAATTTTGGTACTCTTTTACTGACTCAAAACCTCGACTGATCTGCCTGACTGGTCAGTTTTCACTTAAACGTAATGCGTCTAGATGACTGCGTAAGTTGTCTTGAGATATCAGTCCAGATAGGCGGTAATAGAGAAAGGTCTCGTTAAACTCTGAGTTAGAGAGCGCTCAACGCACTTTCAGCTTAAGTGCACTTAAAACAAACTCCGTAGCTGCACTTTCATGTATTTTGCCTGTCCTCATGCAGTTTACATTCAATATTTGTGCACAGCAGAGACGTGATGGTTGCAAACATACACGGATATGCAGCGTATTTTATGATAAAAAGCGCTAAAAGTGTTTAAAAGGCGCTCAAGATTGAGCTTATACTTCAGTCCGTAACCATCAGTCGTAGAATCTGGCATAGGTGTTCTCGTCTTCACAAGCACTGCAACACATCAAATGCCGCCACCGTGAGGCGAAACTTTGTGCCTGAAAAGAGGAAGTGGCGCGGTCTTTGACCTCGTGACGGCTTCGTTTGAATCGTGATTTCAAACGCTTGAAAAGTCCTTCGCGTTTTATAAGGCTTGATCTATCCGTAAAATCACCGATGCTGCTGTGAGTGTCCTCTGAATCAGAAGAAACGTCATCAAGAGGCACGTCCACAAACGTGTTGACGTCGTCTGAACGGATGTCCTCAATGACGTGTGGCGTGTTGCTAATTTGCAATCTTGTTTTACTTTTCCCGTAGTATTCAGTGTTCACTGAGTCATCCACAACAGCAAAACAAAAATCGTTCTGAGGCAACGTTGCAAAAGGAGACGATCTGTCGTCCATTAAGTGAGCATCCTCAACCTTCCCTGGTTCGTTCTTAGCTTGGAGATTTGTAACATTAATCTCATCTTTGTTGATTATGGAGTTTTCAATATTCTTTGGAAAATGCCATGTTGCAAACGAAATGTGATTGTGAGGCCAGGTGGTGACACTGGAAGCCTTAACGTCGTCCAGTCGCATATCTTCACGGATCTTGGGTAGATCAGTGCACTGAAATTTCATTTTGTACTTCTCACAAGTTTCAGCTATGTATTCGTTCTCTAAAAGATTTACAGTATGAGAAGAAATGGCATTGTTGGACAACTTGGCGAAGCTGTGCAGATTTGCATTTTCTGGGTATGTACCTTCGACGCTGTGTGATTTGCTGCATAGAGTCTTTGATGCAGAGCGTCGTGTGTCCTGTGTAAAAGATTCCCCAATCGCAGAGGAAACTGTAGGATCCGTCGAATCATTGAAATCAGACAATGCGATGTCTTTTAAGTGGCCACATCCAACGGATTTACTTTCGGATTTCAGGACTTTCTCCTTACTATCCGCATTGCCAGCGAACTCAGCAATACCTGGCGAGTGAGTGACGTCCTGCTGAAAAATTCCAACATCGTCTGGCTTGTTTCTGCCTTCCACTTTATTGCCCTCTCCCCCTCCAGTATCAATCATACTTGCAGAGCTACGACGCATGTTTTCAATAGAAAAAAAAGTTGCACCGTAAGGCAACCCGTAGATATCACAGGGTTCGTCGTCTTCCGCAGGAATATACTCAATGTTTCGTATTTCGAAACTTTCGCTCTCGAGTGTAATAGGGATTTGACTTGCCAGTATATCTGACGGTTGGGTGACTTCCTGTCTAACATCGTCAACGTCGCCTGTTTCGTTTGTGCCCAATTTCACTACTTCTCTACCTCTGTCATCAGGGTCACTAATAGTATCTTTGTCTACAACTGGTAGACTTGTCTTCTCGTGCATGTTGTTCTTGACCTTCTCATCTTTCTCTGCGGAAATGCGGTACACTTTCTCCGAGACTGTAGACTCAGCTGACTCAGTGATATCTGACGGTGTTCCGTCTTCGAAGTGGTCACTTTCAACAAATTTGCTTTCGGATTTCAGGACTTTCTCCATACCATCAGCATCATGAGGGAAGCAAGCGACACCTGACGGTTGCACGACTTCCTGTCGAACATCGCCAACGTCAATTGGTTTGCTTCTACCATCCAATTTCGGGATTTCTCCCCTTTCATCATCAGAGTTGCCAGCTGGCTCTTTCGTTAAATTTGGCTGGTCCGTATTTTGTTGGTCATTAGCCTCCCACATTCCATCTTTCTTTGTGGAAATGGGGTACAGTTCCTCCGAAACTGTAGACACTTCCTCCGAAGTGTTTCTTTCATATTCAGGGTCTTCTTTGTAGATGCTTGTCGAGTTTCCAATTTTGCACTCGACTTCACACTCGGCGACATCCCAACCGAGGCCCGTTGATTTGCGGACAGTGTTTGCCTTTTTGCGGCGTGATGCTATCTCAAGAAGACAGCACAAATCTGTTACACACCTGACATAAGATTTCATTAGTCTAGTGTCAACTTCTGCTTTCTGAACACTTTTGGAAGCGTCAGATGCGTCTCCCGACCATTTGTCGTTCACTGCCGTGGTTCCAGAAGCGTCTTTGTTGCCAAAAGACACAATGCGCAGGAATTTCCTCGTGACAGAGTAAACTTTCTCTGTAGTTCTCAACACAATTTGCGAAATCAAGTCTATAAACCATGATATCGTAACTATTATAAAGTCCCAAATGACTCTGTGAGCCATTACCGGGTTCATTTTACAAAATTTGCAAAGTGAATACGTCACGAATTGTTCGACGTCACCAATCGTACACGTCAAATGCCAACTACTGGTAACTGACCTATCGCCAAGATTTTGATTGTCGGCTTAACTGACCATTTAGAACGCAGCATTATTGACACACCTTCGTTTCCAAGCCGCCATTTTACTCGACAAACAACACGTTGCCGGGTAAAAGTTATTGTTTGTTGGTCGACATTACGCAAGGGGGCGGAGCTTGCGATAGGTCATTTAAGTACAACCATGCGCGAATTTTCTGTAACTGTTAGCATGTCTTGAAAATCTACCGGACTCGTTCTATAATGCGTATGTAATGTGTTTTGAAGTAAAGCTTTATTTTGGCGAGACATTATATTTTGGGGTCTCAATTTCGCTCAATCTCTTATCATATAACGAAGTATTTGTTGATTTTGGTGGTAACTAAGATTATGAAGAACAATCTTAGCAAACTGTCTTAGCCGAATGCGAAATAAGTACGGAAGAATAATATTCTTACCAACGAGATACCATTACATACATTAAAACGATGTGTTTCTTTAAAAAATCACTAATGTTTACTTATTTAGCAAAACTTCATAAAATGTTGACAGTTTCGGAAACTACACTCCTCCCCTTTCTTAAAATACATGTACGCCCGAGTCGGTATAATCGGTTTCATTTGACGTTTTCCCATGGGCCTGATTTCACACGCAGTCTGACCATTTTGTTGCGACAGTGTCAGTTTCATATTGCAATTCATTTGAATAAACATGAATTGGTTGAAAGGGTGGCGATTTGTCTGGTGTTATGGGCACGTGTGAGAGTGCAAACCACAGTAACAACATTGCATCCTGGTAACATTTTAAACAGTCTGCAGGGGCGGATACAGGATTTTGAGTTGGGGGGAGAAGGAGCAGGGCAGAATGTTAGCCAAGGTGTTGCCCGTAAGACATTCGCACTCCCGAACTGCCAAATGGAATCTGGGAGAATTTAAGGGGGCCATGGTCCCCTTGGCCCCCTCTAAAACCGCCACTGGTCTGACATGTCCATAGCTTTCGTGGAGTCGTAAATACTTTGTACCTGCATTTGCGTTCACTCAAATACAGCTAGATGTTTTTGCATCTTTAATAGGGTTTTCGTTTGCGTTTTAGCCTGTAAAACTGTTGCAGGGATTTTCCGTAGATAAGCTCATGGGGATGAATTTGGAAAATGAACATTTTCAGGCGTTTAGAAACACTAAACAAACGCCCGGACATTTTTCGGAAACGGGTATTTTAAACGGAGTCATGGTTTTGCCAACTTTAGCATAATTTACTTAAAACCGTGTTTTTAAACTTTTTGTTGATAAATGCACAGTTCGTCAACGCCTTGTTCTTTTTTACCAGTGATAAATGCTCCACAAACCAATTTGTGACAAAAATTGACGCTGAGTAGGCTTTAAGGGTAAATTTCCGAATAAACGCCCGTGGGCGTTTCATCGGATGAGCTTATGTACGCAAAATCCACGAGAATTTATAAAGAAATAACAAGTCACTAAGAGCGGGTTATATGTGGAATTCAGGTTATGTACGCGATCATGGGGAGTTTGTGATAGAAGACTTACCAACTTTCCATCTGTGGCCATTCCACGAGAAAATCAAATGAAGTCAAAATATCGATCTAGGCGTCATATTTCGGATTCATCTTGAACTTCGAGTGTGTGATCATTGTGTGACAGGGGATCAGATAAATCTGGAGGCGTTCTTTGTAATGTTGAAAGTGGGTGTCACTCAAGTGCTTGATGGATATGTTTATATATAGATCTTGGATGTGTGAAAAAAATTGTGAAATCTCTCAAATGGGCTTTTTTGTTCTAAAAATGTCCCACCACTTATAAACGAATGTTGTTTATAACTTTATTACATTTAAAATGGTTTCAATAATGCTGTCTGCTATATCTTTTCACCAATTCACCCACAGAACGTTCAGTTGCCAGTACTCAATATGGTTAACGTCTATAGAAACAGTTTTAAGGCAAGCACGTTTTTAATGAAAATTTTCTGATCTGTGCACTATTTAAAGACGTTATAGGCCTTATTTATAAGCGATTCTTCTGACGGTTCGAGACTACACGAAACGGGCCAACCGAAAATTATTATTTTGCTCTGTAGAAAAAAAAATCTATATCACTGGAAAGATGTCGTTGTCTGCAATATAAAAATGAACAAAATATTAAAATTGCACAGTGCCTTTGAAAGATATCACAGTTTCTTGTGTCAAAATTTGACTCACTTTTTGATCGGGTTGGCCACATTGGTCGACAGTTGCACTAGGCTACGAGTTTAAAAGTTTTTTAAATATTTTTTTACAAATAATTATTCTATAGTAAAATTCAGTGACACTCCTCTTTACCAACAATCCGTGCCACTCAAGAGTTTTCACCAGGATTTAATGGTGCAGATGTTACTTATTGAGTGCTCACTATGAATGTTAGACATTTCACCGGGGCCGGGCACCGGCAACATGGTGACTTTTGGTGACCGGAAAAATATGTACAACCTGCACTCGTGGGTGAAGATTTAACCAGGATACATTTGTATACATGCTGCTGCAAAAGAAAGCAGCTCTGTACAGATTTCTTGTGTTTGTGCTATGGACGTATAAAGCTTTAATTGGTTCAATCCTTACATTATTTTATGTTTTTCAATTTCATACTTAAATAAATGGAATCCTCAACTGACTCGAAAGTTTGAAATCCATACGTCTAACCTTTCAAGAGATGACATATTTATTTCTTACGGGAGTGTGACAACAAGTGACAAAATCAGTTTTCGGTGGAATTGATAAGCGATGTAGAAATGACAAGACTCACCCTCGACGTCCCCCTCACCTCCGATGTAACACCCCCC
>NMRA01000084.1:17170-58640 GCA_002633005.1 Phoronis australis
ACATTACACTCCATTGATAGGGCTAGGGCTATCCTTGGTACAAATCTGTATACTAAATATACTACCCTGGCTGTGTGAATTTCGGGCTCTATTGAAGAAAAACACACAGTGGTACCTAGCTGTATTTTGATACCGCTAGCTGGCTGGGTACCACTGCAGACTCCCTCGACTCGATCACAACGATTACTATCAAATTGAGTACGTAATTTTCCCACAGGTAATGGTTTCATCTAATTCTAAGAGTAATAGTTAGACTGTTCAGCTCATACAGGGAGCAATATCGTCATCAAAATGTTCAAGAAACGAATAAATTACCTGGTTAAGGCGAACTTCTCTTCTTCGGAGCAGTACCGGAAACAGCTGATTAGTTGCCGAAAGGTCAAACCGCACAGCATTATGGGCAACATTCGTTTGTTTTGATCACGCAGATTTTAAGAAAATAAAAAATAAAAGAAAAAATATTTACAGGCAGCACATCGACCCCATACTTACGAAAAGTTCTAATTAAGTGTCAGAGAGTATGTTTCAATGGTTTTTATGCAGATTCACGATGTTTTTGAAACGTCTACAAACGGATCATACGACTTTAACTGGATGCTGAGTAAAGCTTTCTGATATATGTCTGTCTCACCCACCCGCTCTTACTTTAGTGAGCTGTCATTGCTAGCTACATGCCGCTCCATAATTACGCAATCTGGTTTTACATTCCACTGTCACTTGTTTTGTGCAACAGCCCCTTTGCGCTAGCGAAACTTTCTCCCAAGCGAAGGAGAAATCGTGCACTGTTCACCTCATAGTACCCAGCAAATTCTTCGGCACATCAAAAGCTTGATGGCGCCCTCACAAATTGAAGTGAGGAACTCGCTTTTCATGGGCAATGCGTAGTAAATGAGATAATTGCGGTCGCAAACCAACGCGGACGAGTTTCAAAGTCAAAAAGCGAACAAAATGTGAGGCAAACGACATACATAGCTGTTTTTAAAGTTGAAAAGTAAATATATGCAGCCTTAGAATTCTTACAATCGATGCATTTTAAGACAAATTAGCGAATTAGTTTTCTTTAGCAGCGCCGCTAAGCCACGCGCTTTAATTTTCGTATCGGTCAGGACTGGTTAGTCAAAGTCTGGCTAGGTGTTAGGGTAACAAAGCCCCAAATGTTAGCGTAGGAGTTGCCTCATGATTTTAAAAATCAAAGACCTAACTGTATTAATTTTTTTTCTCGCTGGAAACCATCCTGAAGACATTTTCCGGAAATTCAAGTATTGAAGCTCTTGTAAATTAGGATTAAATTGTTTACCACTGTCCATCAATTCCAACAGTAGATCGCACTTGGGCACATGAGGGACTCGAACTTTTAAGTTCGAGTCCCTCATGTTTAAAAACATTTTGGTGTAATAAACTGAAGGACTTTACAAATGCCTATGACCATAAGGAATGTTATGAGACCGATTTTATGAGAGCAAAAGACTCAATTCGATTTTTAGCCCCCTAAACTGGACTAAATGAAATTCTAACCAACTCTGACGTCATCGTGTTTACAGGTATGGCACAAACTTTGCTTCAAATGTGAGGTGTGCGACCTGCAGCTCAACATGAAAAATTACAAGGGATACAAAAGACTACCTTACTGCAACACGTAAGTAGACATATAGGTTATCTTTGATCCCAGCTGTTTGTAACTGAAGTAAGCCTAGTTATCTTCGCAAGGAGCTGTTCCACATATTTCTTTTCTGCTGTGGCCATCACAACGACCTCTATTGTGTTTTATTTGAAACAAAATGATTTGCCCAGGCGTGGAAACTATGCGAGCAGATTTATTCTCTGGCGGGGCAAATGGCTGTTATTCGAGGGACTCAGTATTTCAGTTGTAAACATACTTTTGAAAAATGCCAGGATGCTTACTCACTATAAATCAACAAGAGGTTAATGAGAAATTTTGAAAACATTCTTCTCACAAATCGGTGATTGTGCTTGGTTATTGCGTGAAATAATTAATGATAAAGTGAAGTTATTGTTCAAACATGATCTTTTCAGGTTGACATTACCGAGACCTATTCAAATAAACGAGTTGTAATGTTTCTCAAAAATGGGAAAAATAATTACCGCTAACTTTCACCTTTAACCCATTCATACCAAGGTCATACATGTTTGAATTCGCGTACCAAAAATTTGTCATGGTATTTCAAGCGTTTCTTCTTCAGTTTTGTACTTTTAATCAAGAAATAAATGCAAAGAATAAAAAATGAAATTTGAAATTTGTGTGTGACGTCATCAGTGTATCCGTTCTCTGCCACTGTGTTGTTCTACACCAGCCGCTAGCCGCAGTGGCCTCAAAAAGTAGTGAGTTCGACTGAGTATGGTGAAAAGTTGCATGTGCGNTTGACATTACCGAGACCTATTCAAATAAACGAGTTGTAATGTTTCTCAAAAATGGGAAAAATAATTACCGCTAACTTTCACCTTTAACCCATTCATACCAAGGTCATACATGTTTGAATTCGCGTACCAAAAATTTGTAATGGTATTTCAAGCGTTTCTTCTTCAGTTTTGTACTTTTAATCAAGAAATAAATGCAAAGAATAAAAAATGAAATTTGAAATTTGTGTGTGACGTCATCAGTGTATCCGTTCTCTGCCACTGTGTTGTTGTACACCAGCCGCTAGCCGCAGTGGCCTCAAAAAGTAGTGAGTTCGACTGAGTATGGTGAAAAGTTGCATGTGCGGAGGATGCCTTAATAGCAGTTGGACAGACAATATTTCAGGTTTTACGTTTTCGAAAAACGTGAACCCTAAGATCGCCCAGAAATGGCACAGGTTCGTGCGTCGGACACGGGCATGGCAGTACACGGGTCACGCTGTAAGTACTCGGCACATTTTAAAGAATTGTGATGCTTCGATCCGTCGCAGAAACGGAGATATGATGAAGGTTTCTCCAACGTGTAAGTGCATTTAAAGGAGAAAAGTTGTATTTTTGTGTTGTGCCATTGCTGGGAACGTAGTTGTAAGGCACACACTGAATATGATCATCAGAATCAAATTGTGACTGAGATACAAATGTGATTGCAGAAGGCCTAAATTTCCATCAGTCTATTCTTGTTCAAGATTTTGTGGAAATGCCTGTCATCTGCATATACGTCAATGCCCAATATATAGACAATGAGATCGTAAATGCCACGCAAATAATTTGAGGTTACGACGGCCGCCGGCACAAAGGCTGGAGACGGACACTGGACCGAAAAAATCAACGAATTACAACGGTACAAAGCTTTCATTATTTTGGAAGAGAAAAGACAGAAAAGAGTATCATTTAACAGAAACAAAACCCAGTTACCATCACTATAATTAGATGTAATGGTTCCTGACACACGCACTCGACATTCGAAGAAATGAAATCAGTGTCCGTTATTCGCGACTGGGCTTCTACACTTAAAGGCGATGGCAACCTTTTTCATGTCATTTTGAGCTAAAATAAGGTTGGTTGGTTATCCTACAAATATTTTCCACTTCATTACAGGTTTTCGTAATTTTGTTAATTACTCGTCCGCTACTCCGGAAGTGACGTTTTAGGAGGCAAGCATTTCGCGCCAATTTCTTTTCATATAGTCTGACTGTGAGAGCTGCCGAGTCAGTCATTGTTCTACTTCAGTTGTGTTAAGTTACGTCGTCGTATGCTTTCATTTACTAGTCAGTCAACATGCCACAATGTTGCTGCGTACCGGGATGTACTAATTATCGTCTCACGCGCGCTTTGGGAGTACCTTAGCATTGCTTTCCGATGGATGACACACTTCGCCGTACTTGGCTCGTTCGTGTGAAGAACGCAGCGTTACTCGTCCACGCAACGTACAAAGTAGTCGAGAATTACCGTGTGTGTGGCAAGCACTTTCAGCCGTCCGATTACGAAAGGGGTTTGTACGTTGAACTGATGAAGGTCCTGCGAAACAACGCCTGAAGAAGGATGCCTTTCCGTCTGTGTTGATTCCCGGCAGTGCCCCGTCGCCACCCCCGAGAAGTGTGTTTTTGAAGAGAGAAGCCTCGCGAGCTGTGGCCAGTACAGTGACGAGCCAGTGGAAGCACTTCATCCACTGTCACCCGTGCTTCCGAACGTACCCCAGAGCGTGCCATTCCTGGAACCAGTAGTGATTCGCCCTGCGCTGTTTTCTCCAGCCCAGACAGTGAACAGATCGGTGAGCCAAACTTTGATAAGTTTATTGTGGACTTGTCTAAAGTGTTGGAGCTATTTAGAAGGTGCCAGGTGTGTGGCGAGAGAGTCACACGACACGATGTAAGCAGTTTAGGTGCTCAGGTCACCATCCAGTGGGAGTGTGTCGCGGGACACTCTGGCAAGTGGGACAGTTGTTCCTCTGTATGCCGGAGGTCCACTTAACCGTGTCCAGTAGTGGCTTGGTCTCGTCGAACTCTGAACAGCACAAGCATTCCATTGAGGTGGGCATAACAACGCACACAGTGCATTTGCGCCAAGATGTGTCACCACGTCTGTCCTCAGTAGCCGCCTTGTTTCTCTCAACAGCTGACTGTGCCTGTGCGTACTCTGCCTCGTTATACTCGGGCTCAAACATGTACCCACCCACTGAATGTCCGTGAAAAAATTCCTCGTCACCACTGCTGTGAACAAGGTCTCCGTCACTCACACTACTGTCACTGTGATACGGGTCACCGACTCCAGCCCATGATTTTCAGCTTACAACACACTAAACAATCCCTAAATCCAACGTAGTTGAGTTCTCTACTAACCTATCTTGCCGCAGAATACTCGCCGATGGAAAGTGGTGGCGACAATTGTTGAAAAACAGCATAAAACAAAAGTAGAATAGAACAGATTTGCACGGTAAACTCAACGCAAAACCAAGTGGCGGGAAACGCTTGCCTCCTAAAACGTCACTTCCGGAGTAGAGGACGAGTACTTAATAAAATTACGAAAAGCTGTAATTAAGTGGAAAATATGTCTAGGATATCCAACCAACCTTATTTTGACTCAAAATGACATGAAAAAAGGTTGCCTTCGCCTTTAAGGTAAATACTGCGGTTATATTTAGAGTTCGAAACTACTCGACACTAAAGTGGTTAGAAAATTAAATCGTGATTCAACAAAATACTTTAAATTACCACTATGAAATCAAGACTGTCCGTAGACTGAGTAGGCCGGCTCCGACTCCATTTCACTCGAAGGAGACGCCGGTGCGGGAGGGTCGAGTTCTCACGGCCTCAAACACGCTAAGTCTGCCGATACGGAGAGGACTAACTCATCACCTGTTTCACCTTAAGCCCGAGTGTCGTCTTCACCCCCCATCTCCATACCTGTCTTCATAATACTCATTAATCTCGCTCTCTAAGTCTTCTCACCTTACAAAATCACTACTATTCGCCATGTGATATGTACTGTCAATGTTTCAACATCTTCCACTGATGACATCACGAGGCAGGAAACCAAAACATCATCAACGTTTTGTTAAAATACAAAATTCGTTCATGATTTCCCAAACTAAGTGTTTTTTTTTTAGTTAGATTTCGTATTATAAATGTATAACGCACGGTCTAAAACCTCAAAAAGCAAAAACCCATTGTACGAACGCTTTAAAATGGTATAGAACGTAAAAACCTGACTAAATTGCAATATTTCAAGTGGATCTCTGGCACTGACACAGAAGTCAAACTGTTCATCAGGTATTTTTACGGTTTTTGCAAAGATTTTGAATTTCTAAGGTCAAAGGCATTTTTCTTTTAGTTTCAAATTTCAAAAAAAAAACGATCAGTCAACTTTTCTCCTAAACGAAAAAGCACGTAGCGCATTTGCTTGATATGGAAAATACGACCTCTGACCCTTGATGTAAACAAAACAATCAGTCGATTTCAAGCCGCAACCAGTCCGACTTCTTCTGGCTATTTTATTCTGGAAATTCTTGCAGTATTCAAAGTGAACAAGTCTCGCGTTGGCATCTTCAAGAATTAGATTAGCCACGAACTGTTAAAAAGATATTTTTACTTGACCTTTTGCGTGCCATGCCTCTTTAAGGTGATCAACTTACAAAATGAATAGCTTTTGTCACGGTAAAAATGACTTTTCTAAAAACCCGTTAATCGTAATCGCGCCATTTTATCAAACGTTGCAATGAAATCGATGAACTTGTACACTGTAGCCACACGACTGAGACAGGAAGTGGCATTTAGATTTTTATCTTTCCTCGGACAATAAATAAGTACATAGCCATTTCCTCAGGGCCCCAAGCTCGATTTGAGTGAGACTGAGGTGTCCTTTTACAGCAGACTGCACTCAATTCTTAATTGTTGTCTGTTCACTTCGTGTTTTCGTACACGACTTAATACATTAGTCCCGTATAGACCTAGACACGTAACCCGTATTTACAGACACGCTCCACAAAGACGTTAAACCGTGGAACACAAGTTTGCCCAAATATTGCAAATTAAAATCTTACTTGTGGTAGTCCCAAGGCCTGAATGAAGCAAAATACAGTATCAGTTCCTAACCAAAACAGACGTCGAAGTCGCCATTTTGGAGATGATCTTTTTATAGACAAATTTCTTTAATTTTGGGTTGCTAATTCTAGTGCAAAAAACGTGAACAGAACAGAGGAAGATCATTTTATAATTCAGGTATGTTTTTGAACTATTGTGAAGATCCCACATTACACAGTTTTTTCTAATTTTTTTGACAACCACCGCTTGCAAAAATTGCAAGCAAAACCAAAACATTTGATGTGACTGGTATGGGACCAAGCGAACTGTAAAACAGGTGTTCCACACATGTAGAGCTTTAAAGTCACCGGTAACGGACTATTGTCTGAGCAGTTGCCGTTGAAACTGCTATCGAATGGCATGGAATTGATTGACAATTAGTAGCCGACTGGAGCAGGTTTCGGGGTGTCCCTAGGCAAGTATTCATGTGGCGGTTACGGATTTCCGATAAAATTCGATTCTGGGTCGCAGGTTGCCGGTTTGCTATCTTGGTAGTTCTTGGCATCATCTGTACACAACCCATGTAAGGGAAAACATTTAATTGTTAGTAAACTCTCGCTTATTTAATGAAAGTCTTTAATAATGTGGACGTAGCTTGCAGATCGATTTTCTTCTATTTTGTGAACTGATACAAGCTTCCACCAAATATGTGCGCATAAATAGCGCCTCCTGTTTATAAGTAAATCTAACTACGATAACACCCAAGACTTCTCGGTTGTATCTACCAATCACATCCACATCAAAATGGCCTCTTCTTTGTGTTTTTCAGTCACTACCCTACGACGAATTTCGTTGCGGTTGCCGATACTCCAGAAAACAGGCGAATTTCAAAGCAGGAGGCAAGCCAGAGCAATGTGAGTTGACAATTTATATTTGGACTTTCTTTAAAGTTACGTACACCCCTAATTGTTGTTTATTCTTTTTGGAATATCTAAGCAACTACATGTAGCGACCATCAATTTATAAAAGTGAAGAATTGATACAAAACTAATTATGCTATTCACAACACTGTACCATTCTCGTAGTCAGGTGAGCATGCGTTTTTGGCAAAAATGTTGTTTTTTGAAATGGACATTGATAGGGAAAAGGTCGTTTCACCAACATTCACTAAATGTTCGTTATTAAAACTTCTATTAAAACGATGAAAAATAGTTTGTGGAAATTTCCTATGAGTGCCGATGTTTTTAATGGCATTGTTATGAAAAAGGGGTACACGTAGCCTTAGGTGCGTAGCGTGATATGCAAGATTTGTTATTAGTTCATGACTACCGCTACTTTCTGTCCTCTGGTTGGTTAAAACGCAGAGCAACTTTCATGATGTTGACCAGTTGGCCGTGGAATATCACTTTTCTATCATGTCGCCCGCCGTCAGATTTTGCTAGTCGTGATATGACCAATTACAGGTCGCTAAAACAATAAATAAAGCGAGCTGACGACGACACTACATCAAGGTAAAACGTGCCAATTAATAAGATAATAAGAAACGAAGAAACCAAATGGACGATTTAGCATAATAATAAAACAAGATGTCTAAATTCTCTGACATATCAGATTCAAAAAGACATCGGCATTACAATGTTGCTCTCCCTTCGTCACTATATGGTCTGATATTGCCTTAGGGATCGTTCCATACTTGCCTGATACTGTTAGAAAATTTCGTTCTGGTATATCCATCTGATTTTGTCTGTTAACGGTGTTCATCAACTGAAATCGACAATAATCCGTGGCTTCTGCTAAACAAATATGTTATATTGCTAACTGTTTTATTTTGGTGTCACTGTAGATTATAGACAACAGATTCGGAACTCCGACATTGTCTTCCGTGCTATCCTAGAGGAGGCGCCACTTTCCTAAATTATCTGGTGCAGTTTCCGGTTAGTGTATTGTGACGGGAAATTTTTGTAATGTCCAGTACAACGAAAAGAATAATAAATTGGGCATTGAAACGCTGTTCAGAGTCTTCCAATAATAGAAGTGTTGTTATCGTTAGTACTTTTAGCAATGCTACTACCACTCACGGCAGCCGGCCACAATTAGCAGATGACGTTCTTTCCGGAAATAACACCAGATAATTTGACCAGCCACCCGTTCAGTAACGCTAGGACCTCGCTAAAAAGCAAGACTTCGCGAGATTACGTGAGATATTGCCGTGTATTTTAAATAAGAACGCGTGACCTTTAGCTAGGTCCTCTCGTAGGTCCTAGCGTCTACTTAACGCCCGCCAGGTGTCGCTCGTGCATAATAACGGAACGGCTTGTGCGAAAGACCACAGATTTCGTCTATTCAAAGTATACGGAGTTGGCGGTCCATGTACTTTAGTCTGTGGTCTCACGTTGTTCCTCACTCAGATATGATCTATTATTTAGGCTTGAGAAGAACTGTTGAATGCTTCGTATGTCGTTGTATATCAAGTGTTACAGCTAGCATTAGATCGAATTCATTGCGCATTGAATCTATGAGAGTTGACGACTGTTCGATCATGCAGGTTGTTTACCACAACGAGGCATCCGAGACAACGTACTCAGCAGTCGGGGATAGTGACAAGGAAAGAAGGGAAATGGTTCAGAAGTCAATGCCTGATATAAGAAACACTCCAGCTACAACCCGCCAGGCAGACAAACTGGAAAAATCGAGGAAACCACCAAAGGTCCGAGGTAAGGTATTTAGTTGAGGGTAACTGCGACAACGTATTATATAGTATTTTAGACCACAAAAGAAAAGCGTCAACTGAATAGCTTTCGTTAGTTTGGGTCAATGTATAGCATGCGCGCACCCAGCCCCCCGAGCCCCCCCCCTTGGGTGCTCGCGTGTATAGGGACTGCAGGAAGCAATGTGAAGAGCGGACCACAGAGCATCGCCGTGTAAGTTGTTTCACAATCTCTAAAGCGGGACTCATGGAGGTTCCCCCTTGATACTCAGGTAGCATTACATCATACCGTGTAGTAAAGTGGTAAAAATAGGCGTTAAATATTCTTAAGAGGCACGTGGGTAGTCAACGATATGGAAAAAAGGAAAACCAAAGAGAGTCGGCGTGTATTGGTGGTTTGGCCACAAGTTGTGGTCAAGCGTCTAGCTTGGTAATCAGTAGTTGCAGTCCCTATCACTGCTTAGTGCTCTGTTTTCAGCTGCCAACACTAACCGACCTTGGCAGATGTCTTAAATATGACACTTGTGTCATCAGTATGGGCTGCAGTCCTGAGTCCGTGTGTGTCCATCACATATCAGAGGGTGCTGAGAGCTCAGGTATAGGCAATGAGCATTTTGTTGCCCAATACCTGATCATGATGTTATTTATCAGGTGTCCCAGCAATTGACCAAACCAATTCGTTCAAATAATTTTTTCACAATGTTTCTTCAGAGTGTCATCAACAAGTATGGTCTCAAGTTTATTGTATATATTGTCAGATCTGAACCCAAATCAGTCCAATATTCGCGTTTGTAAGGACGGGACTCTATGAAGGAGAAAATTTATCGGGGAAGGAGAAGCAAATTGACTGTGCAGGAGTTAAGAGCCAGGATGAGTATGCCGTGGGAGGAAGTCTCGATGGAAGAGATACGGAAAAGCAGTTCGGATTGGGAGAAACGGCTTTGTTTCGTCGACGATTTAGATAAACGCCACATTGACCTGATGTTTTTAACTTGACATTAGTTTTTAATGTGGTATCCTGTAAACTCAATTACAATCACTGCCTAAGTGGAGTTGACTATGATTCAATTATGTTGGCCACTTTTTGTGGCATGAACATCGGAAACGTATCTTTTCACACACTTGACACCCTTGTTACAGTTCCTCCAACTGATGAACGTGACATCGCGAGACAAGGTTCCAAGGTAAGTATCCATTATCCACACGAACATGTCGGTTTTTAAAATATGGCTGATCTTGAATTATTCGTAGCAATGTCCAGTATGGTGTATTTTTGTTCTATGACCCATTCGGTTTATGTATATACCGTGAAGTGACTGCCTACACAAAACTTGTTAAGTACCGCAATGCATCAGTTGTTTTTGCCCAGTAGAATCATGAGATCACCGCGTTTCAGGTTTTTCGCCATGTTATTAATATCTTTATTTACAAAGAATTGATGATTGTGTATATGATTTAAAACAACTTCAATCGTATGTCCACAACACTGAATTAAATTGACATACTACCTCTGTATAAAACATTCCCATTACTGGATCAAACACACCGCCAGACCATATGTTCATATCATCTGACCGCAAAGTCCATAGCGCTGTGTCATGCATTCGTATCACCGGACCTAGTGGCAGATTTAAGGGGGGGGGGCGCTAAGGGGGCCGTGCCCCTCTAAAATTCTCCCAGATTCCATTTGGCAGTACGGAGGTAGGAATGTCTGACGGGCATAATACTTTGCCCTGCACCCCATAACTCAAAATTCTGGATCAGCTCCTGGGACCACGTACACTGTAAATCTGGTCACTGCGTCACACGTTCAGATCATTTTTATCGTCCTTGTTTAGAGTGTTTATGACAAAAAGGGGGCTGGTGGCTTAATGAACAGAATAAATCATTACTGGATCACACTGTTTAGAATATTCGACGACAGGTTTTGTTCATGTAGCTGAACCACACGTTCGTGTCACTGAAGGACATATGCGAGTGGTACCGAACCTCACCGAGATGTGTCACTGAATGACATATGCGAGTGGTACCGAACCTCACCGAGATGTTCATTTCACTGGATCACACGTTTATATCACTGACACCTTTGCAGATGCGATTGCAGTAAGTTTTGCACGACAAGACTGAACTTCCGGTGTCAATCCGTGTCATATAATGTGATAATGAAAACAGGAATTCCGTCTCTTTCAGGTTGTCTACCGCGCGCTGTATGACTATACAGCCGCTGATGACGACGAGGTATCTTTCATGGAAGGTGACCGTATCGTTGATTGTACCATTATTGACGAAGGTTGGTCGGAAGGAAAAGTTGAAAAAAGCGGACAGTACGGGATGATGCCTTCAAACTACCTAGAAAAGATCTAAAAAAGAAATGTTTCATGTCGAGTAGAAAACTCCGTTGACTAGAGTTTAGTATATGGGAATTGCTCGCAAAT
The DNA here is from genome assembly GCA_002633005.1 of Phoronis australis. Taxonomy (NCBI): domain Eukaryota; kingdom Metazoa; phylum Phoronida; family Phoronidae; genus Phoronis; species Phoronis australis. The sequence continues at coordinate 28,747 of NMRA01000084.1, forward strand.
GATTGTAGGTACAATTAAGGGTTTATCTGGTGAAGGCAGTATTGGCATATGGACACGAAACTATGGTTATTGTTAACTCCTAAGGCGTTATCGTAAGAAAAGAATAGACAGTCGTAATAAAATTAAACAGATGTATAACACAGATCTCACTCAAATCAACAAGTCTGTCTTTGATCTGATTGCATTGATTTTGATTGGTTGAAAAGTCAGTGACGTTTAAAGTAATTTTCGCTTCTTAGTTTTTCAAGACAAGGAAGATCTTTGGAGGGTTCTGGTTATACCGTTGTGCCTTCCAGTGGAAATTTATGGCATAATAACATGCGCACAACCAGCCTTTAGTTTGGGGGCTCGGATTTCTGACCAAGTGGACCTTTTGCTATCAAAAACGCTGGATGACTAAAAAGGGGTTACCGTCTTCAGTACTATGGACTGTGCGTCTGTGCCTTTTCAGTGAACTTTCGTCTTGTTTCCCTTGGACTTATTGTTTCACAGGGGCGGACCTTATTGCCCACTTCGCCAAAATGGGGGGCTCATTGGAGCCCCCCCCCGAGTCCACCTGGGTGCGCGCATTAATAACATATTACTATAGAGCGAAAAGGTGAAAATAAATTTATTACATTGTTAAATGAATATCCAGCCCACTGGACTAATTAGTGACATTAAAAGAAATACACGAATAGCAATGCACATATTATTTAATAAATTAAGTGACCAGAAAATTTGTCCGTCTGTTAAAAAGCAGCATATAGCTAAATCATTACAAAAATGTTACATAAAATAGCAAGCTTGTCTTCAAAACATAACAGGTCGAAATCCGGGAGAATAAATGTGATTTTATCAAACAACAAAATTCTTAAATCTCCGCAAAAATGACGATGTCATCCTCAACAGCGCGCAAATTACAAAGCAAGAGTCTGATACAGATATCAGTGTTAAAGAACTCTACCAGTTTCAATTTGAAGTGAGGGAGTTCCAAAGCGAAATTGTGATAAAAGTCATCTACGATAACTGGACAAAGAGGAAAGTAAGCATTTTTCATTAAAAGTACTTTTTAAAATCTTGAGGTTTTTAATTTCGGTGATTGATTAACAGTATTTTTCCAATCATCAACTACTCATAATAGGATTTGTTTGTAAAAGAGTGCATGTTCAATGAACCAAGTAGGAGTATTACAAGTTCAGATTGTCATTGTCAAATGACCAGAGTTGCACGTGATGATTGCATTTGTTATTCACAGCTTTTCTGAGTAATAATTTCACGGTGGTGGCATAACGCTCAACGAAATTAATTCTTAGCTATGTACTGGTCAAGTTTTAAGAAATCGCCAAATTAATGAACCTCATTAATGCGCAACGCGATTTTCAATATACAGCAGCATTTTAAGTTATAGAAATACCTTCAGAGGAATGTGATTTGATACTGCATATTGAGCTTTTGTTAACACAAAATCAAAACAAAGTTTAATAGCACATTTTCAGAAGAAAATTATTTCGAAAGAACTTGACGATGAAAAAAACATTTTTCTCAAATTTCGAGTCATGTCTTACGCGGTAATCATTGTAACTGTACACATTTACCATAAGAACGTGAAAAAAGAGATTAGGCTTACTAGCACCCTTTAAAGTTGTATTTGCATGATCCTAACTATGCTAATGTATATCAGGAACTAAACGACTATGAATATCATCTACGCTAAACAAAGTGAAGTTGTATTCATTGACAACTTGAAAATGTGAAAACGAAAACATCAGCAAAATAAAGAACTTACTGCAAGGACTTACGGATTGAGTTAGCTACGTTGCGTCTTCGTCTCGAGGACTTCCGCAGGCCACTGAGGTGTCACGTGACTAATCATGTGATCGATAGCCCAGTTTAGGCGGGATACCCTTTAGCGCCCTATCCCAAAATCTTGGTAACTCAAATGACAGTGATATTGAGGAATATTCCACAGACGATGAAGATTATGAAATACCTGAGGACCAGTCCGAAACTCCAGTGCTAAGCGAATCTTCTGATAGAGATGAACCTGTGCCCCAACGTGCTGCACCACAGCCTTCTACGTCCAAGAAGAAGACTGCTTATTAATGGATCAAATCTCAGTTCGTGTCACCCGATGCTCTCTTCAGAGGGAAGCTGTTAGATTTGCCTGATGATTATCAGTTACCATCGCCTATAATTTTTTGTAGGATTTCCTAACAGATGATATGTTGGACTTGCTTGCCGAGATGTCTAATCAGTACAGTGTAGAAAAAACTAGAAAGTCTGTTGACAATGATAAAACTGAATATAAAGAAAATGATTGGTATGTTTTTGAGAATGGGTCTAGCGAAAATGCCAGGTAATCGCTGTTACTGGGAGTCTGACACTAGGTATGAACCCGTGGCAAGTGTGATGAGCCGAAACCGGTTTCAGTTACTACTAACCTAACAGGCTCACAGCACTTTGTCAACAACACCGCTAGTGATGAGGACAAGAAGGACAAACTGTGGAAAGTACGCCCTTGGCTTGAGAAATTTCGACAGAATTACCTGAAACTTGTTCCCGAAGAGCAAAACTCGATCCGGACGAGATGATGATCCATTTCAAGGGCAAGTTCAGCAAACTGAAGCAGTACGTCAAGGGAAAACCTCATTCATGGGGCATCAAGGTGTGGGCGAGAACTGGTGCAGGTGGGATCCTGTATGATTTCGATGTGTACCAGGACAATCGTGAGGGGACGGCAAAAAGTGCTTTGGGTGTTGGGGCAGACGTTGTCCTGAACCTTGTCAAGACCCTGCCACAGAACATTCCTGGGGCTAATGCTCTGAATTACAAGATCACTGCGGACAACTTTTTCACTGGGATACCTCTAATCATGGAGCTGAAGTCGAGAGTCATTCTCTATACTGGCACCGTGCGTCCTAACAGATTGCCTGGTGTAAAGCAGCAAACGGAGTGGACGTGGCGCTATCGACTGCTGTTTCGAGGAATCGGGGATTGTGGCGGTGCTACTCGAGAGCTGTAACCACACTGTCAACTAGGCAATGACCATCGCCTCTGTTGGCCCGAACCAGTTCGGGCCAACAGAGGCGATGGTCATTGCCTAAGTGTCAACATGCTGTGGCACTGAGCCTGCAAACAGTGTCAAGCGCTATGAAAAGTCATCGCGTGCACAAGTGAACGTGCCTAGGCCTGCGGTCATCAAGGCCTACCATGAGAACGTGGGTGGTGTGGATCTCCACGACTGTTTTGTAGCCAAGGGGAGCTACAGAACGAAATCGAAGCGGTGGTATGATCTTTACAGTTTCTGGCACACCATCCGCATGATGACGGTTAATGCCTGGCTGTCGTATAGCCGAGTATGCAAGCTGCTGAATTTGCAGTCACGTGATGTTCTGAATCCGCGGAAGTGTAAGGCCAGACTTTCCACCCTATTTATCGACCTGAACAATGGCTGCAAGAGAAAACGTGGACGCCGTTCTCTTGAAGATGCAATCGAGGCTGCCGGTGATCGGAGAAGACAGAATCCGATTCAGGTCATGCCAGCCCTGAGGACAGAAGGGACATGTTTTGCCACTTTATGATTAAGGCTGACGAAAGGCGTCGATGAAGGGTTTGCGGCTTAAAATCGAACAATGAATGTGAGAAGTGTAAAATAAACATCTGGTACACTAAACAGAGGAACTGTTTCAGAGAGTTTCACGTTCGACTGTAGTCCAGTAGTCCTGATTTGCATAACTGTGGCAGTGACTGCAGGCGAGAATATTTGTCGCAGAATATACATGTATAAGGCATAGTTGTTGTAGTGTGTATTGCATCTTCACGTTGATTTAAAATGTTTTGAAGACAATTTTTGATCTGAAGTTGAAATAAAACTTATTATCTTCAACCGAACACTTGTTTTATTGTGACCAATATTTGGTCTTTTTTCGACCCTCAAATCCCATTGGGTCACCGGAGGAACAATTAAGAAAAATTAATTAGCAAGCGTGAAAATGTTTTTGACCATACACGTTTGTTTTTAGGCTTATAAGAAATGTTCTGGTGGAAAATCATATTCTTTAATCAGTTTGAAATTAGTTTGGGCCCCTGAGGGTTTTAACATATCATGAGTTGTTAGTTTGAAATGTGTGTATGTTGATGGCCAATTTTAGTTTAAGGTTGTTTGAGACTGTTTCAAATCATCGTTCATTTTTAACGTGTTTCATGCTTTATACTTTTCATGTGGCTGGTAACATTTAGGAAAAAATGCGCGAGTAGTCAAATGAGTTACAACAGCCTAAGTAAAGGTATATTGACAGGGAACATGTCCTTGCATCAGCATTCATCAAAGGTTTCTGTATAAGTTGAAAATATTCAAAAACCGTGACCGTAATTTTACTAAGCTAGCGCCGACGTTTTCACCGGTACTGTAAAATACGTTCAGTGCTGAGCACTCACCTGAAAATGCTACCAAAATCGATTTTAAATAATAAAAATAATGAAAAATCTAATATAAAATCTCAGACACGGTTTTCACGTTAAAACATCGAGCTGACAGATTATTCAAACGCGAATAAAGTCGATGTACTCTGGAAACATTGCATTTCGAAGTTGGGAGTCATGCTCAAAAAGCAGTTGAACACGCACAATTTTGTTCTCGACTTGTATTCTAACCTACGCTTTAAGGTCGTGACAGACGCTGTGATGCATCCAAACCTCTTTTTACTTTAATTTTCAAAATAATGCTAAATTTATAACCGGAACAAATATTTAGCACGCAGATGGAGAAAAATGTAAAGAAGGTTAACAGGTCACCCTCGAGTGAGTAAACATGAGTAATGCGGAGCGTTGAAATGCGACCACCAATGCATTGCAAATGGTGTTCTTTTAGGGTTATTTATTAGTATCATAAAAATGACCACTAGATGGCGCAAAAACGTACAATCCATCCAAAAACGGTATCATGCCATATTTCATAAAAATCTGTCAAGAAACTTCAGAGAAACAAAGGAAAACAGCATTTTTAAAAACGGTAAAATTAATAAAGTGACTAGTCACTCTCAGCATAATTGAGGACAGTGGAAAGTTTTAAAAAGTTTTAATAAAAAGAGTTTCAAGCATTTGAAGTCCTCCTTGATCTGATCCTAGACATCAGTGCCGAAGCCAAATTTGGGCATTTCTCCGCTTAAATAATTGGCCGATACATGTGTACGGTTTGTACTTAAAGTCCTTCTCTCACGCGTTGTTAACCCTTATTACATGGTTAGAAGATGTTATAAGGATCCAAGAAGTACCTACCCCATAACTAATACACGATCCGTACTCGAAAACAGTTGAAATGTACGCGCCACTCACGATTCGCACCCGAAGAAACCCGAATTTTGCCAAGTAAATGTCACACCAAGCCTGAAATGACTAAACTGATCAGCTCCACCGTGAAGCTAGGGGGGCGAGGCTACATTCACGGTCAACAACAGATATGGCGCTAGCCATCTTGAGATACACGTGTGGTTGCACCTCCTCAATGTCTCGAGCTTGCGACTGGCTAAAAAGCAGCATACATCGCCGCCTCTTGTTCCTTGCCACTTGAAAAATTTCATAGACAAGATAGCTGTATCACATAGGAAAAATGTATTTACCCCTTGCCACGGTAACACAATGTAAAGACTGCAGCTGCGGCCCATGATAGTCTAAAGATAATTCTCATATATCAGTTCTGAAGCAAACTTTTAAAAAGAAAACCAACACACTTTGCGTCTTTTAAAGGTTCATTCGCGGAAACCAGTCAGCCATCAACCCCAGCCAGTAGGAGCCAGATAGCGGCGCAACGTCTGATTAAATATTACAATAAGTTTCCAGAATAGTTGCGCTTTATAGTTTTTCGCATCAAATTTGATAACATTTTGAATAAAACAAAAACAAGATTTCCAAAGTAAGCTTCAGTTTATCCACAGCGCGTTTGTTGGTCATTTATCGCGCGGAACTAAAATCTAATTACAGCTGCCCAAAGTCTATTCTATACCAAAATTGGCTAAATCCGGGTACTTTTTACCAACCATGTTCCTCCAGAAGCGAACCCGCCTCTGCTCATTACCTGCGGTAACAACTATTATCTTAACTACCGGTGACTCCAATACAGCCTTCTCTGACGTTGGGCCGTGCATAGTCAATAGGTCGTTAAAGTGAAAGTAGTTGATTTCATCCGGCACAAGTCTAGGTAAGAGCCCAGTCAAGTACGCATCGTCCACCCAGAAAAAAGGATGCCGTTGACTAGCATTATATAAGTCTCTAGCCACGTCTGACGTCATCATGAAGCCCGCGCCTGCGCAGTAACGAGGATAAGTGTCACGTCCGACCAGCTCCTTACCATCAACGCACCATTTTAAGCATGATTTGGGGTCACGCATTACATGCATAGCGTTTTGAGGCCATGCATAGCACGCGATGAAATGTTTGTCGTCTTTGCGATCGACATACAAATAACGCAAGGCAGCAAAGATGTTGATTATCATATCATCATCGCTCTTAAGCACGTACCGGGCCTGTGAACAGAATGTCGATATCCACTGGAGGCCCATTATTGCCTTAAGAGTTAAGTTTTTGTAACTATCAATAAAATCTCCTTTTACAATGTCCTTGTATAAAGCCTGCTCGTATTGCAGTGTGTCGTGCAGACCTTCGTCTTTGTCTTGTAAAACGCCGATGAGAAATATGACTTTGATCTTGACCTTTTTAAACAGTCGCACACTTCCCCAGGTTTGGCGAATGTGGTTTCTTCTAGAGTGATGATCAGGCGTTGAGTGAACGTATATAATGACATCTATAGGCTCTTGCCCACACAAGTTTTCATTGTTCATCAAATACGAAATTTTGGGAGGATAAACAGGCTTCTGGAAATAAACTGCGTCCGTCCAATGCTTTTTTGACTTGTTCATTTCCTTAGGCGGATTCAGGGGATCAAACAACTTCGGCATTTTAACATTTTTGTACCCGTCCCACTTATCAAACAGCAACCGGATTTTTATCTGGTTGGCGTCTTGAACTTGATCTTTCAGTTTTGGTGTCAGTACTGACGATGTTGTAGTGGAAGCCATGTTATCATATGAAAACCCTAAAGATGCCCTGACGGAAAAGGTCTTTGGGATAGTGCTCTTTTCGGCATGATCAAGGCGTTCGACTGATTGATTTCCAACGAACATATTTTGAGCAAAAACCTGATTGTGTTCCAAACCGTAGTCCGTGGTGTCCGACACCGTCCCCATCGCCGCCAGACCATCTTGATACGTGCGAAATCCAAAGAAGCCAAACAACGTGATGCAACAAAGAATCAAAGCCTTCACTGTTCCACGAATCGTGTGTCTACAAAGTTTCATGATACACGTCGACGGGTCTGATGGGCGACTATGTCCACGACGTGAGATAGCTGCAGGCTAGATTTTTACTTCACCACTACCTACTTCCATTTCCCAAGTACCACATCAGTCTGAATGACAATCGATACCTGAAACAAAAGCAAATATTTCGTAACGACGGAACTAACTCGTGGTAACTCTTGTTATTCTACGCGTGCCAGCGCAGAGTAATGTTGTTGTAGAGTTTTCTTCAATTTTATTCTTAATCTTATTACTCTGCGCGTGTTCCCGCAGAGTTTTGATGTTCTAGGTATTTTATCTTCTCATGCTTTACAGTATATCATTAACTTCTTCCTTCCTTCTCAGATTATTACACTTACATCGCTTTCCTCAGAACAATCGCAGTCATTGTAGTTGATACGATAATTATTGGACTTTTACTAATTTAATTATCATAATATTTTGACCTAAAATGCACCGAAATGATCCCAAACAGTTCAATGAGTGCATTCTGTGAAATTCTTGTTGTGCAGATTTTTAGATAGACTCTTCGAATTTTAATAACAAGTAGGTACTAGAGAAATGCATCCGTAATTTACTTGGAGTTGCAATCGGATCAAGGGAACGGAGTTTCCGGAACAAAGGTCATTAAGTGCAAAAGTGATTTTTGAGCTAAACCTTTCTGTTTTCTATTCGTAAAGGAAGTTTAGTCACGAACAATTGGGGTCATTAGGTGCAATTTTGTGGTCATTAAGTGCAGCAGTTTACTGTTAAATTTCAGACGTTCAATCAGCTAGTACTTTCATATTGTATCAGGGAGACTGTTCATATTCATAGTGGTTGAAGCAATTGCCAATCAAATTCTATTGATAATAGGGTATGACCTAAAATGCACTGACGCTAAATAACTCTAAAACGACTGCAGGTAAGTTCTTTAAATTCAATGTATGATATTAAGTAGTATATAAACTTTGATTTATTATATAATCATTTTCCACAATGCACCGGAATAGGTCATATAATTTTACAAGAACTACTCCGTCTTCGATTTAAAAAGTTTCCTCTTCAAATTAGGAGCACAGGTGTAAGGCACAAGATAATTTAAAAATTTCTTTTCTAAGTAATCGGGTCATCCGATCACATTAAATTGGTCAAAGGTCATAAGGTGCAAGCTAAGATTTTGAGCTAGACATATCAAATTCACACATCTGATTGGTACATTTAATTGAGTTCCTAAGTTCCAGGTGCAATCATGAGGTCATTAGGTGCATTTTTTACGAAATGTTGACTTTTTTATTCAACACGTATTCTGATGTGTCAACAGTTAGACAACTGTGATTCTCAGTAATTACTCTTAGTGTTGAATTCTCAACAAGTTGCGATCTGCTGGCATTTTAATTCCCCATATTGTAAAACCAACCAAAAATTATGTGCACATGGATCAAGGAATAGCAAGTTGTTGTGATTGTGAATAAATACACGCATTTCTCAAGGTCATAGAGTACAACACAAGGCGGTGCAATTTGTGTTCCAAACAGACGAAAATGTTCTGAACAGGATTAAGAGTTGTCGAATATTAGCTCCGAAAATTGAATGTTTAAACGAAAGTTAAGGTTTGACTGTTTATAGTAAGCTGAGGCATTAATTATTGAGTATTTTTCCCAGAGAGGGGTGCCCAGTTTTAGTGACAATTAGTGGCAGTTTGTATGATTGACAACCATGAGAATAGGCTATTGTTTCTTTCTCGTTGATTGTTCGTTTTGTAGACGAAGGTGCGTATACAATACATGTGTCACCACCTTTGAAAGTCTTAAAAGACGTGGATTTGGGGAAATGGTTTGCGTAAATAAGAAGAATGAGGGGACCAACAATACCTCCATGAGGTACATCTGTAATGATGGTTGATTATTGGAAGAGACATACTGATGTTGCTTGGTCAAGTTCTTTCTGAATTATAAATGTTCGACTCCGCTTATAACGTGAAATGAAAAGTTGTCTAGTAAGATACCATGGACTATTGTACGAAAGGCTTTAATAGTAGAAATACCAATCCCTATATTTAATTATATGTACTTGGGACCAACAGCATTGATCAAATAGCAATTTAATTAATATTTCATGTTAAAAGATAAAAGTTCATGTTTTTGTAATCTGAAAGGCCGGCAGTCAGCTTTTTTCGGACTATTGTCCCTTTAAACTATCGACCGAGAGCCGGTGTCAGGAAATTGATCATGTCCTTTCAGAGTGCCAAAATATTTTTCTATTTCCTCAGGTAGGCCTCCCATTTTTACGAGTATACGTCACGGTTTGATCTGTTGCTACCATCACTGTTTCAGACAGGTTTGACATCATAGGAACAATATTATTTCTTTCCGCTTTTACAGTGGCGGATCTACGGGGAGGGGGTTCAGGGGGTTTAAACCCCCCTTGTTCCAGGACCCAAAAATAAAAAAAGACAAAAACGTCTTCAGCAAAACAGAAACGGCACCGCCAGTGTGTGTAAACCCCAAATAAAACCAACTTGGAAAAAATAGAGGGGGGAGGGTTCACTTTGAAAATATAATTTTTTGCATTGTGAATTGCTGTTATGAAAATCAAAGCATTTCGTGTCTTCGTGGCTCATCGGCAAAACGCGCGGAGAGATCAATTGTGCGCGCGCTTCAGTCGACACTTCTGAAGTAGCCAATTAGGTAATTCATGCACGCACCCACGGGGGGGCTCTGGGGGGCTCGAATGTATTGTGACGTTTTTTTTTACCAAAGTGTGCTTTCTAAAACTATTTATCTCAGCCAGTAGTGTTTGGTCTCGCGGCAGATCGACTATGTTTATAGGGATAATAAGCACAGGTGTACTTTTGGTCTCGTGACGAACCAGGCCAGCCTTTTTGTGTACTCTCAGTGTACATGTACATGTGGTCCCTCTGCGAACTGGTCCTGTATTTCTTTTCACCAAGGTGTACAGAAAGTTTTGGTTTCGTGAAACTGTTTTCAGGTGATTTGCTTCCTGATATATTTGACGTTTTTCAATTGTTGTCAACGTGATTCAATTTAATAAAGTGATATTTAATTGCTTATTGTCGCTTTTAATAATAGACTATGAGCTGAGAGCACCGTCGTTCGCCGGTTTTTCTCGAGAGAGACAGAACACATGACTTGTTTATTTCCGGACTCCGGCCTTCGTTCTTAAACAACTTGAGGCTGCTGTTACGTGATCATCTGATATTCAAGTTTTTACACCACACTTTTTCGTATACCACTTTTCGTATGCTAAAATAGCAGATGTTCCAACAAAAATTTTTGCTGGTGGCGTGACTCATACCCAAATGTGCACACATATGGTTTCACGAAAATTATGAGCCAAGTTCATGAGACGAAATCGAGAAGGGTTTTAAATTACCTTAAGAAAAACTCCAAAGACATGTTAAGTGCCAGAAACTTACCAGGATGTATGGAAAGTTCACTGTTTGGCTACAAAAACAAAAAAATGTTTTACACGGGCGGAGGGAGACCCCCTCTCGACCTTCCCCCGCTCGGCGCCACGCGCTTCGGATTGGACCTTTGCGGGAATCCTAACCCCAACCCTTACTGAAAACGTAGATCCGCCACTGATTTTAAGATGTTTAAAGCACGGGACAATGCCGACACTGGTTTAAACTATTGGCTCATCCTTCTCAAACGCGACCTTTTGCTGTTACACTGGTAAAAATCATTCAACCTGCCCGCAAATAAAAGCGTGCTTTTATTTTCTTACAACGCAAGGTCTGTAAGAAATTCGCAACTAAGGTGGTATACAGAAACTTTGGTCTCGCTCCTTTTGTGTGAAGCGGGCAATTACTTCATTATGCAGTAAAACACTGACTGAAATAAATTGAACTATCGTAGATTAAAACAGGCGTTTCTTCTATCAAATTGGTTGCTGAAATCTAGGAGCATATGTATATTACTCCCAGTCGAAATTCAAATTAAAATGTTATGGTCGTTCTTTCTCGAAGAAATACGATAAATATTAGTCAAAATGCGATGTCATTCTTTGTGTTGAGCTTACCAAGGGAAATGTGTTTAGTGTAATGCCGGATACACAATTTGTTTATGACCTATGACCTGTTAGCGCCAGCAAAAGATTGTAAGAACGTTTATCAATAAAAAAAATTGTTACCTGATCCTGGAACCTCCTTTTGTCTGGAGTTGAAACTGTACGATTTACAGTTTTATTATACCAAGAAACTATTCACGTTAAAAAACAACGGAAAGAACATAATTTGAGCTGGCACATTTGACAGAATTTCATTCAAGCAATCCGAGAAAGAAAACGTTAAGTGTATGAACCGTTTTCCTGCGCCTGACAAATACCATGCAAGCTCATGAAATATGACGTTGCTTTCGTAAAATGTAACAATGTTATATTTCTCGCATTGTAACAATTACATAAAATGTAACTTGCTACATTTTAGAAGAGGCCGAGCAACGTAAAATGTAGCTACTGTTACATTTTACGAAATTGTTAAATTTACGGCGTATCAGCGCACGCCCTACGCACACCCAACTCAAAACGTGGACACGTACATCAGACCAAGCCCTACTTGATCAAGCACAGCTAATGAGCCCTGGAGCACGAGCTGTTACCATGGTGATGTTAAATAGCTGTACTTCAGTTTCAAAAATAATCTCTACCCAACTCTTGAATTTCAATTTCAATTTCCGTTGAATCCTGGGGATTATTTCAGCGACATTTCATGCGCACTACGATAAACCGACAACTTTGGAGTCTATCGCAAGCTGTGTATGACGTAACTTTCAGAGGGACTGAAACGCGGCTAAACAAGTACATGTAGTGGTGTTCGCGTGTGCGGGGTGATGAGCATTGTTTTCGTAATTTTTTTCATTTAAAGCTGTTGAAAAACCAATCACATTGACATAAATAGCGGATCTAAGCGTGTTGAAGTTACGCGTCTGGTGCACAGCGATGACGAATCAAGTAAATAGTTTCGAAAGTTCACTGAACATAAGTTAGCTCCAGCGAACGTTCCGAATAAAGTGAATGAACCAACGGATCAGACTATTTCACTTACACGACTTGGCTCCGATCGATGGACAATGCTCACCACGGACATTGGCGGATATAGTAGTCCCTGAGTTAGAGAACTAGCTTCATTCGATAACTAACTACCTGCTAATAATTCACTGTTGCCTGGTTCTCAAAATTAGGGACCGCTATATTCAAACCCCTCCCTCCCACATCAATTGTCACAATGTCATCCATGGCTGGAAATGATACAACATACATGTAGGTTCTACTCCCCATTTCCACAACTTTCATTTTCCCTAGCCTCAGCAATATTTCTGCTACCTCCAGTCCCAGGGACTACTGGTGCTCATCATCCCAGTACTGAGAGAGCGAGTGCCGTCTGCTCATGGGTACTGGGGAAGGTAGGACCGTTGGCACTTCAGGCTTTATATGCACCTGAACTCTCACAAGATAAGCCATAACTGTTAGTTCGAGTCTGGCACGATGTTAGTCTTCCACAGCTGTGATATCTCTTAACACTGGTAATGCACTACTAATACACACCTTGAAGTACCTCAAAATTTTAATTAAAGTGTTGAGCCAGCTGCGGTAGACAAGTCATAAAATTATCTGTAGTCAAAATCTCATGTAACACCTGTGTTACTCAGTCGTGTTTTCCAATTAAAGAAATGAATGAAAACAAAACCTAACATAAACACAGGGGGCATTTGCCGCGACGAAAAAAAGTGTAGCAACAATTTTTCATCATGTTTATCTCCAAGCAAACTGCGACACGTTGACGAACTGGAAAACGGCGAGATGAAGAATGTGTTGTAACGGAAATAAGAAACCTAACGTCCTGTCCATTGCGATGATGGCTAACATTAAAGGGATGTTCCTTCAAGCACACGTGACCACTACTGTATTACTGATGGCGCCGCATTATGTTTTCTATGTTGAAATAATGGAGAAATGCAGAACCTACCCAAACGCACTGCATGGCGGCACACTTGTTTAAAGGTTTAGTGCCCGGCTGCACGAGTACCAAATCTGGACTTCACCAAGTTCCCCAAATATGTTGTGTAATATTTTTCTATCGTTTTATCTTCATTGTCAGCATATCTTTGATTAATGAAAATTTCTATTCATATGACTAAAAACTTAAGTTTATTTTGACTTAATTAAAGTTTAAAAATTTTAAGTCAAAATAATTAGGAATTTATCCTTAAATTAGGGACGTTGCAAGAAAGAACCCGTGATAATTTTCAATAACATTAAGAATTCAATGTAGAGTTCACTCTCGAGTTGTATCAAATCCAAAAATTGACTCCATAATGAAACATTTATTTTCAATTACAATGAGAATTAAATGTAGAGTTCACTCTCGACGTGTATCAAATCCAAAATATCTAACTTAGTAATGAAACTAAAACAGCATAAGAAAGGAGGTTCAGTGTTTTCACACGTCCATAAATACCCAGTTAGATTTAGGGACCTTAGTTGAGGCCATGTTTGGAACAGTTTCATGCAACCGCACACTAGAGCCCGTTGATGCAAACTTTGCCTTACAACCAATGCAAGAGATAATGCCTATTAATATGACGAAGTAGTTGCCAACTCGATGTCTCAGAGTTTCATACTGATAACCTTTGAAGGCGCACCATGGTGTAGATTCCGCGTCTCAAATGATCAAAAATATCATCGAGCTGTTGTCTTTAGGTGGTTTTCGGATAACGAAATGGATTTCCAACAGCGAGGAAATGGTAGACAAGGTTCCCATCTGAGAGTGTCAAAGACTTAATTGATCTGTAAGATGAAACCCAACAAGTTTGGCTATGCAGTTAGCGCTACTGAAGACTCGTTCTGACGTTTTGAGCACGCTTATTTCAGACTATGACCCTGTCGGGTATACTAGAACGCTAATTTCACAACCACAGCATTGTTCTAACATTCGTGCGGTTTGAAACTTGGTTAGGGTGACCCTGTACCCTGTAACGTCAAAATGAGATGAGTCAACTTGAAAAATAATCTCTCATAATAGAGCGAGTTCCATACCACGATATGTTGTCTCCCAGAGATTCTGCAAAACACTGCATTTGAGCTTCACCAATTTCCCGACGCGTTTGAGATAGGATATGGCATCATGTCCTATCTTACAGTCCTGAAAGATGGCCAATTTCACACGATCGTTGTATTCGAGAAGTGCGAGACTACATCACTGAAATAGTCGACCTTAACAAGGTTAGCGCTTGATGGAGCTTACAGATCCATAAAAGTGTACCAACTTCAGTGAAAGGAATTATCTCTACCCAGACATCGATCTGTTTTCTGGACCGATGGCAGGACAGGCGTTGGCTACTGTTTTACATGTATGTCTACATTAACATTAATCACCTACAGCTTTTTACGATCAGGGACTACTCCAGTCCTGATCAGCCACTGTACGTATCTACACGTCTTAATCCAACAGATGATACATCATGTGATCTGTCTGAAGGGGAACTTAACCACAACAAGGGATGCATACAGGGTTCTGCATGATATTTGATTTAAAATTAAAGACAACACATCGAACGATGTTTGTCCATGAACTACTTACACTGTATTCTTGAAAGATCACTCCGCTAGTGCTTTGCAACACAACAAACTGATGGCGCTACATGCTGCGTCCCCCTTTCTTAGAAGATGACAGTTCATAACAGTAAAGGGTATACACACGCCAGTGTCCGTAAAACGCCTTAGACAAGAAAACAAAGTAGGCTGCACTACTTCAAGAACTTGAACACTAACAGCCAATGAAGCGAGATGGAGGCCGACATAATTGCCCAAAGCGGGTAACTTTATCCTTTCCCTACAATTGCATAGGAGCACTGGAAACAGTAGTTTCGGAAGTAATATCAGCCGGCTTTCAAGTGATCGAGAATCACTGCGTAGTGGCGAGATTTGCATTCAAGTACGTCAGAGTTTTCAGTCTGATATGGGTGTGTCGGTACTAGTTTTCTCAACGTAGATGATAGATTCCTTAACGTTATTGTCACTAGGAGTCAAACAAGTATCGCATCGACTTACAATAAATCATGGCTTTTGGACATCATTCGGGGCCATTATATGGTGTTTCGGCACAGGCGTTGTGTCGCTTGAATGTCTTGGTGTTAGTGCTTAGTGCAGCATTTCGAGACGCACGACTTTCGGATTAATCATTCGTATTCCACGTAAACATAGACCGTCATCAGTCGAAATTTCATCACGGTACGGCCAATATTCAAGAACTCCCTCTGCAGTTACAAATTTGTCGTACGGTCAGCCGACTTTGCACAATTGCACCAACGTTTAGAGTGTTTCATCCCTCACAGTGTTTTCTCGCATGCGACGAAGGCGGTCGTCCGAGATGGATACACCATCTAAGAGATAAGTGTTCTCGAGTTCCAGTGCGATATACATGCACAATGCAGCAACGAGAGTCCGGATGAAGGTGAGCTCTGCTCAGAGAATCAGACACGAACATCCCGGAACCTCGTTTTTATCTCAAGTTCGTATATCTGTAAGCGGAGCTGCATTCTCTGGAACCTCTTCGCTGCCATGAGAATATACTTTGCAAAAGTGTTCTTGCGCGGCTTGTGATTGGAAATAATCGTGACCTCTTTGCCAAGACAAAAATTTTCGAACTTCTCACAAGCAACACAAATCGCTAGACATTCTTTTTCCAGCTGGCAATGGTTCTCGTAAGCACGCGATAATGTACGAGTGGCATACGAAAGTGCTTGGCTTTCCTGTAAGAGAACGCATCCTAAACCTGTCGAGCTAGCGTCACACTCAATTGTGACCGGTAGGTTTACGTCATTTTATCTCAGCACGGTGGAACTGAAGAGCTTGTTTCAATTTATCAAACGCCGTATCATGCAGAGAAGACCAGACAAACAATGTGTCGTTGTCACAGTGTCACACGTATCACGATATGTGTGGCAAAACGTTACCGGGATAGTTTGCCATACCAAGAATGCGTTGCACCCCTTGGATGTCAGTGGGCTTATGCATTTAGATTATAGCCTTTACCTTGTCGGGGTAGGCCAGGATACCCTTGCCGCTTACGATGCGGCCCATATACGCGACGGACTCCACTTTGAATTTCAACTTCGCCTTGTTCATCTTCAGGTTTCTCTCGCGGGCTCGATTAAGCAACTTGGTGAAAGCTTGATCGTGCCAATTTGCAGCTTCTGCGTCTGAACGTTCGGTATCATAGACCAGGACATCATCGGCGATGATCTCAATGTTGGGTACACCTTGAAGTGTTTCAGATAGTTGGCGCGAAAATTCCTCGGGCTCGGACTGAATACCAAATGGCACACGCAGCCAACGGTATTGGCCTGGAGAGGTCCACATTGTAGTGAAGTAGCTCGATTCGAGTTCTAATGCAACATGTAAAACCGTCTTTGGCATCCATCGACGACGCTAAAGATACGTGCACCACTCAAACGGGGCTGGGGGGGGGGGGGGNGGGGTTCAGTAACTTTGGCAATTATTATATCGAGCTAGTTCGAACTGTAGTGGTACAGGTAAAAGTCTGGTGTGATTCTGATTCGGCGGAACCGAGATGTCAACGTCAATTCGATAGTTAACGATATAACCTTGGAAACATTTTGTAGCGCGCCTTGCCAATTCAGCAGTGGGCGCATCAATGCAAAGTGCGAATAATATTTGCCGATATAACGCCGTCTACTTGAAACTTAATAGGGTGCGTCTCATTGTTACCACCTTAACTGGAGTTCAACTAACTTTTTCTTGTCGGTTATCGCGAAAACTTATCTCAGTATCATAATCGCTGTCTGCATCATTATAGTGTAACCTACGTAGTGTTTACGATCACGTGACGTTGCGCAGCATTCACTGAAGTGATTGGATCGTCTCCACGTTGAACATGTCTTGCCAAATGCAGGCCATTAGAGTCTGTCTCGAGCACGACGAGTTTCGCAGAATTTACATTCCTCATTGATGAGCTGGACTGCTGGGGGGTGGGGGGGGGGGTTTGGGGGCACACAATGGACTTCTAGAATGTTTATTGCGTTGTCGACGGTTTCACCTGGTAATGTAGTTTACGTCTTAAAACGGTTCTTTCTCATTACTGATTGGAATGTGGAATCACGAATCTCGCCGGACTGGCTCGAATGGCCTGTCACCACTTCTAAATTTTGATACAGTCCTCGAGAATATCACCTTTGTAGGCCATCGGCGCTTGTAGTAGGAGACGCCTTATAGGTGTACTAGTTTTCAGACATTGTCCTGACACCATGCATGCCAACTGATTTAAAATAAGACAACACATCGAACGTGGTTTGTCCACAAACTACTTACACTATATTCTATCTAAGATCACTGCTATACATCACAACAAATAGATGGCGCTACATGCTACAGGTCCAGCCCCTCTTGAGCAAATTAGCCGTCTCGATTTATCGCAAGCCCGCTGAGTGATGGGGATCCCGCAGTTAAAGATATGCATATGGCGACAACGTAACACAAACACCAAAGCTACACGTATCAGTGAACATGATCCCGCGCAACAGACAGTACGTGGTTTCGCCTTAAGAAGAAAGTGACGAGATTGTTTCTTTTCCAGTACATGCTGCATCGAAAAACTAATATAACCGGATCCCTCACTGTTGATGATGTAACGAAAACAGAATTGACCGTCATTGAATATGTTCGGTCTAAACAACACACCAAAGAAAAAACAAGAACAATCTTCAAAGGCACAAGACTGTAAAGACAGATGATGTCCTTTGAAGAGTTGGAGAAAGACTACGTCACTTGGACATACCTCCCGATCAGAAGAACCCGGTTATTTTGCCACGTCAGCTTACTGTAATGAAGCGTATCATATAGAGCTATCATGATCAGACTGGTCACTCTGGCGTGGAGAGTACTAGGAAGAAACTACAGTAGGAAGATTTTTTGAATTGTAAGCGGTCGTTCGGCAATCAGACGCGAGCGTCAGCGCTGCATGAAGTACAAGAAAATACACAGATCACAGTTCAGTAGTTCTTCAACAAAAGTGCCGTCTTTTTTCCTACGAACTCCCTTTTACTCGTCTTTGAGTGTATTTGTTTGTACCCCTGAAGAAAGGTGGAGTTCAACAGATATGGAACCGTTTTTACGTGTTTGACTACCAGACTTTTCCATAAAGTGGCCCCATTCCTTGGTATTGGTTCTTTTATAAATGAGTTTGAAAGATTCGTTATTGGAAGACGTGAGCCGAAATAACAGTACGTGGTCACAACTTGCGATCTTATCGTCAAGTGCACACCACAAGCTTTCTCAGAACATGTAAGAATAAACGAGGAAGGGACACTTGACAAGATTTTGACATTCGCAGCAGAAACCGTAGAGCGATATTTATATATATGTAATGTATCCGACTAAATAGAACCGACCATCCAAAAAGAAGGAAAGGAAACAAAAAATTAGGCATGATAGCAGTGTAACATCAACGCTTTCCTAGCATTCACGTGCGCACGTACCATATCTATAAATATATGTTCACACACTAGGCTGATGACGTAATTTGGCGTAAATTTTGCGCATCATAATGCTACCCTTGGTAGTCGAGACGCCCAATAAACCAGAATACAGTGCGTGTGCTATTTCAAGAAGAAATCAGCCGATTTGCGAAATCTGTGAGTAGTACTCACTGAAAATTCCGTATTTTCGATACAATCCCGAACATGGTAGTGTTATTTTTAATCTATGGTTGCACCACAGATTACTGTACAACAGTTTGCACACACGACATTGTGTACGGGGTGGTGTTGATAAACGACGTGTTGCTATGAATTGGGACAACCCATTTTAGAGAAGACACGTGCCTGGAATACAGGTAACTATATATCACCGAGGTAAGTTTTGAATTGCTAATGCAGGACAGTATTCGAATACTTTAAAATTCCGGAACCGGTGCTGAGAGCCAGCACAAGCGAGAACAATATGGTAGTTATGAACATTGTTCAACCATGTCTACACACATCGACTATGCATGCACCGCTGCGTTTACAGCAGTCGGAAGAGCGTAATAAACGGTGGTTCAAGGTGAATTATAATTCTGAATAGAATCAAAATTGCAACAAAATTGGAATGCTCTACTTTAATCGACAAGTCGTATATAATTAATCGACGATTTTGTAGAACAATTTAAGTTTAAGAAACAGTTGCAACTTTCAGGATTTTTGATCATATTACCGTTTAAGCGGAAAATGAAAAGCTTTTCAGAAAAACCTCCATGGCTTTGAGGATTATATCGACTTATACGTACTGAATCCTGAGTACACTCAAGTACAAAAATAAACAACTGCTGTAAATAACCAACATGTTATAATTAAATTTCACTTTTAACAAATAAACCCTAAACCTCCAATTGCGCAGCTCTGGTGTGTCGGGACTGAGATGTTGATTCTGTTTCAATAAATATCACCAAAAAGAATCATTTCTCGGAGTACACAGTGTAAGAAGCACCAAAGAGTGGTAGCCGAACTCTTTGCCACATGCTGCGAAACACTTATCACGGAATGAGAAGTCTTACCACGGAACAGCAACCTTGCCACGCAAGAAAACCATTTCCATTCTTCACAAAACAAATACTACACTCCGCCGGAACTTTCAGTTCAGCTTTCATTGTGGTAGGGTTTTGCGTACACGATACCAATAAGCATTTTTTAAACCGAGGGTGATGAGGATTCCACTGCCGCGGTAAGGTCTCGACTTCGGAGGTAAGTGATCAGATTTTCTCAATTGAAATTTCAATTTTGATCCCTGGAATAATCAGTTCATTTCGTGTATTGTCTACAGCAGTGAGCCCCATGAGCTGATGTAACAACCAGGTCATTCCCGTCTGTTCAAAACCTTGGAAAGTTTTAGAGGCTTTGCAAAAGTAAAACGTTCAACCAAAACAGCGCGAGACAATATTTAATACGTTTAACCTTACTATTCTCTAAAGTATCCCTTAATCCATACCAGAGTTTTCCTTAAATTAAAGCGGTACCAAATCCGCATTTGCTCGCCAAACAGCTGGGTTGAGTTCAGTAACGCTAAAACCTACGCTAGGATCTCGCTAAAATCTAGCCAAAATCGGGGGTTCTCATTTAAAATACACTGCAATATCTCACGTACTCTCACGAAGTCTTGCTTTGTAGCGAGGTCCTAGCGTTACTGAACTATATCCCTGGTCTCAAATTCTTCTATATTCATGCGAAGAGTGATTTCCGGATTACGGAAGAACTGACAGTGCTTGAGGCTATCCTCGTCGCACGTGCCGTCGAATATGCCGTGACAAACGGACTTATGGCTCAGGTAAGTAGCCAATTGTCAGTTCTTCTCAAGTCCCGGATTCATCTGTAATCCGAGGGTAAACGTTACTAACGGTCCAAATCAAAAGATTTTTTCAAGAGGACAGGATTTCAACTTCTTTAAGGTTATACGGGACCTAATCGACAAAAAGTTATTTTTTACCAGTTTATTTACCTAAAAATCTATAAACTATAACTTTTAATCAGTAAAAGTGCTTATTTTCTAAAAGTAAAAAGCCTTTAGGATTTCATTCCTAACCAATCTGTCATTAATTGGGTTGATTGAGCGGTATCAATAACATGACCAAATTGCGTTTGACATGAATGTTCCAGTTGAAATCTAAAACACGGTGTTCCAATTTTCTAAATTATCATTTCATTTTCATTTCATGTACCCTAGTTCTTTCACGAGCTTCATCAGGGCCCTATTTTAATATGCCTTCATGCAAATGTGGAACATTTTAAGAGCATTCCCTAAAAATAGTGCATCGATCATGGTACCTGGAAGTTCCATATGAATCAAATCAGCTATTTCTGAGGTATGATGTTCCCAAGTAAGCCGAAAATGGACATTTGTCCAGGGTCCTTCATACATTTAAACATTTTTCTTATATTCCATTACATTTTATAGATTGTACTGGGTTGGAAAAATCGAAAAAAGCGAGTTTGAAAATAAACGTCTTACAGAATTCAATAACTTTTTATTATATTGCTACTGTCAGAGAATATTTTAAGGAGATGGCTTTTTTGTTCAAACACTGACTCGCAAATTCCTTAATAAAACCAGAAAGCACTATTCAATACCATATTTAGCTAAATCCGGGTACTTTTTATCAATCATGTAACTCCAGAACTTGAGCCACGTGCTGTCGCCTCCTGCAGGGACAACTATTATCTTAACGACAGGAGATTCTAACACAGCCATTTCAAACTTTTGAAAACTCAGGGTAAATAATTTGCCGAAGTTAAAGTATTGGATTTCAGCAGGAACAATTCTGGGTAACAATCCCGTCAAATATGCGTCGTCCACCCAGAAAAATGGGTGTCGATAACTTGCATTGTACAATTCAAGAGCGACGTCCGACGTCATGATGAAAGCTGCACCTGAGCAGTAACGAGGGTACATGTCGCGTCCGACAAGTTCCTTATCGTCAACGCACCATTTTAAGCACGTTTCGGGGTTTCGCAAAATGGGCATTGTGTTCTCGAGGTACCTACTGCACGCAATAAAGTGTTTGTCATCCTTACGATCGACATAAAGATAGCGCAAGGCTGCAAATATGTTAATTAGCATATCATCATCGCTCTTGAACACGTATCGGGCCTGAGAACAGTATGTCGCAATCCATTGGAGACCCATTATTGCCTTAAGAGTTAAGTTCCGATAACTATCAATGAAATTGCCCTTGATAATATCACGGAACAATGCTTGTTCATACCTTAACGCGTTGTGTAAACGTTCGTCGTTTTCTTGTAAAACGCCGATGAGAAATATGGTTCGTATTTTAACCTTTTTGAAGCGTCGCACACTACCCCAGCTTTCTCGAATATGGTTTCTTCGTATGTGATGATCAGGCGATGAGTGAACGTATATAATTACATCTACAGGCTCTTGACCACACAAAACTTCGTTGTTCATTAAAAAAGAAATCTTAGGAAGATAATCCGGTTTCTGAAAATAAATTGCTTCCGTCCATTGCCGTTTTGAAGTATTCATTTCTTTAGGCGGGTTCAGGGGATCGAACAACTTCGGCATTTTAACATTTTTGTACCCGTCCCATTTGTCAAACAGTTGGCGAATTTTTACGTTTGCGTCTTGAACATCGTTTTTCGGTGCTGGCGTCAGTTCATCCGGTGTTGTAACGGTATGCGCACAATCACTTGATTGGCAACTATATGTGGCTGTCACGATAGATTCGTTCTTTTCGACAGATGTGTTCACACTTTCGCGAGGCCGTTGGAGTGACTGTTTTCCATGGGAAACAACTCTAAAAATAACTTGAGAGTGGTCGAAGCTGTATTTAAGTTGTTCTGATGTGGTCTCTTGTGCTTTTAAACCATCGCGGTATAGGCATGTTGCTAGGAAAACACACAGGGCGATTAGAGCAATTACCAACGCCTTCACAGCTACGCGAAACGAGTGTCTGCGAAGCTTCATATTTCTGTTTCAAACGTCTAATCGTCAAGTACGTTGAAGGCTTTCAACAACAGTATTTGTTTACTTTTCCACTACTCATTTTCAAATTTCCAATCAGAATCTGCCAGTCTAGGTATCAAACAATACACCCGGACCTGAAACAGTTGGAGCACTTTTCATTTATTGGAGAAAGCATGGGACGTGGCTGAAATATGCATAACGTGTTTGGCATAGAATCATGAGGCAAAGGTTTTGTCCACTTCAGTTCTCCCATGCCTTATTCGATTCAATTGTTCGTGGTAAGAAAAGAATGATGCGATAAACCATTGCTTAAGAATGTGCTTCTTTTATACGAATGGTGTTGCAAGTATCAACCAATCAAAAAGTGGACGAGCGCTTTAGTACGCCTAAAATAAAAAAACCGCCGATACGGCGTGCAGTGGAGTCATTGGTGAATGGCCATGTTGGAGGAGAGGAATGAAATCTTTAAACCCATAAGCCCGTGAGGTTTTTGACAACTGAAACATTGATCCAGGTCCTCAAAATTCCGTCAGGAAAGACTAACGCGTGATTTGCATGGAAAATCATTGCTCAAGTTTAACTAATAAGAAGGTCTACATCATAACGACTGTTAAAGAGAATGACGTTTAGCCACAGAACTCCTAGCCCTGGAATGCCAACTCCCGCACGTGACCCATGTGTTCTTGCAATCTCGAGACTAGCCGCGAGAGTTTGCACTGAAAATTTCCCGCTGCTAGCTAGACTGAGTTTTGATCGAGAATTGTAGTTATCAAATCAAACCTCTCATTGCTTCATTTTCATTTTTGACTATTGTTCATCAAGCGAGACTCTTGAGGTACGGTGCCATACAATCAGCGATTTCTCGTCAAAAAACTCGACATTATTACAGTGGTCATTCTTTACAAAATATAAAGATGTATAATTTTGAATGAATGCTTGACTAAATTATTAACAGCAAGTGCGAGAAATCCACATTCTAAAACCTTTGTTTTTACAGGGTAGAAATCTTTTGAATCATTGAAATTATTTACCTAATGGCTAAACTAATCATTTATAAAATTTTTCTGGTTCATTTCTTTTTGATGTTACTATTACACGCTGTTGTTTTCGGCGCAACCTCAGCGACCGCGAGATCGGAGTTGGCATTCCAGAGCTAGAGTTCTATGCTTTAGCATGTCCCTTCACAAAGTCGTCTGAACGGCTAGACACTCATTTCGCTTGCCTGGTGGTCTCCATTTACTTGGTGAAAGTACACAAGTGAACATTATCTTATTTAGATCTGCCTCGATTAGATTATCTCCACGTGCAGCATTTTCAGACGAAAAAGCATGTCATTGTCTTGTTACACCAGGCATCAAAAGCATTGACAAGCGGCCATTTATGTTTTTGAGAAACGGGGAGGGGGGGGGGTTCCTTTCCTCTGCTTCTCTTTCTCGCAAAGTGTCTGTTTGTGGAACCATTTCAGAGCGATCGCAAAACGTCGATTTCCANTCAGCGGCCGCGAGATCGGAGTTGGCATTCCTGAGCTAGAGTTCTATGCTTTAGCATGTCCCTTCACAAAGTCGTCTGAACGGCTAGACACTCATTTCGCTTGCCTGGTGGTCTCCATTTACTTGGTGAAAGTACACAAGCGAACATTATCTTATTTAGATCTGCCTCGATTAGATTATCTCCACGTGCAGCATTTTCAGACGAAAAAGCATGTCACTGTCTTGTTACACCAGGCATCAAAAGCATTGACAAGCGGCCATTTATGTTTTTGAGAAACGGGGAGGGGGGGGGGTTCCTTTCCTCTGCTTCTCTTTCTCGCAAAGTGTCTGTTTGTGGAACCATTTCAGAGCGATCGCAAAACGTCGATTTCCACGACATGCTTTTTTGGCAGTTCTAGATGAGCCCACTCGTGCATAAGGCGGCCTTGTCACCAGGCGACTCTGGTAAAACCTCTCTTTCATTCCTCCAATAAAAAAGTTCATAACCAGAATGAAGGCATTCATCTCTACCCTTGATGACTGACAATCGATGCAGATTAACAAATGCAAGAAGTGTCCACAGTCGTCACTGATTTCGTTCGTCTGGTCATTTCACCGACACGTTAGCAGACCCAGTGATTCTCCAGAGCAAGCCTGGTTATCTCACTTCCGCATATTAACAAGTTAACATTTGCAAGTTGTGTCTACTCCAAAACATAGCGTCCGTTATTCCCAGAGTTCATGTCCACAGCAGAGGTAAGGTTCCAGTGAATCATTTGTCCTTGGGGGAGGTCTTTCAAAAGACAAATGGCAGCGGCCAGAAACGTAACATTCCTAAATCCTTGATTTGACGCAAATTAAAATTTCTAGCTACTTCCCACAGGCCCATTCGCTTGACTCGAAATCTTACGTAACCCTCTACGCTATGCAGAACGCTCATCTCTACCACCCTACCACCCTAGACACCACAACCTGCGGTAAAAACACTAACACGTCCACAAATCTGGGCGACTTTTTTAGCTTTGATTTTAGCCCGGCATGGTGTTTTTTCATAAATGTTCGACACCTTTGTGACTAGTTTATGTTAAATTTTGTGTTTCGGCTACAAGAGCATCACATAGCGTTGACATGCGCCCACCATATGCATCGCAAAAGGCAAAGATATAAGGAGTGGCCATTTTTCAAACATTTTCTCACTGAAGTGAAGTAAAAACATACAGTGCTAGTCCCCATAAAACTGACAAATGCCCCCCTGGTAGGTACATGTACATGTATTGAGATTGCCGCAAAGTAAACTGAAATTACCACTAGGGGGTGCACCGCAGCAGCCCTATCAACCCCATAACCAACACCAGCACTGTTTATTTGCCACGACTCTTTTAGGGGTTTGAAAAACATAGAGACGGATATCAAAACTCAGTACTGAACTAACACTATCGCCACGGAGGGGTACAGCAGGTGCTGTAATAGGCAAAGCTCCTCTATACTTGGTAAAATATCGACCAAATTTCACGAAAATTCTTCAAAGTAGTATGTGTAGATATTGAAGCAACAGCAAAAGTAAAAATTGTTACTAAGAGGCATAGCAGAAGCCCAAACTCTCCAAAAATCAGCTCCAGAAATGTTCTGGTCAGTAGAAACATTTGTAAAATTTCGCAATGATTCCATCTGGCATGAAGAACCCAAAACTGCAACTATGGGGGCAAAACTTGCCATAGCCATGCAAAACTTGGCAAGTGCTGTCTTGTTCTTTATGGAAACACGTGTCAATTTCATAACATTTCACCACGGGACTTTATGTTGCAGAGGCAGACGAGAAAATTAAACTTGGCACATTGGTGCACACCACTCTCGTCAGATCCGTCTATGAGGTATATGTATACCGTGTTGTTGTTACAGAGACCTCTGTTTTACGCCCACTTTTTGTAAATCGGTAATTCCTTAGGAAGTCGGCCACTCAAGCTAACTGAAACCGAGACGGTGACCTCGCCATCTGTCAGGCGTTGTGAAATGGCCGACGTGGGAAGTGTCTAGTGTCGATCAAAGCCGGTGACAAAAAATTAGGGGCTAATCTCCTGAAAACATCAGAGAAAATGAAGCGGACCTCCGAAGAGCATGGAATGCGTAACCGCTCTATAATAAACATCTGACATGAGGCGAGTGTCGGACTGCCGAGCTGATTTCGTAAATCCGCTTTGATGTTTCTAGAAATGGCATATTTGGTAGACAAGCGGGTTGCATTCCTTTCAGTATTGGGGATACGACAGTGGACTCCAGACGCCTGAAGGGAAATGACAGCAATATGCACCCTCATATGTATATATGGGCGCACAGAACTAAGCTCATGCACTAAGAAAAAAAATGAACCTGGGAACAAAACCAAGATGTTTACTACCAGACCTAAAGCGACGACCGTTTTCAGTTCTTCAATGTTACTTCTATACCGGCGATCATTTGATTGGACTTTGGAGATATACCCAGCGAATAAATCGTATCATCAAATGAGCGATTTTGACACAAAGTTGCTCCACTAAAACAGATGGAACACGCGTAACCAATCAAACACACAGCGCCTTAGTTTAGCAACAACGGAACGAACTAAGAATAAACCTGCACCACATAGCGAAGGATCACCATGGCCGATTTAAGATGCGCAGTATGATCCCACGGCAAACAATAAAAATATTACATAAAAATGATATAAGAAATCAACTCTGAAAACTGGTTTTCACCCTGACCCATTTCTACAAGATCATAAATATCTGAAAGAATCACGCTAAAACTCACACGCTTCGGAATTAATCGAAGTTGTAAAGGCGATACGTTGGTTGCTCCTAAAATAGAGGACACAATCGGTGAACAATAATATTACTGACGTGCACGGTTTTGGTTGAAACTTTCAATTCTACGTGACCTGTTCGCAAAATTATAGTAATTCTAAAATTTTGTAGTGAATCTAAACTTCTATGCATGGGCGGCGCACCATAGGGGGCTAAAAGGGCTATAGCTCCACTTACTTCAGTGCTGTACCGCCCATGGAAATGGACGGCGCACTCGATAGGGCGCTGAGGGCTATAACCCCGCCCCTCATTCAGTGCTGCGTCGCCCATGTTATGTAGTATTATCCGCGCGGGTTCATTTCTTTCACACACCAACCCCTGCTGCATGGAACTAAAATTCTCAGTGATACCAGGATCTCTCACGCAGACCGTAAACTGCACCAACGATTAAACAACGTCTAACATACTGCTGGCAAGTAGCACCCACAGAATTCGGTCTTTTGATGAAGTAAAATCCCAACGTTAAGTGTGGGGATGTAATAACCATGCTGTGATCGGTGAAATAAGAACCGGGAAAATCTCTATTAGATACCCGTATTCGGAATATGGTTATGATTACGTTTGTGCATAGACAAGCAGTAGATGGATCCCCGACTCGCTTTCATAACATAACATGTCTAGGCAGGTACGCACGTGTGGAAGTTATTGAGTTAAACCGGCAATCTTGGCGACGTACTGCATAGACAGTGGCCACCGTCTCTAGCTGGCCGCAGTCGAGACGGTGAAGCGCCTACAGGAGGTCATACGCCGGAAGCTTTTTCGCGAATTATGCCTCACACTGATGAAGACATCAAAGTTGCTTTGCTATAAGCACCTTTTGCCGTTTACTACGTAAGCCAACACTGCGTGTATTATCTTACTCATGTGGAGTATATTAGTCTGCGCAAAAGTAGATCACTTCTGTCATTTTGCGCGGTAGACGGCGCTTTTGTAAACATGGTGTCGCGATTTCTGGTTTCGGCAGTAGGCCTATCCCGTTTCTGAATCAGTTTAAGTGTTACAGAACAATTGTTGTAAATGCCGACTCAGATCAATCCCCGAACCGGGAATCTAACCTGGACCATCCATGTACGCCAGTACATGTATGGTTGTGCATGCATAAAAAGTGAGTTAAAAGAAGGAAATGGGTGATTTTCGACACCTCACTGTTACTGTGGCCCCTTGGACTTCGACATCAGAGTTCAGTCTTATCACACCTAACTACTTTGGCAACAAGTCGGATATGGTCCCTGGTTTTGAGAATGACGCTATCAATATGTTGTAATAACTCCAGTGCAGGTTCCCTAGTTATACCTCACGGAGTCAGACTGTTAGTGTTAGCCAGATGGAACACACTAGTGTCAGTGACACGAGTTGTTGGTCACTTTATAATTGGGAAAAATGGGAAACGAACAACTGGACAAGGACATGGTCAAATAAAATTGATGACTGTAACAACTGAATAACTTGCCTATTATTCAGTGGAATAGACAGTCACCACCGTCTCTACTGACACCGCTAGTAGAGACAGTGGAGCTCCTATTGGCGCTTCGGACTGACTAAAACATCAAAGCCACATTGTTATAAATACCTTATGCGTATAGAGGGACACCTTAGGGGGCCCTCGATGTATTTAATACCTTCCACCTCGAACAAATACTCCCGTTATCAAAATTTTTCTTCGATCAGTCCTTCGTTCAGTTGCCCAAATCGTTAACTGCAGTACTATAAATGATCAGTGATTAAAATTTTACAGCCGTAAGTCAACTGACTTGAACGCAGATAATTCTAGGTGGCACATCTGTCACGCTAGTAAAAATTGAAAGCTTTTGTTATTTACATTTTATTTCAGATGGTGAGCTGTAATACTCCACTGAAAAAGGCAAGTTCAAAGACGATGCATATTATGTGGAAAACTAATATACTCTGACTCTAACGCAAACAGTGTTAAAAAATGATGCATTAAAGCAGAGGTACTTGGATTTTTTTCACTCGATGACATTCAATTCAGCAATGAAATGATTTGATGGACACCAGGACTGTGTTTATCTGCAGCTCATGCATTTTGTTTTGTTCAAAACTCATGCAGCTGCAGACATCAGCAAGAATGGAGGTCTCATTGCTCGGTCTGAAGATCGACAGAAACGTGTACTTATTGATTCGCCATCTGTTTCTAAGAAGTAAGCAACAGGAGCAGAGAGATTGTTAAGTTTTGCATCCGAATTACTGGACCATGGGTATTCAGTATCCGAGGGTTATCAACAATCCAATCCTTTCCTCTCGAACATGACTAAAGATTCAATTGAGCAAATTGATCGGAAACTGTTGTTTAAAATCAGTACATCTTTGGATGATCTTTGTAAGACTTCCCTCGAGGGACCGCATGTATGTTTTAAATTGTTTGATAGTATTGTAGTTTCTATATTGTTATATGGTGCTGAGATATGGGGTACAGTATATTCGAAAGACATAGAAAGTGTTCACAATGATTTCTGTAAATGGGTTGCTGGTGTCCCAAAGAAAACAAGTAACGTTATGGCCAGAGGAGAATGCGGCAGGCATTTATTATCTGTGAAATACTTGTGCAGACCAATAATCTACTGGACCAAAATTCTACAGATGAATAACCCCAGATACCCAAAGAAAAGTTACAGGATGCTGCGGGAAGACTGTGAAAAAGGACGAGCAAATTGGGCCAGTGCAGTTAAAGATATTTTGTTCAGATACGGGTTTGGGGAGGTATGGATAAGTGGACCGGGTAACTTTGATTTATTTATATCAGAATTTAAGCAAAGATT
>NMRA01000084.1:58680-109071 GCA_002633005.1 Phoronis australis
CCCTCTCCCTCTCCCTCTCCCTCTCTCCTATGTGTCATTCACTACCTATTGGTATGACTAAAAACGACTTCATTGTAGCCATAATGTATGGTATAGCTATGTTTGCCAGAAAGCCTTAACTCAGTGTTGTACAGAGGCTATTGACTGCTGCGTGCATTCGTCATTATGCTGGCAACGGTGTAAGTTTGAACATTTTTCATTGCAAGAGATGCATCACATTTATAGCTTATAATTCTTGTTAAGATATAATATTAAGCAAAGGTGACAAAGTTGATTATAACAATTATTCGGTGATATAATTCCTTAAAAATTCTCCAGATTAAGACAGCCTAAATTCAGAACACAGAGATCATTGCTGAAATTTAATTTTTTTTTCATCCTGAAATTTGAGGCACGAGTGATTTTTATTTTTTCGTACATTTCAAATTCCGAACGCTGTGTTTTAGCATAACAGGTTACAAGAATACTCTTGTAAGTTCATAAAAAGTGACTCTCACGACAAACATTTTAAAAAATCATTACCAGTCCCCTTGAATTTCTCACAGACAATTGTGTGAATTTCTAAAAATTGACAAGCTCCAACGTTGATCAAAATATTTATTCACTGTCCCAAACTGGAGAATTTTTGCGTAATTAATTTTTGAAATTCACTGTGTAGATAACTATAAAACTTATTGATAAATATTCTTGTTTATAAGATAATCTGGTTTAAGAAAAGAGGTTGTAAAAGAGATGACAAATTTTTATTTAGTTTTTGATCTTAAGTGATGGTGTGGTAGTTTACGCCAGCTTTACTTTATATCGGTAAAAATATCAGTGACAAATGGTAGAAATGAAGTGACAACAGATATCAATACTCTATTTCAGTTAATGTCTGTGAAGTAGATGGTGATGGTGGCAGTACCCCTGTGGTTAAAGAGTCATGACATAATGCTTTTCATTTAAAAATCTTGGGGGACTCTCTGATATGTAAGCTACGAGTGTTTTTCTCACAAGAAATGATGTGCGTGTGTTGTCAAAATCAGTTACATACTGAGTTCGCCACTGAATGATCTCAGTGCTTTAATATGCTTAAGGGGATTTCGATCAAAGAGTAATATTTCTATTGGTTAGACTGATACATACCAAGGGAACTTGTGCCACGTGATAAAATGTTATTGTTTACATATGTTTTGGAAAAAATAAATAGTGTAAGAGATCATGAAACGTTACAATTGCGTCTTTAGCAACTAACGTCACTGTATGACACAGGATTACTTTTATGTAAACATTTAAAATATTATAGATTTTGGATTTTCTATATATAGTTAAGGTTGAGACTGGATGCCTATATGACGTTTTCTGCATATTTGTTGTTTTGATAACACTATCACTGATGGTGTTACTCTGTCAAAAATCAAAACTTACAGGGCAATTTTGACTGTAAAATTGTCCATGAAAATCTTATTTTAATGATGTGAATTTCCGATTCTTCCCCAATTTTTGTACTTCATGGAGACCTAATAGGACTGCTGGGTTCCCTGTTAATTCCAGGTTGTCGTATCTTTTGGGATGCATTTTTATTTTTTATTTAGTGCATCTAAGTTGAATAAATGTATGTTTTTGTTTATTTTTGGCAGCTTTCCCATATTTCCGTAGAACTTCCATGCTCAGATTTGGAAATTCTGGATATTAGAAAAGGCAAAACCATATATTAATGAAGCATAAAAATACTTCCAGGTGATCAGTGCAATGGGCCCACATGCGAGGCCTGCGCACGTCTGGTACAACGTGTATCAGACCACCTGCAATTATTTTACTGAAAGGCAAAACAAATTGGTTCTGTGAAACCTGTTGTGATACGAATAGGTATTATTGAAAGTGTTTTTGTGTGCATTAAACTCACCATTCTAACACAATATGTCCTTCGTCATTACCACAATTGCCACTTTGGGAGTTAATTCCTTGTTTAGCAAGCGTTTCACACCGTCACTTCAGTGTTGATGTCAGAGCCTCAGGGTGAGCATACACTACTTGACAATTTCCTTTAATTATATCACTAATTGGAACAGCTCTACAAAACGTCACCACTAATTTCTTCATCATCAGTATCATCATCACTAACGTCTCGTCAAAAAATTGTTGCTTCTCTGGCATTGTAATTAGTGCACGGCAAAGATCTACTAAAGTTTGGTGAAGTACAGGGCCAACAAGCAAACAAATTGCAGTTCAGTGTGGGAACGTCAATAGCGCAATTAGTTGATCTGTCAAATGTGCTTCTTCTGTTAGTTTTATTTCATTTTAATCGCACAGTGAACGTTTTATGTTCACTTAGTGATAACTAAACCGTTTCAATGTTTTTCGTTTTAAAATTGCTTCAATTAATACTACAGATACGCCAACATCGCACGCATACGTCACGATTCCACTCGGTGATTCCATCGATAAGGCTTTCCCCAAGTATGCCATGACAAGGGAGATAAGTCTTTATTTTTATACATAAACGAGTGGACAAGTACGGATTTTCTCAAATACAAAGATTATAATTACCATTTTTAAAAATGTGATCATAATTGTTACGAAAGTCTTTCAAATTACAGCGATAACGAGCCGTTTTTCTGCGGTTTATTTGGCGCGGATATGAACCGATATGATCCAGCCTCTTCACCCGTTTTTCGCGATAGGTGAAGTGCTATACGTGAAAGACCAGTCGCCAACCGACTGGAGCGACGTCTTTCGTGAAAATGCACCTTTTGCGCATAGGGGTACACCTTAGGAAGCCGTCGATGTCTTTAATTCATTTCTACTCGAAGAAATGCTCCAGTAATCAAATTCTTCTACGAGCAGTCCTTCGTTCAGTTGCCCAAATAGGCAAATAGTCATCTTTAACACTGAGTATGCTCCTCCTGGCGCGATAAAAATAGGAGCGCACGCAGAGTAAAAATGGTTAGATGGCAATTTGGCCAACTGATTAAAGGATCGCTTGAACAAAGAGTTCGATTATATGTGCTTCACCGTCTCTACTGAGGCCAGCTAGAGACGGTGGTCAGTGTCTGGGCGACTAATGACTTCTTACTTACAATGCGCTATTTGCTTTCCTATTTGCTAACGAGCTAGAGTTTGCACACCGTCAAATTATCACCAGCTGTAATTTGCTTCTTGTGTCATCCATTGTTTTACTTACTCGTGCTAGGTACGTGAGTGAAGAGATGCATAAATCAGTGAAAATCACGCAACTCGAACTCAGAGCAAAAGGTTATACCGGCGTATTATTAGGTGCTCGCCAAGAAAACTTGATGACAAAAATTTAGATGTGGTGGAGTGACAACTAATAATATAGTGAACGCGAAATGAAAAGCTGTAACGAAGGGCTTAATCCTGACAAAGATTTCAGAAGCTCACGTCACATCGCTGAAACGGGCCTAAGAAGAATTAATTAAGAACGCTGGTTAGTAGATATGTTCTCACAGAATGTATAACGTTTTAAACAAATCTTCATTTTTCATGTTGTTGTGGGTACACTATTCATTGTTCAGTCGTTGCATTCAGTAAAAAGCTATTTTTAATCGCAAGTTTCCTCACTAAGTATCATCTTGAATCAGTCTCGTTCATAGTCTATAATGTATACCCAGCAGTAGACATGTAGTAGATGAAATATATCCGCCATCCATTCCGATCCTGCACTGTCACAGTTTCCGACTTTCCATGGGCCGTAAAATTACCCAACAACAGACTTTTTAAGGAGTTTACAAATTTTGCTACAAACTTTTGAGAGTTTTCGAATGTTGCAGAACATTATTTTATTTCAGAGAACTGGACGGGAGAGATGCTTTACATATCTGTTAAAACCGGGTTTGGTATCCTTTTAACTACGAAGACTAACCGACCCAACAAGGGCAGAGATTTCATTCCTCGCTACAATAATCCCATATCGGTGTCCGCTGGGTAATGACAATATATTTATAGCATCATAACCGAGTATACTTTGCTGGTGTTATTTCGTTCTAAATGCGTGAGTTTCCAAATAAGGAAGTCAACACCTGCAGGCTCTTGACTGTTTCCGGTTTGCACGAAGCCGACTGTGCTCTTGAATTATTTCGTGAGCAGTTGGTTTGTAAGATCTAGGCCATCGTTCACTGTTCATGCAAGCAAAATAAATTCGAATAAAAACGACGGAGACTCCTGTGGAAAACTGGAAATCTATTTACTAAATTCAAATTGTGTAGAAAATAATTTCATATCTCCACTTCAGAAAACTTTG
Organism: Phoronis australis; assembly: GCA_002633005.1. Taxonomy (NCBI): domain Eukaryota; kingdom Metazoa; phylum Phoronida; family Phoronidae; genus Phoronis; species Phoronis australis. The sequence continues at coordinate 62,921 of NMRA01000084.1, forward strand.
CTTGTCGCCACCACCAATAACAATAGGTGATTGAGTCCTGCTAAACCAGCGTCGGTCTTCCAACGGAGTCTTTCGGCTTTGCCGCCGACTGGTGCGTAGTTAGTTATTCACTGTCCAAATGTTGTTTTCCGTGTTTTTGCTAAGTGTCTGAATATCCTCAGTGTAGATATTGCATGTTTGCTGTTCTGTACATGTTTACCCAAGTTTTACTCCCTGTAAAACGTGCTTAGCACGCTGGAATATAGATGGCCTTGTTATTCAATCGTTCACTTACAACTTCGAGCTAAATCTAATATGGCGGAGTGTTACTTGGGTGCAGACCATGCCAAGTAGTAGACTGTGACCACCGTATCTAGCTGGACCCAGTAGAGACAATGTCGTTAACTGTGTTCCCTAAAATCAAACTATCGCCCGAGAAAAAGGCCAATGCAACACAGTCTCGTACAAGTTTAATCCATTAATAATTCAACAAAAATGACATTCAGCTTAATCCGTGCAACATTAATTTTTATCAGACCTCAACGGAAATTAGACGCAAAAAACAATCAAACAATCGCGTAGAGTAGTTATTACCTTACGGTTATTATTACTATTACTATTACTATTACTATTATTATCATTATCATTATCGTTATTGCTAACATTCTGCCTTGAGTGCGATGTTTTTCTGTTTAGTTTGTTGGGCAATTTTACGGCCCAGGGAAAGTTGGAAATTGTAACAATGCAGGATCGGAATGGATGGCGGATATATTTCATCTACTACATGTCTACTGCTGGGTATACATTATAGACTGTGAACGAGACTGATTCAAGATGATATTTAGTGAGGAAACTTGCGATTAAAAATAGTCTGATTTTTATAATACTTACACCAACAAAAGTTCAACTCAACAATGAATACTGTACCTACAACAACATGAGGAATTAAGCTTCGATTAAAAAAGTTATGCATTCCGTGAGAACATATCCACTAACCAGCGTTCACATTTAATTCTTCTTGGGAGCGTTCCAGCGATGTGACGTGAGCAGCTGAAATCTTTGTCAGGATTAAACCCTTCGTCGCAGCGTTTCATTTCGCACACCGGTATTAAAGTAATAGTTGTCACTTCAAATACAACATCTCAAATCTGTTCTTTAAATTTCCGTGTGAGCATTTAATAATGCACCGGTATAATCTTTTGCGCCAAGTTCGAAATGCGTGATTTTCAATGATCTGGGTAACTTTTTACTCACAAACCTCGCACGAGTAAGTAAAACAACGGACAAACCTAGAAGCAAATTCCAGCTGATGATAATTTGTTGGTGTGAAAACTGTAGCCCGTTAGCAAATAGGAAACTACAAATGCATTGTGAGTGACAGTCATATCTCGCTTAGACAGTGACCACCGTCCCTAGCTGGCCCCAGTAGCATCGACTGGGGTCGGAAGCTTGTCGCTGATGTATTAATCAGTGGGGGCCGGCTAAAGACGGTAGTCTCTGTCTAGCCAAGTACTTACTAGTGTAGATTTTTCGCCCTCGGATTTCGTTAGAATGACCCCACGCATTTACAGCGTATTTGTCACCACGTGAGAACCCGTAAGTTTGCTGTACAGGTTGCTTCAGGACAGAGGGCAGATGAACTATTAACAATTTGCTCCCACTATAGATACCACAGAACTGAAACTTCGTGTTACCTTCGCCGCCAGGTGTTACACTGCGGTGACTGAGTGAGAACGATGAACATATTGGGGTAACCGCACAGCCGTCGCAATCATCGAATCGCACATTTGGTGTTCAATCAATTTGAAGAGCACTCAAGCAGATTAACACTGATCACCGTCGGATTGTAGTGTTTAAGAAAAATTAATTAAATTTACTCACGTTCCATCTAAGAATTTTTACGAGTCACTCCATATAAAAAACAACAGATGGAGTCTATAAGCAAAATCCCAGATTTTTTCTAGACCTAGCATATTAGTTCAGCGCGGTGAAAAACGGGAAGACAACTTGAGAAATTTAAGACCGATTCTACGGAAATAAAAAGCTAACCAGATGCAGGTTTAAGTGCCAGCGGCTAATTTGATAACACTCTTTGTTACTGTCTATATCCACCTTCAATTTGTTTGCGTTGTTTGCGTTGTAATATAACTCTAACTCATTAATGCGCGAACCCAGCCTTTAATATGGGGGGCTAGAATCTCTGACGATGTGGACTTTTTACTAACTTACTACCAAAAAGCGATAGGACTAAAAAACGGGGTACCACGTTCAGAGCAGTGAATTGTGTGTTGCGCCTTTTTAGTGTTGGACTTTTGTCTCGTTTTCTCGTACTTTTTGTTTCTCTAAGACGGACCTTTTTGCCCACTTCGCCAAATGGGCCCCCCGTGGATGGGCGCATGTTAAATAATCGTTGCAACCTATCACGGCATTAGCTAACCAAAAGAAGTTATTCCAAGCGAAAAAGTACGTTTTTACCAAGATTGATTCTAGTTGAACAAAAAAGGCGACAGTATTCATTCACCCTTGCCTTACACCAGTTGAACATATTTGTATTCTGGACAGCTTTCCTTCAGAATTACTTTTCACTTCACATCCTGATATTAAATACTTTACACTATTCTCAACTGACGGTCTTCGGGCAGGCTCTATATTAATATAAGAGCCACACTTCCGAGGAACGAAAATAAACTCATGCTCGTGACGTTTTAATAAGAAAAGTCATTTAAAGTCATAAGCTCTTTTCATCTTCTTTTTATTTAGACCAAATCTCAAGTTGCTCCTTAGTCAAAATACATGTACATATACGAGAATTGACAAGTCGTTATTGCACGAAGCCAGACTCCACAAGTTTTTTGTCATGGCGAATCAGGTAACTAACAGTTAGTACTTTGCAAGACCACAAATCATCACTCATACGAGTAAGGAACTTATAAAGACCAATTTTACAGCGGTAAGTGGTCTAAATCAAAATTCAGTTTCTTCGACAGAACGCGGTTTCTAAGGGAAATTGAGGCGGTGACCTCAACCGTTTGCTGCTCAGTGAAATTTCAGATGCAGGCAGCAGTACTGACGTGCATTTCAAGGACGCAAGGGCCTCACGAAAATTCAAGATCCCGCAAGACTTCATGAGATATCGTCGTGTATAACAACGAGACCATACTAGCTTCCCCGCGAGATTCTTGCGTCTAATGAGCTCAACCCTGATCCAACCCAATCTTTAATCTTAGTGCATCTGTAAAAAACAGGTGAAGAGCCGATGCACACTAGAGGCGCAACTTCTCAGGAAGAGGCATTTAGGGACGATGTTAAGGGCAGGAGTGTCGTGTATAATGAGTTGAAAGTTGGCCGAGATGTCAAGCTTACACGGGTCCTAGTAAACAACCACCAGCGTTCACATTCCTCTCTCGTTTGTCAGATTGGGCTTGCTTTGACATTTATGCTCACTTTGATTGATTTCACATCCCAAATCCAAAATCAAATTTTGAGAAGGTTATAACACTTTAGCGATCGTCTAATAAACCGGTTTGTTTCCTCGCTGACCCTCAAGAATATCGAATCATCTCTGCCTAATACATATACCCGAGTATTCTGAAACTGGGTCCACCTCAGGCCCAGTGGGGCTACGTAACAAACGAAGTTCCTCGACTACACCTAAAACGTATATTTGCCACAACATGCATGGTTGAATCCTACAACTTCCCCCAGTTGCGTGGGAAATGGACGTCAAAACCGTAACATAAGTAAATGTTCAACAATGAACTTAATACTTGTAGGAACAATAATACCTCGATCTGTTTGTATTGACTATTGATTTCAATTTGCGTGGCGGTGACGGTAGATATACTAAAGCATATATTCGTCACTGGGGAGTTGGACATCGCGTCTCAACTCTACCATGATGACGATGACTTGGTTTAACTGGGAGGCCCACAGATATTGACTTCACAGACAGGGGGTCGACAGATATGAGCCTTACTCATATTTTGTAAACTATAGTGTAACACCAAAAGGAGATCACAATGAAGTAAACTCCGTGCATTTCTGTTTAAGAGCTGATTGGAATAAAATTCATGAAGGACGAATTCTGTTCAAAGGGTTTTTTATTCATTATTCATTGTAGCCCATAATTAGGTTTATGAAGATTGACAAAATGTCAGACAACGCACTGCGGTCGAATGTACAGAAATTGCAATGTTTCATCCTCATACTGTAACAACAAAGTCGGGCTCGTAATCATGAGCCTATCACGGTCTCTAGTACGACAGGCGGGCGATTTTTGATAAAATAGAATACAAATGTCTGGAAAGTATAGCCAGCTATACCCCGAAGAGTCGTATAAGACCTTTCATGGACTTCGTATACGATTCGGGTACATAGACTGCAGTCTAAAAGTTGCATACGACATTTTCTAAATCCAAGGAAACCCGAAGCACAATCGGTCGCACACGACTTTTATCTGGAAAAGTCGAGTCGGAACTCATATGTCGTAAATAAAAAGTCACGTGCGACTAACATAAACATTACACAGAAACGAAAGGATTAATTCGCTATAAGGAAAGGACGAATTTTTACAAGAACGGTGGCCTGTACCGCTTGCTTCTTCACAAACTCGTAACGATCAAGCAGTAATCACGAGTAGTAAGACCAAGTTTCGGCAACTATTAGGCAAAGGCATTGTACGAATATAGTGAGATGAAGACAGCTTTAGCTACATCGAGTAACAATACCATGTTTAACTTACTTGCAAACTGCTTTATCACTTGCGTAGAACCATCGGCTTGCCCTCCAATGTAGTATTATGTGTCACAAATTCAGACAGTAGGCGGAACAGGGAAGCACCTCTGACGAAGCATGCCACTTGGAAACCTGAAGATATAAATGTAACTATCAACAGCGTAGTAGACCATTAGGTCTCACAAATTCCTGTTACAGGGCGTAACTGTTATAAGAATCGATATGTAGCTTCATTTGTCTGACAACTTATCACACTTCCGTGCGAGGAATCAGGAATGTGCTGCATCACACAGTGCGACTTTTTATAGTTTTCACTCAAAAATACAGAATCGACGTCTTTCCATAAATGACACCGACCCACACGTTTTTTACGAGGTAGGACGATGCACCAAGTTTGTCAATGTTAAGGTGCATTATCAGCCTATATACACTAGACCTTACATGTAAGAGATGTCAAACTGCTGCTAAATATATCAACACGGTAGTCTCCTTCACTCGGTTCGATTGACTGTTGTGCTAAAAATATTGGCATTGATCGTATAGAAGAGACTGAATACTTTCACACGTACGTGTACACGTATCCGCACAAGGAAACTTAGCTATTTGATAAAGGGCAGTGGGTTTTATTGGCAATGCAGAGCATTTCGAAGTATTTGCTCATATCATCATCGATAAGGCCAGTTACTTCTTAACTTTACAACTTAGTAGTTTGTGAAAACTCTCAATCGTTACTCACACGACTCATCACTACTAGACACGCTTCCCGATGTTTCGAAATATGTACATGTAACAGTTTCTTCCTTCAATACACTGTAATAGTTCGTATATTTTCCCATTTTTCTAAATGGCTTCACTTGTTGATACAGCATGCGCGCACCCAGCCTTCAAAATGGGGATGGGGGGGGGGCTCGAATTCCCTGACGTTGTGGACCTTTTGCTAACAAAAGAGCGGGCGGACAAAAAAAAAACAAAAAAACGGGAGCACCACCGTGAATTGCGCGTTTGCGCTTATTTACTGGACTTTTGTCCCATTTCCTCGGACATTTTGTCTCTCAGGGGCGGACCTGTTTGCCCACTTCGCCATATGGGGGGGGGCTCGTTGGAGCCCCCCCGCCCCTGGGTGCGCGCATGTACAGTAGCAGTGACTTCGAACACAAATTTCATGGGATTCCTAATTTATCACTTTCTGTCCTCGACCATCAGCATCCAAGGAAAATAGAAAAACTTCCAGCCCTTCCCGGTGACCAATCGACGGCCCTGGAAAAGTGAGCGAGTGCTAAGCTGAAATCTGACGCATACTTCAGCGTCATCAACAGCGCCCCTCCCGCCCCCACCAAATGGCATTGTTAGGCTACCCGAGCAACACAGTTCAGGCACTAAACATAGTGCCGGTCACGGAGCTATTAACGAAGCTACATGTATTCACCGACACAAAACGCGGCTTGCGCACTCACCCACTTTCAGCAGTGCACAGTCCGTACGCCGTACTTACAGATGACCAAGCCGAATTAACAGGACAGTTTAAAGATGCTACGTCCTATTAAAACCGTGAATGTTCAAATTTGGAACAAGCGTCACCTAGTGACTTCCTGGAGAACTGTGTACAAGTATAATCTGGAAAACAAACAATTTGTAAATAAATTGCGGTTTTAAAGAAAAACCATAATACATTTAAAACAACTGTGAACATATAAAAACCCCTAGTAATTCCAAATATTACGTAGTCCTTATTTGCTAGTGAAATAAAAAAAATAATAAAAACACTTTCTGAAAGGTTGTCTTTTCTGATGTTCTGGAATAATATTGTGAAAAGTGCCATAATTTTTCACATGAACTTACATTGTAAATGGGTAGGTATCCTAATTTCCCTGTGGCACTCTGCATCCAAAACGATACCCTTAAAATGTCTCTATAGTCAAGTCCCTACAAGATCTTAGTGAGTACAGAATCTGAAGGCCGCCGACAGCTGAAGTCCGGCTACCAGGCCAACACTCCGCACGGTGACTTCAACGAAAGCATTCGTTCTGTAACTTCATTTTGTCGTCACTTTGGACAATATTCAGCATCATTTTGCGTCTCTGGTAGTGCAAATTCTAGGTATTTGCACACACTTTTCGCCCACTGTTCTTAAGACGACTCGAGAATCCCTAGGAATCCCCCAAAGCATCGTCTTTACCCCAGTGAAACGAGGCACAGTTTTTATTATTTGTTTATTTCACTATCAAAAAACAATTGCGTAATAGTAGAATTAGCAAGATTTTTCATATTTCACACTTGCTTTAAGTGTGTCCGTTATGGTGTTTTCTTTAAAGCTGAAATTTATTATTTATTGTTACATGTACACACAGTTTTCCAGGAAGTCACTAGGTGGCACTTGCTACAAATTTGACTATTGGTGGTTTTAATGAGACATAGCATCTTTAACATATGTATTCCTGGGACGGGGAGGGAGGTTACTGCCAAAGAAGAGGCTTGGAGGAACGTATCACCAAGAATGATGACTTTTCCCGACCAGTTTCCCATGAAGTGTGCCTTTCTTGACAAACTTCGCCAGCTAGGGCGGATGCCTTTACGGACAAAAATACCCTACAAAACTGTCAATTAGCGAGTTTGTAACTCTATAAATGGGCCTCTTTTCGGTTACCATATTCAACAGAAAGCTTTTAAATATTCACATTCAGACCAACATAAATACCTTAGATGTTTATGGCAGTGGCAGATTTAGAGGGGGGCCAAGGGGGCCATGGCCCCCTCCAAAATTCTCCCAAATTCCATTTGGCAGTTCAGGAGTGCGAATGTCAAAATCCTGACCAATACTCTGTCCTGTTCCTCAACTCAAAATCCTGGATCCGCCCCTGTATGGTATCTGTCTTTTTTGAAAATCGAGTAGGTGGTATGGTAGGCCTATTTTTGAATTTGTCACGAATTTAAAACAGAAAATCCGCTGGAGACGAGCAAAAACAATTCGTTGAGCAAATCATGGCCTTTCAACTTACAAACCTTGCTTGGGTGACTTTATGCAGTTTTTAAGTAATCAACGCGAGTCATTGGCTAAAATTGATGCAGGCAGCTTTATCAGTCGGAGAGTCGAGTTTTATCTGTTAAAGATTCCCTACAAAAACAATAGATTTGTGGAACTCACTCCTCCAAAAGAGTTTGGAAATGAACCCTACAGAAGAGTAACTTTTTAGCGGAAGCTCCCTACGAAGGTTTAACTATTCTAGCTTCCCAGTAGGCAGCACGTATATGTAGTCTCTCGGTTGGCTGCGTGGCATTCAGGGCGATGTAATATATTGGCTTGCTCTTTCCAGCTGCATTCTCCGGTGAAAGTCGAATACCCTCCGGCTCCAGGGAACGTGTATGTGTTCACAACTAACTGAGGACTTGTGTTCAGAAAGGGTGAGCAGTGGTGTTCGGCGGGTAACCTGAACATCACGAAAACTTCTGAACCCGTCGACTTTTTATTTAATCCACTTACCAGAGTGAGGTCTCAAATTGTTCGTTTGACAAATCTAACGTCACTTCAGTGCACCGTAAGAACGGACGTGCACCATAAGAACTGGCGTAACATGTGGAACACGTATATGTCAGAAATGGCTGGATTCACACGAAACTTTCAGATACCACACGTATGTTTAATTCTCTGTTCTACAAAAATCTCTTCTAGTTTACAAGAGCGATATCAAACGTAGGAATCAAAAGTTGCAAAAAATGAAAACGAAATGGTTATACAGGAAACAGTAACAGCATTTTTAAGACTACCCCTTGACCATCGATATCCAACAATGTTTGTAACTGACAACGTTCTTTTGCTATGAATGTGCGTTTCGTTTTGCTAGAATTTACTGAAAAGACATACCCACCTAACCCAATTAAAGGGAGATTGGTTTAACGTCAAAATTCAATTTCTACAAATATTTTGCTTTCAGAAAATATACGCTTATACTTGGATAAAACCTATGCTTTTCACAGATATTTGGTTAAATACATAGAATAGTCGATATATGATAAAGAAAAAGTGCAATGTCCTACACGACCTGAAACGAATTTGGTTTACCAACCGCTTCTCCAGGCGCCCCACTCGAACATACGTTGGTGAAAGCCAGGTTTACAGCGACCCAACCCGTGGAAGACTCATCTTTCGTTAACCATTACCAGAAATCAACGAACGTTGTGTACTTATAGTTCCTAGACAATCCCAGCAGGAAGCCCAACTGACCACTTCGTATCCCGACCACTTGAATGAAGTGTGCTCGTGGTACACCAATAGGCTGGGCTGATTATAAAAATATTCGAAGGCTTATACCCAGTTGGAGTACATGACTAGTCACAAACTTGGAAGTTGGAACAACAGCGAAATTCTAACCCAAGTCTACACCGGTCAACTGGTCGGACAACACACCAGCCAAAGCCAGATTCCGACAGACGCATGTCTTACCAAATGAACCTTACCAGAAGACATGGCTTTACCATCAAGCTAGCAAAGGAACAAGAAGAGATTCCGCTACACAGTGGCAGGTAGACTCACCGTTAAGAAAATATTCAACATATTCATAACCTACCTAGGGCACTGGTTGAACGACAGTAGCTCTTGTTTACTCAACCGCCCTTGACAATAAGCGAGCGGTCACAATGATTTCGTGTATTGGCCTCCAACTCCCAAGCGCTACCTCAGGCTAAGGATACGGGATTCGACAATCTCATTCAGGAATCGCACACCGACAGTCTGCGGGCGACCGTGTCGAAATCAAGGACGTCCCCCCTACAACCATTTGGGGAAAGATATCTTACCCTAGGGATATGGAACGGAAACAGTGACACCTGTGCCATAATGCACCATTCTTACGCTAGGTGACACAGAATAGGTTTTCGAGCCATGGTTGAATTTACCTGTCCCTATTTCATTAAAAATTTACGCCAGCTGTGTGTTGTTACGTTTTGTGGAGCATGAATGACATTTGCTTGGTGTTTGAGTCTATACTGAGTGACAGATTCCTAGTTTGTGACTTTTTACAGACTTTTTTGTTCAGTCGTGGCTTTTTCTAACGTTAATGCTTGCAGTCAGACACTTTGAATTTGTCAAAAAATCTCGATGTTCAACACACAGGTTTCACCCCATTTCTGGAGAATTTTGGCAGTCTAAACGCATTGTCTCTCAATTTCGGCATACTTATCCAATTCAAGCCAATGGTGAATTTGAGGGAAAACGAATGTCTTCGGAAGTAGCCAGCGCACTCGCGGTAGTCGAAAAAGATGGAAAATGACTTTGGAATCAGTTTCTATAGACTTTGTGCAAGGTTTTCGAAGGCATTGGCCCATTAATTTCAGGTTTTGTACAACCTGTGGGATAGACTTGCAGCTGATACCAGAACTGGTTTTTCACTAGCCCAAAATCATCAGAAACTGTTAATCGGTGCCACGCCGCCAGGAGGCACTGTGTAATTTCAGTGTAACCTGCCTGGCAGAGCCCACCATACTGAGATATAAAAACAATGGGCAAGTACGAATGTTTATGTTTATTGTGCACACGGTAACTGGTCTTCCGACCCACCTGTGTCTGGGTTGGTCGCAGCGCCCTCATGTGAGCGAAATCATAAAGGATATGTTATTCAATCAGTAATTCCTTGCAGTGGCAGATCTACGATTTCAGTAAGGGGGGGGGGGGGNCGTGTAAGATCTTTTGGGATTTTTAGTAGCTAATTTCGTTTTTCTGGCGTTTTTTTTTCCAGTTTTTATTTTTGATCCTGTCCCGAGGGGGGGTTTAAACCCCCTGAAACCCCCCCCCCTGTAGATCCGCCTCTGCTTGTCGGAAAATGTCATGGCCATGCGATCGGTGTTATAAATATTTAGAATTGCGGAAAATCAGCTGTAGCTGAGAAATCCAATTGATATTCATACCACAAAGAGAATCTATTTGATGATCGAAATCAATTTACATAAGTGACGGATGCCCGCAGGTGGTCGTTTGTAAGAGATGCATTTTCATTTATCAGTTCGTGTCCTGTGTGATCTGTGCAAACGAAGTGAATTTTTGCCGAGCGATTCCTTCCATCTTGTAGCACATTCTGTCGGAACTATGACTTTTGAGCCACCAAATCGGGAAATCACAACCCAGCCATTAGGCCTTAAAACTGTGAGGTAGATAGCAAAACATCAAATTATTGGGCCGACAAGATTCTAAGAATATCCGATTATTAGTTGAAGAGCTAGCGAATTAACCAAAACGATTTACTTACCCGTCTTACCGGGTGCTACAAAATCTACCTTCCTGGGTGGAGAATTTTAGTGATTTACCACACGCGCTGTTACGACTGTATGCTTGAACTATTAGCAGGCGCTCGCTGATGAGATCGGTATGAGAACTAGAACAATTATTTCTATCAATACTCGACACGTTTCATGAGGCCACCGTATGACAAACTCACACAACAGGGAGTATCACATCATTTATTTGCCACACTGAATTATTTAACAACAGACTTAGTCGTAACGCCAGCCAAAGCTTAGAACTGTCTAGTTTTTAATGTTACACGTTAGAAGCGACACCACTGATCTGCTCTAGTCATAAACAACATGTGACCAGCATGTCCAGAAAAAAAGTCTACTGTCGTTTCGTAACATTATCAAGGTGCCACTATTTTGCTTACAGAAAGAACAATTGACTATTTTAGGGTTTCCACAATAAAATTTATGCAAAAGCGGGAAAATCGCCATGTTGCTGCATAACGTCGAATAAGATCAATTATAACCTGCAGGTGGAAAACCAAATGAGATCATATAAACCTCAAGGGGATTCCCGCTGCGCATTAACTATGGGTAACAGGTGAGCTCCAGGGCAGAGGTGTCAGCAACGCCAGGCACTAAAAAGCAAAACTTCGCGAGATCACGTGATATATTACCGTCTTTTAAATGGCTAGATTTTAGCTAGGTCTTAGGAGAACGTGTGATATTGGCTAGATTTCCTCGCAGATAGACAGATAGTGAACTCTACTCGGAACTTCAAGAGAAAAAAAAACGCTTTGTTTCTTCTCTCGCTAAAGGGCTATTTGACATCCTTCTTATCCCGCCACTAGGGCGAGCGGCCGAGCTTACGGAGCGCTATGCAACTCGACTGCAACTAATACAGCTATAATAGCACACGACTGCGGCAGGGAACTTGCGAGTATTTAGCCACGCAAGTTGGCGAGGCGAACGTCATGGTGACTTCCGTCTACCTATATCACACTGAGCTTGCTGGCGCTAAGCTGATCTCCTTCGGCTGCCGATTGAAAATTAATCACAGCATCTTTTGACAACAAAAATCTCTGTCGTTGGCATTTTGTAATCATATGAACTTCATTTACGCTGTTTACTACGACTATAATTAGCAGTCTGTTAGATTTGACTCAGCCGTACAGCGTTTGGCGGCTGCTGAGAAGTTAGCGCCGGGATTCTATTCCAGACTATTGATATTTTTTTTAAATTCATTTATTTCTCCGAATCACCAGACCACACCATACTAGCTTTCTTGAGCGTGCCCTCTATCGGATGAACGCAACCAGAAACCCATTTCGCTGTTTGATTTTGGTCTTTTAGTTCACAACCACATACGAGGGGAATAAAAGTGGTCGTACTCCCTGTTCATTACAAGACACGTATATGATATTATGATTTCCAAGTGTTATCCATCTTGGCCATGCCAGTGCAAACAACCTTGTCCTTCGCCTCTCACGGCCCGCTCGCCGTAATTTTTCATTATGTCTACTTTGTCGTTTTTCATCTATAAATATAACCTTTCAAATATTTTCCGCTTTCGTTGCGTCCTTATTAGTTTTTTCAATGTTTATTCCGAAAAATAAAATGCACCATGATTGAACTTAAACCAAGAAAATGCTAAAATGCACTGGAAAGCATTTTATTTCGGCATTATATGCGTCTTTTGTTATTTATAGCTTTGTAAGGTGTCATTTTCAATAAAAGGATTTTCTGACAAAATTAAAATTTTCATAATGTTGTGAACTGAATGGCAGGTGTGGTGTCTCAAAGGAGACTGCAAGATGGTTACGTTTTATTAAATTATTCAGCAACCTGACTGAGTTAAGCGTCCAGATCAAACGTGTCTGGACAAACATTGGCTGTGAACTTGGTGACCCCACTGAGCACAACAACGTGATAAAATAGAAGGTTGTTCAAGCCCACCTTTAGGTCTCCTAACTTGGGGACGTGCTGCATGAACCAGTGGCGAACTAAAGCCTCCCGCTTTTCTTTATTTTGCGTGTGTCAAACAATCAGCTGGCATTACAAACTCCGTTGGGTTTGCTTTGGGGTTATCTGTCTTTATGCACATTTGACAGGTGGTCGATAAAATATTTTTGCGTCAACTTTGAAGCGACGGACCTTTTGATTGAACAGATCTCCTAGACGCCTGCAGCTGACGGTAATTTTCAACTACGTAAAGAGGAATATATTTAGTGAAATTAAAGATCGTCATATTGCGACTCTGATCTGGCTACCAATTCTGTTCCGACTCCTGATTGTTTTGTCTCTCCCACTCCCATCCACGTCACCACCGATTTCGCGTTCTCTTCCCATCCGGGTATCGCCAAGTTTTTGTCGCAGCCGGTCGTTTGTGACACCCTCTCTCTTCGGTGCCGCCCGTTATCGGGGTGCCGCGGGACGTCAACCCCTTTACCCCCCACCTAAACTCATTCGTTGGATTATTCAACTGTTCGTGCAAAGCCGAAATCTATATTTCACTTAACAGGTGTACATGTAAATACATGGTCTGCGTTAGAGCGCGCAACGCTGTGATGCCTTATATCTGGTTTAACTTAGTCACGTATCAAACGAAATTGCATTCTTGTGTCTCAGGTTTCTTGTACAATTTTTTAACCTGTCCTCTTTAGTCTGTTGATTGCTAATCACGATCTTCATTTTCATGTATTCTCTATTATTTCAGCCATTAGGCACTTTTCTGTCTCTAACATCGGTGTGCGGATCTTACCTGCTTTAACGTTCTGTCATTGTCTACACGTTTTTGCAGTACTGGTCAGATCACGAATGGCGACATCGGATATCCGAGTGCCATGTGTGAAAAGTGATATTCAGACGGCTGACCTGTGAACATCACCGTGTAACGGAAGTTTTGACAATTAGAGGACAGAAGTATTCAATTGTCATGTAACAATATCTCTCATGCCTACACACAATATCCCTATACCACCTTCAATAGCACTTGGCTCGCGATAAGCTGTTTGTTGGGTTTGCAAGTAAATAAGGTTACCTAGAAAGTGTCGCCCCCCGCGTTATGTGCGAGGGGGGCACATGTTACTCTTCTCAGATATGACAACCAGTGAGCTTGGGTAAGATTCAAGTCAAATTATTCACAATGATAAATTGGATCTTGAGAGATTCCAGGCAAGGTGGTCTTTTTTGCCTAACTAGCTTTTGTAGGGTCTGATAATGTTTCGTCAATTGTTTGATGTACACTAAACTAGATGTCATATTGTCACACAACTATGTACTGGTTGGTTGAGTTAATAAATATCTCTGAAAAAAAAAAAAAAAAAAAAAAAAAAAAAAAAAGATTCAAGTCGTCACCCCATTACGACCAGATGGATATGATAAGTTATTTCTAGAAATATTTAATTTGAATAATCAACTATGTCGTATTTATCAAAAACCATGGTTTGCTTTACACAATGTTTTGTTTACCTAACACAAAAATGTTATTCATAAAAGATTATTTTTATACAATATACGATATATGTGATGTTTTGTTGCAAGATAGCGCATTGGCTGGACATCTAAAACGAGGGGTCCAGATGATGGCACATGCGCAGTTCGTGACTGATGTTGACAGATGTTCTCTCTTATTCTTTTCAACTTTAGTGTTACTATAATGGTCGTGCGAAACAGACTCTAACTTTTAGACTGCCCTGTTGATCTAAACTCTTTAAAACCTGTTGTAACTGTAACGCGATATAACCCTTTGCGAGAGTAGTTTAGCAAGAGGTTATAACTGCTGTAACTCGGTGTGAGTGCGGCACTTGCAAAAGTTATAACTCAGTAAGTGGCGCTGCTATCGAATCTGACTGGAAACAATGGCGCACCGAGGCGCTAACGGTGGCACAGCCAGACTTGGGGGCAGCCTTGAAGTAGGCGTTGCATGTAGACTCAAAGAACCTGGTTTGCTTATATTTTTGTGAACTTGTTGAAAATGAAACAGGCCAATCTTCTTCAAGATGGCGCCATCCTGTTGCATTTGAGCACTGCTGAGTAGCGACTGAGAAATCTGGTCCAATTTCAGGTAGCCATCAAAAAGTAAGAAATGCAAAACAAAGTTGTTAATTGACAGCACTTTTTGATCTCATTTTTGAGATCAGTGGGGAATTTTCTTTCAGAACCAAAATTGTTGGTTTATGTCGCGCATCGGCAGGGAAGTGGTGGTTTGGAGGTGAAAGGGAATTTTGTGTTTTTTTGCCACTTTTTCTCTTAGCCTTCCGTGAATTTCAGTAGGAGTGAAAAGTTCATAAAATACAAGACATAAAGTTTCTGATGTGAAATGACTCGAAACTTTTCATACTTTGCACCCGGTTTGAGACAGCGTGAAGAAAATGTGACAAGTCCGTTGATGTGTATCGAGGCAAAACGTAAAAAAAATATTCTGTGTTCCCTTTAGACTTGACGGAAATCACGAACAAGTGTGACATTAGTTTCTCCTCGAGCAGAGGTTGGCTGTAGTACTAAATTTAGAAGCAAGTATGGCGCCCGAGGCCCGGCTTGTAGGCACAGAATTTCGCAAACATATTGATCATTCCGAGGCGCTCATTTATACAGGGAAATGAATTACTCGGCGTGTACTAGAGCAGACTCACAATACTGTTGTTCTGTAGCTTTTACCTTATTCTTGCCTTGGAACCTTTTAAAATTTTGATAATTCATGCGCGCACCCAGCCTTCAATATGGGGGGGGGGCTCGAATTCCTGACGATGTGGACCTTTTGGTAACAAAAAAGCGCCACCGTGAATTGCGCGTTTGTGCTTCTTCAGTGGACTTTTGTCTCGTTTCTCAGAAGCGGACCTTTTTGCCCACTTCGCCAAATGGGGGCCGGGGGCTNAGTGGTGGTTTGGAGGTGAAAGGGAATTTTGTGTTTTTTTGCCACTTTTTCTCTTAGCCTTCCGTGATTTTCAGTAGGAGTGAAAAGGTCATAAAATACAAGACATAAAGTTTCTGATGTGAAATGACTCGAAACTTTTCATACTTTGCACCCGGTTTGAGACAGCGTGAAGAAAATGTGACAAGTCCGTTGATGTGTATCGAGGCAAAACGCAAAAAGATATTCTGTGTTCCGTTTAGACTTGACGGAAATCACGAACAAGTGTGACATTAGTTTCGCCCCGAGCAGAGGTTGGCTGTAGTACTAAATTTAGAAGCAAGTATGGCGCCCGAGGCCCGGCTTGTAGGCACAGAATTTCGCAAACATATTGATCATTCCGAGGCGCTCATTTATACAGGGAAATGAATTATTCGGCGTGTACTAGAGCAGACTCACAATACTGTTGTTCTGCAGCTTTTACCTTATTCTTGCCTTGGAACCTTTTAAAATTTTGATAATTCATGCGCGCACCCAGCCTTCAATATGGGGGGGGCTCGAATTCCTGACGATGTGGACCTTTTGGTAACAAAAAAGCGCCACCGTGAATTGCGCGTTTGTGCTTCTTCAGTGGACTTTTGTCTCGTTTCTCAGAAGCGGACCTTTTTGCCCACTTCGCCAAATGGGGGCCGGGGGCTCGTTCGATGATTCGGTTGTACAATATTCTAGGGATGGATGATTACAATAAGTTTATGCTGTATTTTCACTAAGAGGGTCAGCATCATTTTGCCAATTCAGCGTCATGTTTGCTAAATTCATCACTTGTCTTTTAAATAACCCATTTTGTAATTCGTAGATATTTTCGTGGATGATCCAAAGACCCGTATGTGAAGTCACCAGCACCGGAAGAGCTCAATTATTGGAACAATGATCATATATTTTTGAAAATGCTGTTTTTCCTACATATTTAGAGGCACTCTTTTCAACATCCGTGCACACACGACAACTAGAGACATTACTTTTCAGTCCAACCATCCATTTAAATTTTATAGGTTAAACCTCACTGAATTCGAAAACAAATTTTGAGCTGGAGTCTGCTAAATTAGCCGGGTATGTGATCAGTTCATGTAAATAAGTTTCTTCCATGAACGTTGTGGTTAAAGGCCCGGTATTCAGTTCTGCAACGTAGAAGTACGCATCACCGGTAAAAATGTACATCAAATAGCTATTACCAACTACAAGCTACCTTGTTAGTATTTCAAACGTTTCAAATTTCATTTCCACGAAATCCTTTTCTACAGCGACAGCATTCCGGTCTTTTTCGAAGCGGAAAAAGTTTCTCAACCCTACGCTCATTTCTATACCCGTACCATTTGCGTAGATGTACTACTTTTATAGTTTTAATATGTATTTTTTCTTTGAAGCACAGCACTGCGACACTGTTGTTTTCACACAGGTGTGGTTTTCATGCTGATGGCAATTCAAATTTTCCATTCAATATTTGGGACGCTGGATACTTTTTTAAAAGGAGCGTTCAAACGAACATGATCTGGGACTGGCAGTGGTGGCCCAGGGTATGATTTGCTTATCATTAGGTTAACATCGTGATTTAAGTACAGCTGACGCGACTTACCCCCGGGACAAAATACATGTTACCAGGCCGGGGTGTAGACATTTTGTTCCATGGCGGCCTCACTCCAAACCTAACTTTCCCAGACCAACAAACCCAGATTACTAGCTGTGCCCCAGGGACCAGACTGCAGCCTCACGAATCATGGGCACGGCTGTGGAATCTAATATACCGGGTATGAAGTATTCTTACCAAGTATGAAGAGTTCTGGATCGCCGGTTTGATGTTTGCTGGTCCGGGCCTGTGATTTAGAGTTGGAATTTTAATGCCATCGCCTGATTAAATTTTGTTTGAAAACATCCGTCTTATGCATGACATATACAATCATGGCCTACAATGGAGTCACCAAATACATGTACAATGGTCTGTCTTGCTGCTGTTGTTTGAAATAATACTGGCTTACCGCCTTTGAAGTTCCTGCCAATTAAAGCGTTCCTTATATAACATGTTTATAGTCAACGGCCCACTACGTTGCTATTAAACGGTCTCATAGTAGAAACATAAGCCTTTATGATGCGGATCGGTTCAGAAATTTGTTTGTTTATTGCATTATAATATAATGGCTTCACTACCGAGTCACTGATTGGTCAACAATTCGCAAGGTCAGATGTCAACCCACTGGAGGACGGATACCAAATATTTACTGGTTGAAGTCCATAGATCTGGCATGTTAAAGTTAGTTTATTAAAGACCGGCTGTTTTTGGATATAGAAGTTTTATACATTTAAAGGCTTGGAGACAATTTATCTGGAAAACATCACCCCGAGAAAGGTAAGCCCACGAGCCAGATGCTGTCGAGACATGCAGCTGTAAACTCCGATCTACATTGTAAAGCGAGATTAAATTAATTTTTAGCGCCACCGTCGTCACCTGAGGTAGAATCATTGGCGTTATTCTGATCTTCTAATTGTTTTCGTCGTCCCCATCATCTTCACCACCACCACCAATAGGCCTATATCAGTTAAATGTGAGTACGGTTCCTGCTTATTCTCAAGATTATAGAAAGTGCCCAACATCAATAAATCACCACCGACAAATAGGCATCTGAAGGTGGTAACAAGCCAACTTGCAAAGTCTGAACCATCAAGCAGTTCCTTCTAAATCCAGAAATCACCATGAACTTGAGCGATATGAGACCGATTTCATAGCCATAAGAGTTCAGAATCATTTTAAAAATGTCGAAACACCGAGTGATGACAGCTTTAAGGTTTACATCGTACGTGCATCAATACATCGGACGTATTTTCGGAATTATTTTTCTCTTATACGGCCAAAGGGTACGTGTATATACTGGTAATCAAGCTCCGGTTGCTTTCTGGTAGTGTGGCACCAAACCTGTTGAATTGTGACGATGTTGATGACGACGACGACGACGACGACGACGACGACGACGACGATAACGATGATGATGGTGATGATGGTGATGATGATGATGACGATGACGATGACGATTACCATGATAATGGTGATGGTGGTGAATTAGCCGACAGTACGAAGCTGATGATAAAGCAAATGAACACGGTTGAAACTTCCATAGGTGGACATATCTCAAGCGGAGCTTCAACGTCTTACCCTAATTAAAGCAACAAGTAGTTGATACCTATCATCCTGTACACCGAGAACATTAACGGTTTGCTACTATTAGCGGCTGGCAATGGATGCCTGCTGCGTTGCACTGAAGCACAATACTGAGTGCACGTGAAAAGCGGCACATATCACCTTATCACGGTCATGCTTATCAAAACAACATCCCGGCGTACTTGTCATTTGTTTGAATTCGGGTGAAACTAGTTCCAATACATTGCCTGGAGTTCTCCAGTGGTAGTGCTAAAATTAGAGGTAAGTAGGCGCCAAAAGACCACGTATCACCTTGAGCACTGAACGTAACTTACGGTGCGTAGGCGCTACGTTCAAATGCTAAAAGGTGGTTGGCTGCGCCTACATGCGCCTACGCCCCACTACGGCACTGGAGTTCTCCTGATGGCAACACTGTTTTGGTGATTGACTCTAACCTGTCATGACAAGCCTCTTAAACTGAGGACCTCAGTAGTGGTCTAAAACAAAGAACAATTTGAAATTTCTTCTGAAGCTCAGAACTAATTACTAATCTCAGCAAGGAGAGAGCTATTTTGCAACAGTTAGGTGGTTTTTGACCAGAAGCTTGGCTAACCCTTTTTGACAGCATTAATGGCGGCGAACGTTATGACGCAGCGACATGTTGAACACAAGTGAAATGCTTTGCCCAAACAAATCACGGCCACCCATTCCTATTGTTGAAATCAAATACCACTAAGTGAAAGTTAAACACTCGATAAGAAACGCTAATAGAAAATCCAAATATCCGTTGATGATACTAAAACCCATGTAATATCAGAAGTGGGTTTCTTTACGAGGGCTGTTGATCTCGACGCCACGCACATCGGATTAGGTTCAATGGTTTATTCATCGCACCAAGCAACGCATTTAGTTGGCAATGAGAAGAAGTAGTCGGACAGGTAGCCTGAATCTTCCCCCAGGTGGTCATTAAACAGTGTGCATGCATTATTTTTATTTTACTGTTGTAGATTTTACTAACATGTTATTGAAAGTTCTCCAGAGTCAATTATACCAACACACGTTTCTGTCAATTTTTGTTCCGAGTTTTGTTACCGTGCACCTCTAACAAAGCGACAAATAGAAAACAAAAACGCGCCCCTTGTGTGAATAAACTGCACAAAATCCTGGGTCCGCCGCTGTATGCCAATCATCGCTAGACCCGTTGAGTTAAACGAGGAAAGTTCAGTCCCGAGCTCTATACACCAAGTTTCTCATTGAGGTTATCGACGTTCTTTTTAAAATCGCTTTGAAGGCACACTACCTGGATTTCGTTCCGTTGTCGCAAGAAACTCGTGTAATCACAAATTCACACCAGTCTTTGCGAGGTCATCATCGAAATGAATTGGAGGCGAAGCATGCGATCACGAAAGCTTTTGTAGTGTTTTGCGTCCACACATGGGAAACAGTGGACGTTTTCTTCCCAACATGATACCGGGATTTTCCTTAGATGAGCCCATGGCGTTTATTCGGAAAAGGGGAAGAGTAAACGGAAAGTCCTAATTTTGGCTACGTAAATGCCATCATGGATTGAATACACCTAGGCTTAGATTATGAGGTTTCCTGTCATTCTCTACTTAAAACTGTGTTTAAATTTTATGTTAATAAATGCTTAGTTAGCCAACACTTTGTTCGCTTTTTTGTAAATAATAAATGCTCCATAAAACTTAATTTGGTAATTAAAAGGTGACAGAAACGATGATAAACTAACAATATGAAATAGTCTTTTCAACAACCACGAAGCTTAGGAAATGAGTGGCGGAACTTAAGTAAAAAATGAAGGGCCACTCAGACCTTTTTTGAACATTACAGCGCTTTCCCGTTGCTCCCAAATTGTTCGATTCTATAGCCCAACAACAAGTTGGGAAAATCACACCTGTAGCCAAGATCTTACACGACTGATTAAACCATTCTGGCATTAATGTTTGGAGGGCCGGCTCTCTTTTGTTCAATAATTGGTCTAATCTCCGATCAGATCGTATCTAGCCTGACTGGGCTGCGCTGCTAAAAATGACAGTTAAGTTATAACATATTTGAACATTTCTGAATTCCTTGTCAAATGGAGATCATGCTTAGTTTTTGAATCCCCAAAATCGCCCAAATACAACAGAAGTTAAGGCAATCTATTCTGCCAGGTTTCAGTAACCCTAACTGAAGCTTGAGAGATAATTGGCCTGCTTGTTGTCATACGAGACAAAAGACTGTGCTGGGCAGTTAACAAAGGAACCAGATGTTATCGCACGCTCAGAACCCTCATGTCTGGAAAAGTTGCTGAACGACAGAACGCCGTCATGAGTGGTATTTTGGATACTATTTCATGGCCGGTAATCCATATAGCCCCCAACTTATTTGAGTGCTGCGCCGCCCATATGTATTGACGTGTTCTTTCACGATGAGTTTCTCCAGGTGTTTATTACGCCAACTCATTTTAAAAATATATCAAAGCTTTCATGTGGCTTATTTGAATATCTTGGTGCAGAAGGGTGGGAATTCGACGAGTCTACCAGGATTCTCTGTAGATATGCTTACCCGATGAAACGCCTATGGGCGTTTATTAGGTGTTACAACTTCTGGTGTCAAACCTCCAACAGGGAAGCATTTATTCGGAAAATTTGTTCTTAAAAATCCACTCAGCATCAACTTTTATCCACAGATTCAGTTTTGTGGAGCATTGATCATTGTTCATAAAAAACAAACAAAGTGTTGGAGAACTGTGTATTTATTAACTGAAAATTAAAAACACTTTCCGTTTACACGCCTCCTTTTCCGAAAAAACGTCCGGGTGTTTATTTTGTGTTTCTGAAATTCTGAAAATTTAGTTCCGAATACACGACCATGGGCTTATCTGCGGAAAATCCCGGTATAAATGCATTGAAAGTGCACAAATTAATTTTTTTGTAAAATGACCATGGATGTTCGTTGTACGTGAACTAACCGTCTGCCGTGCTAAAAAAATCAATTTTCTGTTGGTCTATTCATGCTAGTAACTGTGCCGGGCTCACACCTCGCTGGTTGCCTGCGTGCCGCTTGGTGGCCAGTAGCCAGCACGCGCGCTGGCTAGGCACGTAGGCTATATATTGGACCAGCGAGTGCTCACATCAGAATGGAGGCCGACTCAACTGTGGTGTTAATCAAGATTTTTTCTCATCGAATCCTTGATTCTGGATCAAAACTGGTACGAAAATAGGTCAAACTTTCACCGGAAGTCGGCCATTGAATTTCTTCATTGGCAACGTGAGGAACGTCGAACGCAAATAATTTTACAATGTAGCTCAGACTTCAACGTTTGATTAGCCATCTGTTTGGTTTATTCATTGGTGCTATTGTCTCTGGCTGTGATATGTTTGTCCATGGAACGTCTTGGGTGCCACGCTACGCGCAATTAATGACTTCAACTCGCTGGAAGCTGCTGTAATGCATTAGAATACACAACAACAATGATCATGATGAAGTTGATCACGATGATGATGTCGTGTTCTAACTCTATTGTGACGTCGTGACGGTTGCCGTGGTCGGCTATGCTAGTCAGTTACTTATTTAGTCTTTCCCCGTCAATTCAGTCGATATTGGTTTCATACAATGTCACGATTGTGCTACTCTAGAAATAATCGTGTTGGACCAGATCCAGATTATCAGGTTAGTTAACGGAACGTACGAGACTTGAGTTCTGATTTTATCTGAACCAGACACGTTATTCAGTAGATGAAACTGGTTCTCTGGCGCTATCAGACTAGTGTCCACCACTTTGCTTTGGTGTGGCTGGACAATAAGAACCTGGATTAATCATTAGTAGAGGTTTCTTGTTGCCTAATAATCAGCGCTCTATGCCTCTATATTGCCAGTGCCACCGTCTCAACCAGGAGTGGCTGGCCATCCCATAGGCCCTTCATGGGGTGGGAGATTTTTGGAGAATTATGCCTCACACTGATTGAACTATCAAAGTAACGTTGCTATTATGTACCTTTTGTGCACAGAGGGACACCTTAGGAGGCCGTCGATGTTTTAATTCCTTCCAACTTGAACAAATACTCCCGTACAATCAAACTTCTTTTTTGAGTAGTCCTTTGTTCATTTGCCCAAATCGGCAACAAGTCATCTTTACACTGCTTATATGCCAGGACGTAATATCTCTTAGCGTGAGTATCACTGGCAGTTGCTGATTTGGGCAACTGAATGAAGGACTGTTTGACTGCAGCAGTATCTGGTCGAGCTGGGAAGATTTAATATATCAACGGTCTCCTAAGGTATCCCTCTATATGCAAAAGTTATTAAAATCAATGTAACTTTGATGGCTTAATCAGTTTTAAGCATAATTTGCTGAAAAGCTTTCGGCATATGAAGGGCCTATGCCTATGGGATGGCCACCGTTACTACTGCTAGCTGGCTTACATGTTGTGATCAGACATACTTCCAATGTGCTTCCTTTAATAAGTAATCACCTTATGGAAAATTTTAATGATGAATAAACAATTTTAAAATTAGCACGTAATAAATAAAGACATATCTATCCAATCCAACATTTCGGTTTATTTCATTAAACCATTCTCAAGGAAACAGTTACAAACACAAAACAAGCGACACAGGTAGAGAAGAGACTGTACAGGTACACAGGTACACATCAAAATGCATTGTGAGGAGGAGAGACCAGAAATCAAAACAACCCTATATGCAGACAAGGATAATGCCACCCTGAGGCTCCGCATAAAGGAGGCTATGCATATGGTTGAATCATGCTGAGCGTTACCTCAATAGAAACATTGGTTCATTTGAGCTCCAACTGTTTTGATTTCTAGTCTCTCCCCTTCACAATGCATTTTGATGTGTACCTGTACAGTCTTTTCTCTACCCGTGTCGCTTGTTTTGTGTTTGTAACTGTTTCCTTGAGAATGGTTTAATGAAATAAACGGAAACGTTGGATTTTATAGATATGTCGTTATTTACTTACGCGCTAATTTTAAAGTTCGTGCTTCTGTTCTGGCCTAAATCAAATGTGAATAAACAATTGCCATCTCAAGTGTAAGTAAATGTTTGGGACAGCCTGACTTTATAAGCTATCGGAAATTCCCAAACTCTGGGACATTGATGTTGTATAGCTGGCAATGTAATCAATTATAGTTTCATTCACACATTGAAATGTTACCCATAGTTTCTGTGATCTGCATCAGTGCAAGACTTCAACATCAAAGTGAAAAAGTTTTGATTTAGCAAAATATAATTGCTTGGAGACGCCACATTGTTGATGCAAACATTTCTAACAGCATTTGTGGCTCTTTGTCTGAAACAAAATAATGGTTGCTGTTGTCTCCCACCATTGGTTGAGTCGTAAGTAGGACTGAGATAATAATTGGGTGAGCTGGAGTTATGGTCTCTGTACATTTACATTTTGCTATGAATTTAGAAATAAAATTTTGAAAAATGCTGAAAAATTAACACCAGCCTATCTTCGATGACCAGTTAGGGCCCAATGGTGTGCAACAAAATTTACGAAAGAGTCCCTCACCTTTTTCCAAAGGAACTCCTTGGGAACTTTTTGGAAGCACTGTCAGTAATTTGTTTATAATCTCCATAAGGTTATGCTGCACCTTACCATTAAGTTAGAATTTAGTCAAGTGTCCAGAAAATTATACAAATAAGCTCTGTAAAATATTATTTTCTCAAAGTAGAAAGCCTGTAAACTTGATTTTCAACTTCATGCGAATGTCATTAAGTTAGTGGGTCACATGACCGTGTGTTTTTTATAGTTATGCAAAAAGTGAAGGTACATTTTGAGCAAAATAATGGTATCAATAGCATGACCTCCGTTTATTTGAGATAAGTACTCAAGATGAGTTCTCAAAAATGCTAGTTTTATAAATTATCATTTTGTTTTAGTTTTCATTTTATGCAATGTCTGATTTTTTCATAATTAAAAGTCCTTGATGTTCCCTCAAAGAAAAGTGGGACAGTGGTTGCTAACTGCACTTTGGAGAACAGTACAAAAAGCACAATCAGCCTGTTGAAGGTTCACGGGAATCCGATTGGCAGTTCCTGAGATACGATGTTCCTTAAGAATTTGAGAATGCCTTAAAGCAATCTCCGGTCACCTTACCAAAATGTGATTAATTCTCACCTACTGGAGACTTGTCAGAAGGATAAAATAGCCACCGGTGTTTCCAATGCATCTTTGATTCCTCCCGTGAGCCCGATACAACAAAAACTTACCTGATCTTGGACATTACCTATCCATAATGTGGAAGCTGGTAGAAGAAATACTTGAAATGCTTGAGATTTTAACAAATTAACCAACAGCATGCATTGGTGTTATATCCTCTCCAAATTCTTGCTTGAGCTGACTCAGATGAGCTTTAGCACTGTGGATGTTATTAGATTAGATTAGATTATTTGGACAATTGTTGAGTCTACATTGTGGAACATTAGTCTGACTGAATCAGTGTGTAGGGCTCGTCCATTTGACTCAGCATCCAAATTTGTGGCATTCATTTCAATTTGTGGGGATCTATTTCAAATTTTCAGGGTTCATGAAAACTGCTGCATTATGCAAAAGAATGATTTTGCTTTTCCTTTTTTACTACATTATTTTAACAATATCCAGCCCATGCCCTTCACACATTATAACATGGTTAATGCTTATTGATATTTCTTTCATGCTTTGTCAACTTGTTCCTTATATCCCAGTGTTTTCAACAACCTGTTTTGACTCCACTCTTGTGTCGAGTTTGAATTTTCTGTTGTGGAGATCATTGTCATTCTAAAAAAACGGTAGTGCTGCACATACCCAGCAGATCCATAAAATCAACATGTCTTTGGTTTTGAAGCACCAAATGTTGCTATATCACTGTCTTTTTATTTTCAACAATAAACAAGTACCCAATATTGCTTACAAAAACATATCCCCTTGTTGTGACAATGTAATAAGTTGGACATTGTGAAGCTACACCATTGAGTTTGCGCTGAGGAAAAAAACCTGTTTGTTGGGGTGTTGGTGGAGGAAACGCCGAATGAGGACAACATGAAAGGAACACCAAGTACTCTTTTTTACTCTTTTTTTCTTCTCTACACTTTTGTGAAAGAATGCAATCAAAAATAGCCAATGATGAAAGTTTCCATCTCCAAAAATTACTTTGTGGTTTCGGTTTTACAGTGTCATTCTTCTGTCTTTTATACACTTTTGTTTGATGGCAAAATATCAATTTTAGTTCTTACTGTTGTTCTTCAAAATAATTTGATGCTGTTTACACCTTGACAAACTCTTGCAATTTCCTGATTTGGTATACTTAATGCTAATTAATATTGACTCTGTCCTTGTGAAGTCGTGGATGCTACTCACAATAGCCTGAAGCCAATCTGATACCAGCTTTTACCATTAAACAAACAGTAACCATTGCCAGTGACCAAGAAGATGTTTAAATAATAGTATGAATCAATAGTATTTGTTTACTCATGATCGCATAATACAATGCAATCTTTTTCCATAATCGATGTCTTCTTGTCTATGGAATTCTGTCAGCTGTCTAGAAACTACAAACATCATATATTTGTTTAGTTACTTGGTGCTTGGATTCAGGTAAATGTTGATTTGGTTAACTTAGAAAAACGTCTTGGGGACCCAAGCAGTGTAGTGAAATGTTGCTCTAGATTACATTTTTGACTTCTGAGGCGAATTGTGTTTATAGACTTTATGGGTGCATTTGATCCAACAGAAGAAACGTGTTATGGACTATTTTTCAAAGCTTGATGATGCTTGGTTTTGATTGCTGACTATAACCAGGTTTAAGTTTAAAATGGATGTACGCAGAGGTGCTGAAAAGCGGCGGGCTACTTCCAAAAAGTATCGAACTCACATGGCAAGTACAGCCCCCTTTTGTGACTTCATATACGGTGCTTTAAAGTATCAATTTTTGTCCTGTGTATCACATGCTTTTTATGAAGTCATTGATGGTTTTCATCTTAAGACTTTATGGTGAAATATTCTGGCTTTAAATTTTCAGGAAGTGGTCATGTCTTCCAGCAATACCAGACCAGCAAGCAACAAGGTAAGTACTAGTACCTCATTGTTGTTCATGGACGTTTTCACAGAGCGCTCACAAATATCAGGCTTATTTCACTTAGTGTTTGGGTTGAATTGATCACTCGGCGCTGAGGTCGCCAAGCAAAATCTGAGGTCGCCATAAGTCAAATGAGTACTGAGTTTGTGGATCCTGGTGTAAAAGGTGGCAAGCAAAAAAAGTTGTATCACTATTCTTTATGCGTGCGTCTTGAATTTCTCCACCTAATTGCTCATTTCATTCCTCATTACCGCAATTCCTCCAGCTGACAAACAAACAATCATGGAACACAGACAACACTGGGGGTGTGGTTCACCGGTCTTACCCGTTTTTTGCCCGACAGTTTTGACTTCCGTCTGTTTATTTCCTGTTGTAATTTGACTGCTTATTTGCTGTGTGCTGACTGCTGTGGTGGCAAATTCACTGGTTTCACAAAATAGATGGAACAGCTGCGGCCCAACACAAACTTTGAAACAAATTAGGGGGATTATTGTCTGACTTTGATATTTGCAGTGGCGATTTCGTGATGACTTGCAACCTTTGCCCGGTCGCTGAACACATTCTGAGGTCGCATTGGCGACCTGCAGGTAGCCAAATCGAGCGCTGTCACTTCTCTTGGTCAGCAGTTATTTCAAGAACATCTAGGATACTCCATCTCAGCTTAACAAGCACACTGCACTTTGTGTTTAAAATATAAATTGGCAAAGTCGCATTTAAATAGTTGGAAATGGCGAGATTTGAGGATTTAGAAGTACAACAGTACTGTGCTTACATTTATGCTTAAATTCTGAAATGGTTTTTTGCTTTAGCATTGCTATTTCATGTGTGTATTTGTGTTATAGCCAGTGACCAGTGTGTCACATACCGATGTAGTGACCAACGAGACAGCGACCCATATGCATGCTGCTGCCATCAATGGAGACAGATCTGTTCTAGCCAAATTACTTGTGTGTAAGTAATTCTGTATAGACCCATCTCAACAGTTAGTCATGTATGCATTGATGAAGTGACTAAGCTAACTAGAAGATGAGGCTGATCACCATGACTGAGTAGCTAGACCAGGTTCTCTGCACTAAACATGACCAATATTGATGTTTTTCATTTGGCAATGGCAAACCAAAGTTCTCGACGATCTTATCTTTCATCACTTCCCACCAGAGCTCTCTAATAACACTTCAACTACGTTACTCCAACCGGCTTTGACTTGGTATTTTCTTGATTCTCCTTAAAAATCTCTTAAACCAATGGGATGCCTTAATACGTTAGACAGTGTGAGGTGTTTTATAGTGGCTGAGAACCCATGTTCCATACTTTGATTTTAACATCTTATCGCTATAAATGCTAATAAAATAAGCATTACTATAAAATTACCTGACTTAATAATTCCTAACAGAGAGGAGGCAGTGTGGCCTAGTGTGATAAGTGTCCACCTCTTTTACTAAAGCTGTGGGTTCGAGTCCCACTTGGGCACACTGCTAAGCCCTTGAGTCGGGTCTAACTCCTCAGCTTGGTGTTAACTACATATCAATAAATCATAAAACTGGTTCCCAGTGATTAGTGCAATGGCCCCAACTGAGAGGCCTGGGCATATCTTGTGCAATGTTAACCAGACCGCTTGCAGTTATTTTTCTCCATTGCAAACTCCAGTTATTTGCCCCTCGTTTGCAATTTGCACTCAAACGCTCTATGTAAGCTGGAACCAAGTCACCTCGGTGGGTCTGGCATCGTAACCAGCATATAACCAATGAGCAGTTGTGGAAGAATCTGCCATTACATAGTTTTGTTGCTAATTATTCCTAGTGTTTCTCGAGTATTTTTCCCAGTATATGGAAACTAAACACGTTGATTGAAAACTACACTACCACTTATCCATATGTTTCACTTCCGTGGCAGGCTTAGGCGCTTTCACTGATAGATGAAGCAAACATGAGCTGTTTTGCACGTCACTGGTGTCTGTTCAGATTTAAGACACTCAAATTCTTAAGAAACATATCCTCTGTTGTCGGCTAATGCAAACTGAGCAGAATCTGAAATAACAAGGAAAGCAAATAGCAATTCAGACAAGCAAGATATTAATTTCTCATTGGTGACCACTTTCTGAATGCTAAGTGGTCTAAATCAAAAGTTAGTTGTTGTGACAAGTGGAGATTTCTTGCCGCTTTAAATTTAACAAAAATGTCTTCATTGTCTGCATTCATTGCAATGTTCGTTTATTGACAATTATATAATTTTCTAAAAGTGAAACGTGATCTTTCCAGCCACGTCCAAAGACATCGATGCGGGTGACCAGTTTGGCCGGACATCACTCATGTTCTGTGTCCTGGGTGACCGATTGGACTGCGCAGAGCTCCTCATCAAGGCTGGCTGTCACATCGACCAGAAGGACAAGGGAGGACGCACAGCTCTCCACTGGTCAGCGCACAAGGTAAGTGCTGAAATGTGAGGGTAAAGCTTCAGTCGTCAAATAGTGACGTTTATTTTTGTAAAGAGGAGATTTATTTTTATGTACCCACATTATACATAAATGTGGCGCATATTTTGTCGCCATCATGTCCGGTTGTCTGGTTATCTGCTCGAATATCTCAAAAGCCTCAGCTGAGATTCTGATGAAACAAAATTCAAGGGTGTGATGCATCACTAGGACAGTGTATGTCAATTTTCAATTTGACTTGCCCCGGGGTCGGGTGGTGGAGCTTTTCCACAAACTTTTAGGAGAAGAGGGTTTCCAGATGATTATAGAGAAGTGATTATACCGATTTTAATGAACCTTCAGACACAATGGAACGTGTTGTCAATTCACCTGCACCGGTTGATTTTCATGTATATTCGACTACTGCAGCACCATCTAGAGGCAGTTGTCTCAAACAGGGCTTTTTGAATGTTTTGTACAGGAAGAGAATTTCAGGATAATCGTGGGAGTCGAATGAATTTCGGTTTTTGGATGAATTTGACTACTGCAACACCTAGCAGCCATTTTGGCCTCTACAAGGGACACTTTCAATATTTGTGGGAAGAGTGTTTCCGTATGATATCAAGAGAACTGATCGATGGATTTCAATGAAACTTGATCTGGTTATATGGGGTGGCAATGCGCCAACACCAGTTAACTTTCTGGCGAATATGACTGCTTTGTCAACTCTCATGTAGTTTGGTCTCGACAAGGCGCTTATTGGTAGTTTTAAGAGCAAAGTGTTTCCAGATTATAACTAGGCAACCATTTGATAGATTTCAGTGAAACTTGACCCAGAGGTACAGCACACATCATGATCTTTTGTCTGACCGGTCGTCTAGGAGTCGACAACTGGTCGGCTAATCTTTAGGGGCCTCTAGAAAAATATAGTTTTGCATTCGCAAAATTGACAGATTGAATTTAAACATCCATTAAATTAGTACGCTCTGCAAAAGCTTCGCTTTACAAATTCTCTCTTGCGTTGAGACGATCTGTGCTGCAAAAGCTAAGACCCTAACGACAGTGTCCTGGCCAGGGTCCTCAAAAGGTAAACCATGCACAGATGCAGATTTGTTAAATATTCTCTTGAATTTTCTCTTTTATCCGTTTTTCGCAGTCTTTATTTTCTCGACTGTCCCCGTCACCGCGCCTATGTGGGTTGCCAGGGTTTAACCCAGACGCCTGAAAATTTTTGCGGGGCCCCGTGCTTCCTCGCTTTCCCCCTCCCCCCACTTCCTACGGCCCTGGAACTGTATGCAAATTTACTGACACATTTCAAATTTCCTGGTTGTTGATACTTTTTTTATGCATAATGTATGAAAAGTTTCACATCTAGAGTGTGAAATTATGTTTCCACGACATCATTTAACGTTTAATTTTACCACGCCGTCAGCAATTCAACATAAAGTTTACGTTGGTGCAATTTCACGCAATTCGTATTTGTAGGTTGATTCGATTTTACCACCTTTCAATAGGTGAACAAAACTTGATAAACCGATGTCAAGACTGGAGTGGCCACTGGTGAACGAACAGCAAACAGTTAAATGTTTTTGCTTGGCCAAAGTTCACCCGCTTAGTCATAAAATGGTAGTTGCTGACCGAGGACACGCATAATTCGAATTCGTCGTCTACGCTAGGCGACCACTTTGTCGACCCAAGTGCCGACCGCAGAGGCGACTCAGCAGACGGCTCCTAGCAAACCGTTGTTGGTCGGCTGTTGGTTGGCTAAACGGCTGGTCGTCGACCGGTCGTCGACCAATTTCCGACCGGTCGGACAAAAATTCGTGATGTCTGCTGTATGTGGTGGCAATGGGCAAACACTAGACTAAGTCTATTTTCATATCAATTCGACCACAGCAGTACCCTGTAGTCTTCATGCTATTTTGGAGACGATGACCGCTCACATTTTTGAGTCAATTCCTGTGCTGTGTTTCCCTCATGTCATTTTGTGTCTGTCTTTGTAGCTACCTAACCTTATGATTGTTATATGTAGAAAGAAATAGACTGGACCTGCCCATTAGTAGATGCCCAGTGATGTGTCCCTTTAGGACATTTTCTGGGACATTTATATTTCTTTGTTGAAAATGTTAAAACTTTTTGTTCAACTTTTTGTTAATGCAGCTATCAGATTGTGGTCACTTGTTGTCTCTGCTTACATGAAGCCAATATGCATCCCCAGAAACATACTGCTTGCGATGCGCTGTGGTCAAACATCAATGCTATGCGTTTCTCAGAACACACAATTTTGTTGCATTCATACTGCAGTTAGCAGTGCATAGTTACATTAGGCAATTCTGGGCATTCCTGTAAGCGGTGAGGTGTTTATGTAATTGACAATTTGGCAATTAAGTTTGTTCAAATTGTAAAAAACTTCACTGCAAGTTCTAAAGACTGTTATGGTGGTGGACCCGACGCAATCGGCCATAGAGCCCTTCCCAATCAAATTTCATTCCATTGTTTGTAGTTAGTAAGTTCACTCTTATAAGGGTTGGTGCATACAAGTCAAGTCTCTCATGTGCTAGAAGTTGGAGTACATTGAACTTAACCCAGTTATACAATTCGGTGTCATATATGGCCTGTAGTAAGATTTATATTGCGTCCGTTGAAGAATATTTTTGACACCATTTCTTATTTTTCATTGAGTTTTTATGTAAATGCTCACCAATTCAATTTGTCTGTAAAATTTGACCCTACCAACTGAAACAAAATGCACTGAGTTTTAATCCCATTAATGGCACAAACCTATGTACCTAAAAAATGAGAATGTTTGCTGATGTCCATTACTACGGTTACATGTAATGTTCCTGATGCAGGGTAATCTGCGCTGTCTCAAGCTGCTGCTCAGTAAGGGGTCCAACTGGAAAGAAAAGGACAACGAAGGTCAGACAGCACTGCACATGTGCACCCGACATAAGTCGCCTAAGTGTCTGGCCTTCCTGCTCAAGCAGCTGTTGCCAGGGGAGATCGATGATCAGGACAAGAACAAAAGGACAGCACTGCACTGGAGTGCCTCCTATGGGAACTTAGAGCACATCAAGATGCTAATCAAACAGGCATGTTGAAAGAGGGTTAACGCTAGAATGAAGAGAAAGCACATGGAATTTTTTGCATCATTGGGTACCAAACTTTAGACTGAGTGTAGTTAATAGAACTATCAGGTGCACAGAATGACTGCACATTTTGCAGAAGGTCCCTGATCTGCAGCTCAGTGTTTCCCAATGTATAATTATTAGGCCACATGTGTTGACTCTGGTGGGGTATCTGATGATTGCTATGAAACTCCTCAACTGGTATCTTGATCAGATGGGCAACATATGAAGATTGAATTAATTAGGTTGTCATTTGGTTACGAAACCATTATGTCCGTCAGCCAAATATGCAATGGACTAGTTCCGTACTTGAAAACCAGATGGGGTCACTTGTTGGTTGTGATTAATTTTTACATTTAGACTATTTGTTTGTTACAGGACTCCAACATCGGTATCCCTGACATTGAAGGAAAGACACCACTACACTGGGCGGCCAGTAGTAAGGGTGAGAATGCTGTTAGCTGTGTGACTGTCCTACTGGAGACAGCACCTAGTGTCATCAACTGGCAGGACTATGAGGGCAGGACGGCACTCCACCTAGCGGTGGCCGATGGAAACATTGACATAGTCACCCGGCTGGTGAGAGTCAGTATTTGTATACTTTTTGTCTCAAGAAAGTGAAGACGTTGTGTACAAGCGGTCGAATTTGGTTGAAGTTGTGGGAAGCAGAGTGCATAAAACCTGATGAAAAGGAATCGGTGACTTGAATTTTTTGTGATTTCTCAACTTCTGTCAGTTTTTGACAGAAAGAGACTGTATTGTACAGCTGGTAGAGGGCTAAATGTTGAGAATTGTGACGCGTACCATTTGATTTAATGTGTTGCTCATTGCTTCGTTAAAATGCCTTTTAGCTGGAAGATTGTTAACATGTTTGCGTCTCTTAAATATCTGACATTTATTGATGCGGCATCCTGAATGAACATGTCACGAATGGCGCATTTGTCTTGGAAATGCAGTAGTTTTGTAGTCACTGTTATTTGTGTGTCGTTTCTGTGTGCAACTTCATAATTTATTGAAATGTTGAGCAATGTTGAGCTGTTACAAATTATTTCAGACGTCACTCACCAAGTGCAATGTGTCGGCGCTGGACAACATGTTCCGGACGCCTCTTCACTGGGCTGCTGTATTGGGTCACTCCAACATAGTCAACATACTGCTGGAGAAGGAAGCTGATTGGCTGAGCTCAGATTCTAATGGCGCCACACCACTACACTATGCGGCACAAAATAACTATGCAGTACGTGATTGGTTACAAACATGTGGCAGAAAATGATTATTACAAAATGCAGAAGGGAATGATGTATTAACACATAAAATATTTTTTTTTTTAAAATTGAAATGACTAATTCTGCTGGTTTTTGTCAATACATTTGTTAACAAAAATGCAAAACAAAAATATGAGAAGCACATAGTCATAGGCTCACACGCACATGATCATGTACACTCCACACATAATCTAACTATTCTCTTAAAATAACAGTTTCTAAATTACACTATCCTTTTGTCTACACAGTCCGCAGATCTGATGTTTGTTCCTAATTTAAGACTTGCTTCAAAATATATTCCAGTTTCTGAATTCACCCACAATATATTATACTTATATCATTTATGTGAACTATTGCATTCTCATATGGTAACGTGTTTTTATTCTCAGCCATTCGGACACTTGGCATTTATGTTTTGATCACAGGAAACCGTCAGTGTCTTTCTATCATTCCCTTCCAAGAAGATCACAGATGAACCTGACCTTGAGGGTCGTACAGCATTTATGTGGGCTGCTGGGAAGGGAGCCGATGATGTCATTAGAGCCTGGGTGGATCATGGCACAGACCTTCATCAGGTGGACAAGAATGGCGGACAAGGTAGGCGCGATGGGACGGGATTATGCACAGTAACAAATTACTCACCACAGTACTATAATGTGACAAATATTAATGAATTAAGAAATAGTTACACAGTCATGATTTCTGCTCAAAAAATTTGAAATTCAAAATGACGCCATGATACTGTTTGTAAATATTAGTTAAATTGCTGAAGTCTGCAAGTTTTGTGCTGCCACTTGTTACAGGTATTGTGACTTTGGTAAAAATTATCTTCCTCTCTACTGTCTTGGATGGTTCAAAGAATTATGGATGTGCTAAACAGTTAGGGTCTGGAACAGAAGTGTCCAATATAGATCGTTCTGTGATCCTCTTTAACCTTTTCTTCAACTTATCAACTGCAAACTTCAGAATGATATACAAATAGCATTTCTGTCTTTATTTTGAGGCATTACTTTCAAATGGGTTTGATGTGTAGTCTGATTGTTTCTGATTTGTTATTGTTTTTCCACTTTGCTGAAAGGTTTTCCTCTACATTTTTGATTTCTGAAGATGCTCTCTTGCCTCCTACAAAGCACCCTTTCTTCACCAATACTACCAAAACCAACAAAATGGCATTTGCATTTCAGCACTGCATGCTGCTGCCCTCTCTGGTCACGCCAGCACTGTTAAGCTGCTCCTTGACAATGGCGCCCAGATCAATGCTCACGACTTGCTCAAGCACACAGCGCTGTTCCGGGCCTGCGAGATGGGCCACACAGACGTGGTGCAGACATTGATAGACTATGGTGCCAAGGTAGAGACCTTCGATGAAGACGGGCGCTCACCGCTTCACTGGTAAGGAGCTATGAAGCTTTTTGGAAAGCACTGTTACAGTATGTGCCAAAAGTGTTCTGACAAATTACCCAGAATTCCCATCATGACAGTTGAGAGTTAAATCAATTTCAGACAGAAATAATTGTTAAAACTGCCCTTTTTTCAACCATTTCTAACATTGTTGTGAAAGTCATGATATTGTTTTATGCTAGCAGTTGTACAGACTGAACTTGAAAACCCTAAAAAGCATTGAAGTGTCAAATGAAGTGATTAAGAAAAAACATTTTCGCTCGCTGGCCATATTGTGTCCTAAATTGGTGAGGTTTTATCATAAAGGTATTAGATTTGAAAATTGGTTGATTTGTTTTTTTGATTCTTGGGTGAACACAATCATTTGCCTATCAGAAAAGTAATATGAGGGTTGAGTGTGATAGTTTAAGTCACTAATATTTGTCCGACCACTCGGAAAAGAGTTGTTGACTGGTGGCCTACCTGACTCCAGCTTATCAGTGGTCAACCAGGAGCCATCAGCTTGGTCAGGACTGTGGCCATTACTTGAGTTAGGAATCCAGTAGAGTTTCATTATTACAGTCAAAATTGATGAAATCAAAAAACAAACACCGACAATTGGTGATTTTTAAAGTCAATGTTCAAGGGCCTGTATTCAAGCCTGCTAAAATTTTCAGACCAGTCGGCCAATTCTCTGACTCGTTTCTGACCTGTGGTGTTTGTGCTGGTTTCATTGACGATCGCGACATTGGTAAATATACACTTCACACCACAACCAACCATTTGGTTCAGCCTTGTGAGCAACTGGGAATGGTATAAACCGTTTTCCAAACTACGCATCAAAAGTAATTGTTGTTGCTTATAGTGGCTGTAAAGCTCTGGCACAAATCCATTCGTTTGCTATTTATAAAATTTATGTAACGCGAGTCTAAGCCATGTTCCGCTTAGTAAATTTTCTGACACACTTTTAGGGCTGGTTTGGGAGGTCATGCATACATCTGCCAGATTCTGATCAAGTATGGTATAGACCCCAATGTCAGGGATACCTCAGGGTGAGTGTCTGGGACCCGCTTTATGTGGCGGGCAAGCAGGATTTTTCTTGAAGTCAGCTACCTTGAGAAAAAATGTAGTTCATAAAACGTTCCCTCTATTATTTGCATAGTCTGTTGTGTTCAGCTGCCACTTGACAAACGTAGCAACGTTCTGAAGATTTGTAGCAATGAAGTGCGTGCCTATGGTAGATAGTCGTTTTTTGGAAGCTGAAGAAAGTTGGTTGTACCTGCTGTTGTGAAGTACTGTGACTCCATATGAAGGAATTGGTTAATGTCTTTGATGATTACATTAATTTCATATTCAGAATATACAATATATGTGTGTGCAATGTTATCATGATATGCTGAATAAGCTTTCACGATTAGATCAATCTCATATTCAGATATACAATTTATGTGCATCGGGCATTATATGTTTAGTAACAGAATATGAATTTAATCAAAACTGCTAATATAGTAAATTGAACCCAATTGCTGCCCAATGTTACAGTCGCACCCCTCTCCAGTGTGCCGCCTATGGTGGATATGTCAACTGTATGTCTGTGTTGATAGAACACAAGGCTGATCCAAACGCTCAAGATAATGAGGTGAGTCTGTGTACTGAAAAGGTGGAGACGTGCATTCCATAGACGCAAGGATCTCGCGAAGGAAGTAGTGCAATCACAGGCTTTGCTTGTAAAGCATGGAGATATCTGTCACAAATTCTTGTGTAATCCTGCATTTTGTGAGGTTCTTTGGTCTATGGAACGCACGCAATGTATGTATCTTTGGTTTAGCCCAGTCGTCAGTATAAATCTGGTGTAAGCTTATACCTTAGTCACATTGGGAATACCAGGACTTGGGAAAAACTTTCAGATGATACCATACATACATACCTATAATAACTTGCAGTGATATACCAAGAGCTCAACCCATTGAGCCTTGTGTCAATTGAGCAATAACGAATTGCGATTCTTGGTTCCTAAAGTGACCCGCTGTGTTTTATTTATACATTGATTGCTTAGTTATTTAACATCCACTGACTATCACATAATAATACAACACAGTCAAGACAGACATAAACCTTAAGTAGGAATGGTATAAATAAACGAGGAATTGAATGAAGACAATCAGTGTGCACGCTGCGAGGAGCCATGTTGTTGGACCTGGTCTTGAGTAACACTGAATCTGGTGTTCTTTGTAAGCCTAGATATCACATCTAATTTAAGAAGGGAATGTATTAATGTTTGTTGAGAGTTTCTGTTGTACTTGCTTTGTGTATATTGTTTCATGTTGCTAAGCAACTGGAGCAATTCGGCTGGATTTATTGTTTTATATACATTTTAAGTCTGCTGGAGTAGGCGGTTGACTAGGGGAATGATTTTGTCTTCTTCAAATGTCTGATTAGTTCATTTTTCTTTGTTCTTCAGGGCATGACGGCTCTACATTGGTCCTGTAGTAAAGGCCACCTGGATGCTGTGAAGTTACTAATAGAATATCAGGCATTTCCCAACCACATGGAGTTTACCGAGGATAGGTGAGTGTTTGCTTCTTTGGCTGTCCCATTCTGTTTGGTGGAAGACTTTTGTAAAGCATTGATGACTTGTTACAGGAGATTGTTGTCTCCCAGACGTCTGGGCTCAGTTGGGGTAGGGACATTTTTGGAAGTTCAAGCACGCCTGTGCACAACAACACAGTTGTGAGATCTTGCATTACACTATTTTGATCTTGCCGTAATTTCGACTCGCCAGCATCACTGGACATTTACCAGGTCGCCCACTGTAAAGTAGAAGTACCTCCTCGTACTTTCAAGTGGCAGCACAGGTCGCTGATCCTGTGTCACCTTGCCACATCTGAGAATAGCACAGCACCCTCCACAATTATGCAATTGTTACCCATAATGATGCACACCTGTTGAGCACTTGTCCCACAGTTGTTCACCTTTGTCGTGCTGATCATTTTTCCGCAGCAAAATTATTTTGACATTCATCTCTGTTCAGTAGATTTTGTAAAGTTTACTGTAGCAGCGCAGACACCAAAAAATTGTGCTGGATAAGTACAGGTCACCTGTTAATCGACATTATAATGCTCTGAAAGCGACAATAATCATGTAATGCTTGTACCTACCTTTACGAAAGTGGAGCATTGAATTCAGGATATCTTTGTCAAAAAGAAATACGAGACAAAGTTGCTTGATTCACTGTTAATATGAGCTATCAGGGACCTCGCTCACTTGAATGGAAAGGAACCTGTGGCCTCTGAGAGGGAAATTTGTCAGTGAGGGTAAAATTCCCCTACTGGTCAACACCCGTAGCACCCCGCACCCCACGCCACCCCTCCTGGCATTGCCTCAAGCAGCCAAAACTAATGCTTTATGTTATTCAAGTCATCGCCTGTGTTAGTTACGGCGAGGGGCATTTTTAACCGCTTGACGGGAATTTTTCGGGCCTGTCAAAAGGGCAATTTTTAAATATTTTCGAAGGGAATTGGGTCGATATTTGACCCCAAAATTGAGAGAGCAAGGGCCCATGGTGTGGTAGTTGGTGTAAAGTCTGTGCATGACTAACCAATGTTCAAACATTGCAGGTACACACCCCTGGACTACGCATTGATGGGCGAGCACCATGATGTTGCCCAGTTCCTGATGGAGCAAGGTGCGCTCTCCATTAACGGCATACAGGACATAGCAGCTGGCAAAATACAGGTACTTTACCAACACACTGATTGGCCTCTGTGTTTTAGCTTATTTTCCGTCAAAAATTAATATATAATGCATTTAACATTAAACGGCGCGCGGTCCACATTTAAAATGTATGTTAGCTGTTGAAAGTATACAGCAGTATATAACTCGTGTGCTACCAGACATACTTTTGTAAGACTTTGGTACATGTTAGGCTATGGTCTCACGCAGGTCTTTTGTATTTCATACTGAATTCAAAGTGTCGGAACAGTTTACAGTAACTTGCATCTGGAGGCTGCTGTTTGTGGTCAGCAGAAACTACTTTTGATTGCGTGAAAGAGTTGTTATGTTATTTAGGATCCTAGAAAATGTCCAATCGTGTTTAGCTGTGGAACATCATACGCGTATCTTCATGTGTCTCAGAAATGGGTGTGTTGGGGTTCACGTGATACTTTCACTTGCTGTGCTTTATGTGTTGCTTCCCAAAACTTTGTTGGAAATTGTTTTTAGCACGCTCCATTTTCTCATGAGGGGTTATCAAAATAGGACTGTTTTGATTCTTCCAACCAATAAAGTTGAGTAAAGTGAAAAGAAAATGAGAATCTAGAAAACTGTAGGAAGCATTTTTGAAGTATCATCTTGAGCCTTTGTATCAAATGCGATGAATTTTTTATCTTTGTTTTACTAAGGAAGTAGCTTTCTGTTTTTGCTAAATTTTACTTCAAGGACATGGTCACGTGACTCAATAGTTGAGAGACTGGTATAAATTGAAAATCAAATTCCACTCTCTGGCTTTCTATTCTCACAAAATATTTACTTTTACCGAGTTAACATGTAAAGCTTTGCCGATACTTGGCTCATTACACAGACTTGTCTGTAAGGCCCTACATGCCCTTGATGGAGGTATGCCCAAGGCATTTTCTTCTTTTCTGCTAATGTTGTTTGCAGGGTAGGCGTGGGTCTGGAGGTGTATCTAGACCCCCTGTTGTGCTAGCCAGTCCACACATGTAGTTGAATCCCACTGCACACCCAATGATCAAGAATTTGTTTTCATTTCATCTTATGTTGAGTAAACATAAATGCCCAAAGATAAGGCAAGAATTAAGAGCTCTATGTTCACCTGTTCGCAGTTGTAGGAAAGGCGAGGCTGATAGTTCTGCCAATTCGTTTTTATTTTGTCAGAAACCTTTCCGCTGACTATTCAACCACTGCAGTGTGACCACCCAAGATGACGCCTTGTATCTTTTGTTGTTCAATCTTACAAAATATCTTGGTTTCTATTTCTGTTTTTATAGTAACATTGTCTGTATCGCAAAGTCGATTTACCCTTGGGTCTCAGGCAACGTGAACTGTAAGCCAGTGGCCGTTCTGAGACCTACACAGCAAAAAGATTTTGTATCAGAACCGTCAGCAACACAACTTTTCATTTATCATTTACTGACACTCGGCAACTTGACAGAACCCTAAAATCTCTTTATCAGTGTTTACATCTGACAGTCAAATTTTAATATTCAACGAAACAGTTAACATTTTTTCAGCTGTTCCAAAATGTCACAGTTCTTTGAGCCAAGTTGTCTTTAATGTTATAACAAAAATCCATTTTGAAGATAAATGAACATTCACCCATGTAGCGCCCTCTCTCAGCGGTGTTTGTATTCTGCTGTAATCTTGTGTATTACTCTTTCTTCATATTCATTAACTCCTCACAGTTAGTTATTGTTCGTGAATAAACAAACACATTATTATATTTTGCTGTCCATAAGAACACAATGGCTGTGCCCTAGGCTCTTCAATGTTGATACAGGTTTGCTTAGGGATTCTTTGTCTAGCCCATAATACATGCCAAAAGTGCAATATGAATAAGCTGTATCAGTCTGCAAGTGTGACAATTAGGTGTTACCATTTTGAGTAACTATGCTACTTGTGCCAGTGGAAGTGGCCGTGTTGTTGAATGACATTCGTCCAACGGGTTCTTAAATGGTGTCAGCTCGCGTTAAATATTAAGCCGTTTTCTCACACGTTTTTTCCCAATTTTAGTAGTCGTTGTGTAGCTTTCTGCACTTAGTTACCTTAATGCCCCCTGTTTCCCGTTGCTGGGCATTCTTCAGTCGCTTTCTCCTGACACCCCTCCAGGTGTTGATAATGAACCCTTCTGTTATATTTGATCAGTCTCCCCTTACAGTCTCTATCCCATTAATTTTAACTGTGTGGGGTGAGTTTGTCAAACACCGTTTCCATGAACTGTTAAAAAAGTCGAATGCCGATAAAAGGATTATCGTGTTTATGTAAGATGTCTTAATGATAACCCTGTGTGAAGGAAACCAGTTTGTTGTTTTGCTGGGTAGGTAGGTAACATTTTATTATTCCTTCCCAAAGTTTCATGGTTATAAGATATGGTACATAGGGCTGAGTGGAGTGGTGGTGACATAGACATGTGATGTCAGGCTTGATGAACACTGGCACGTCACATTTATATAGGATTATGTGATCTCTCTCCCTCTCTTTACTTGAAATAAGCTTGAACTTGGGTGATTTTGTCATTGAAATATGAAATAACTGTCAAGCTGACTCTTCTTACAAATCTCAGTTGTAGTTGACATTTTGAAGAGAACTGATTTCAAGAATTGATGGTATCTATGGACAACGAATTTAAGGATTCAGAGCCATATGGCAATGTTATACTTCTATTCACAACACAATTCATTTTATGTGAATCTCAAATGAATTATTAAAATTATGTTTCCGAACTGATGTTATGGCTATTTTTTTGTGCCACGGGGTTGTGTAAAAACCACTTTGTAGTCTACTTGTTGAATTAAGTTTGAACTTTGTTAATTCAACAGAAACAATTTTTTGTCATCCGTTGTTTGTCGTCAGTGTTTCTAGTGATGGTGATTAAAAACAACTGTTTTAGCAAGTCCCAGAAAATTTAGCTCAGTGTAACTAGTTCCTCCGTCCTGTCCTGAATTTTTGGACCAGCTTTCCACTCCAAAAACTTTCCAAGACAAATTTTTAGTTCCTGTGTAACACTTAGCTTCAATCTATAACTACCATCAGGTGCCCACTTTAGCAAAGGTGGTAAGTCTGGACTTGGGTAAGACAATTATTATTCCAGTTTTTATTTTCGCATCCTTCACTGATGTGACTCTAGGAAGGGGTCGTTAAGGCTAAATATGAAATAATTGCCAACTTAATGTCAATCACATGTTCCTTACTTAGATGAAAAGTTATATCTGGGCTAAGGAAGAGTTGGCAGTTTGTCACTGGTGGAGTCTATATGCACAGTGAGCCTATGTACTACAGTACCTGAAGTTAATTGCTGTGACAAACCTACTGGTTGAAGGGAACTAGTTGAGACCAACTTTGTGTCTATAAATTGCAAGTTATTTTTATGCAAGATGGGTTCATATCAACTTGAAATTTACGGTCCACTTTATCAGAAAACTAAATTTTACTGGAGGGGGGTGTCTCGTGGCTGAAAGGTGAGGGGACAGTGGATAACTGAATTTTATTGAGAGAGGATCCCCTGCCAAAAGTTCCTCCTTGATTATCCCTGCTTTCAATGAGAATGAAAACATTAATGACAAGTAGCGTTTGATCTGATCGTAGAATTTATCGTCTCTGCCCGTGTGTTCTGAACTTAGAGACGTTGTGTTGTGAGGGAGGCATGAGTTTGTAATAAATTTCAGTTGAGTTTCTATACAGATAACAGAACCATTAGAGAATCCGAACAAACACTATGTTTGCCACAGGTGTTTACACACCTATCTGAATTGAAGTCTTTATTGTGATGATTAGATTGAGCGTTCTAATGTCTGTTGATTCATTTCTATCTGGCCTATTTATTTAGCTCAAGTGTTTGCATTTTCCTGAAACCAGAGACCCATCTCCAAGGGAGTCCTTTTACTATGATGGTAGCCATTGTATTATTGGGGTTTCTGAAATTAAAAATCTTTTGATGTGCGCAACTTAAGATGGCAAAAATTAAATGACAAAGAAGCAGTCACAAGAGCTAGTCACTGTCAGGTGTGGTTAAATCTCCAACTAAGAAAGTTTAAAGTTTCATCACTTTAGAGTTCACTTAGTTGTCATTATTTAGAGCATAAGGGCCGGGTATAGGTACTTATAATAAAATCTTAACAATTTTCTGAAACTATAATGGTCGAAATGTATCTTTTTAATTTGCATAGGCATTTCAAAGTGAATACCTGCAATTTCTCAAAGCATTGCCTGTTGGTACATGTAGCTGTGTTTAAGGAATTGAAAAAAGATATGATTATTCTGTTTGTTCTGGATGTAAAATTAGAGAATATTTGATCACTTATTATGAAAAAATCAATGTAGGAAAAAATGAATACACCTGTTGTTAGGTCTCATTAGTGTGTTAAAGTGCTTGTATCATCTTTTGGCTTGTCTGGGAAAATTGCCTTTAAAGTGATGCGATGGACGTACGCAGAGAATTTGAGTTGTAGAAGAATCTTTTTTAACTTTGTGAATTGTATTTTTTGTACATGGTGATCTGGTGGATTGTTTGCGGTGTGCATAGCGCTGATGTTTTTTGGTATCTTCTAAAAAATAGATGAATTTGTTGTGGCGAATCAAACTTCAGTATTTATGAAGCTATTTAATCTTTTGTGACTGATTCAAAATTAAGTCAGTACAGTGGAACATGTATTTCTTATTTAATCAGAACACCAATTTGCCTTGCACAAAATTTTTTAATTCAACTGCACATAACGACAGCAAGATGAAAAATGGACCATCCTCCGCATCTCGATACCGTCCTTCCCATTTTCGTCTAGTTCTCATTTTTGGGCTCATTTTTCTTGTACGTACTTCCCATTTTTGCATTTTTCATTCACACGGGCAGTCTAAGCTTCTGATTGGATGGTAGAGTCGGATTAGTTTGTTTATGATAAATCTGATCATACTACCGGTATTTTTGATTTCCCTCATCCGTGAAGTGTTGCAGCAGTTATTAAGAGATTCAAGACAAAGCCGTTTTTCGTCAGGAAGAAAGGGCATTCTCCGATAAAAGATTGCTTACACTATTGTTAATAAATCTAGAAGAGCTAGAAAATAATTTAAGTAATTGTCCAAACTTAGTTACAACCATCATTATTGTTTTGGCAAGATGTGACCAAGGGCAGTTGTGGTCATTTCAACTAATTATCAGTAATGTAACAAAATTACACCTTATCTCTGAAACTCAATCTTAACAATTAAATTCTGTGCAATGTGTAGTCAGTGCGCAATGGAAATCATTTTTGATAACTTGTCACCGCAGACGCTAGCCATCATCTTGTGTGGTGAAAACTTGGGAATACGGCTTCATTACATTGATACACAGAGGCGTTTCTTTCTCGTCCTAATATACTATTGATTTATCATTTACAAGTATTATTGTAAAGTTTCAGCTTGGGTAGTGCGCATTACATATTTGCACCAGGGTGACTTCTTGTTGCCTTGTCTCAGTATGAATTAAATATAGATTTATAGATCTAATGTTGCATAGTTTCCAGTGTTCCCTTCACTGTTCCATTCATGTGTCTCTGAGCCTGGCAGGCCTGAGTTTGGCCAGTGGGATGGAAAGAATTAGGAAGTTAAATATGAAGCTAAAAATTGCTGCTACCCACATAAAACGCACCAATCACATTACGTAGAAACTAAATCCTCATTATTGTTCATCCAGACATTTTTCGACTTTTTGTTATTTGCCTTGATCACCATTTTGCTAATTTTGGTTGTTTTTTCGTAAAAAAATACAGATGTATATTATTCTTGTGCCATTTCAGTCCAAGTTCCGTGGATTTCGGGTGCGAAAGACATTTTTGGAGCGAAAGAAACTGTTGATGAAGCATGAACAGCTGAGGAAGGATGCAGCAAAGTAAGTGTGAGGGGGTGTCACAAAAC
This sequence comes from Phoronis australis, assembly GCA_002633005.1. Taxonomy (NCBI): domain Eukaryota; kingdom Metazoa; phylum Phoronida; family Phoronidae; genus Phoronis; species Phoronis australis. Next base: position 107,783 of record NMRA01000084.1, read on the forward strand.
TGTTAAATGTATGCTTCACATTGCTTCTCACCAATGTCTGCCTATTGTGTACTTCACTGAGCCTTTTTTAAACAAACTGTTTATTTCTTTTGCCTGAAATGGGAAGTGTGGTATTGAAATGGCAGGTGCTGTTTTTGTCTGTGTTTACAGTTGTCACGTGGTGTAGTTGTGAATTGTTTGTTTTGTAGAAAACGTGCTGACGAAGAATACAGACGAAAGGAAGACGTACGCAATAAGAACGAAATTGACGAACGGCGACGCGCAGAGCTAGCCACCATGGATACAATGCAGCCCCCTCTTGTGTCCAAAAAGTGAGTGACCATTTGTTTCTCCGCTTCTTAATGCATCGTTTCACAGAATATTTCATCAATTGTTTTATGGATTAGGTAATGATTTGACACCTGTTCCGAGGAATTTTTTTTTCTCGAGTGTTGTATGCATTTGATTAAATATTCATGTCTTCAGAGGTGCATTTTATATAACTTTGTTTTGGTTATACCAGGGTTTTCCGCAGATGAGCCCACCCATTGAAACACCCATGGACATTTTTTTGGAAAATTATGAAATATACGCCCATGTGCATTTATTTGGTGTTACAACATGTGGTGTCAAGTGTCCAGACAGTGGGATGTTTATTTGGAAATTTTCGTCTTAAAAGCCAACTTAGCGTCAACTTTTTGTCACAAAGTCAGTTCTGTGGAGCATTTATCATGATTAAAACGAACAAGGCATTGGCAAACTATGCATTTATTAACAAAAAATTTAAAAATTCAGATTTAAGTTAAAGATTGTCAAGTAAAGCAAAACTATGACTTTCTGTATACATGTCCCATTTTCCGAACAAATGCCTGGGCGTTGATTTGGAGTTGTTAAAACACCTGAAAATTCTCATTTTCCGAATACATGCCCATGGGCATATCTACGGAAATTCCCTGTAAATGTTTGAGATCAAATACATTGTTGCCTGTTTAGGTGAATAACTCTGTAGTAATTTTGGTACGTGTTAGAAAGTTTCATTCAAACAGATTCGTGAAATAGGCCTCTGGTGTTGCAAGTTAGCGTTCCCTGGATTTACTCCTAGCCTTTAGTGAAGCAGTCGTCAGTGATAGGTAATGTTGTGTTGCCGTTTCATGATTTTCAGGGATAACTAAGCCACTCTGACGAGACTGGGATCGAACTAAACTACCGAAAATGTAAATTGTTGTTTCTTGTTCTACTTTCATACCTCTGGCTTTACGCGTTGACGAGTTAACTAACGGTGACTGGAAACCATCTTGGCTTCTTTTTGC